>OX456986.1:113393187-113838187 GCA_949752695.1 Melanostoma scalare | reverse complement strand
TTGTTGTTGTTGTTGTTGTTGTTGTTGTTGTTGTTGTTGTTGTTGTTGTTGTTGTTGTTGTTGTTGTTGTTGTTGTTGTTGTTGTTGTTGTTGTTGTTGTTGTTGTTGTTGTTGTTGTTGTTGTTGTTGTTGTTGTTGTTGTTGTTGTTGTTGTTGTTGTTGTTGTTGTTGTTGTTGTTGTTGTTGTTGTTGTTGTTGTTGTTGTTGTTGTTGTTGTTGTTGTTGTTGTTGTTGTTGTTGTTGTTGTTGTTGTTGTTGTTGTTGTTGTTGTTGTTGTTGTTGTTGTTGTTGTTGTTGTTGTTGTTGTTGTTGTTGTTGTTGTTGTTGTTGTTGTTGTTGTTGTTGTTGTTGTTGTTGTTGTTGTTGTTGTTGTTGTTGTTGTTGTTGTTGTTGTTGTTGTTGTTGTTGTTGTTGTTGTTGTTGTTGTTGTTGTTGTTGTTGTTGTTGTTGGTGGTGGTGTTGAGGTGGTTGCTGCTGTTGTTGTTGGTGAGACTGCTGTTGCGGTTGACGTTGTTGTTGTTGTTGTTGGTGTTGGTGTTGTTGTTGTTTCTCTTGTTGCTGTTCCTGTTGTTGCTGTTGCTGTTGTTGCTGAGGCTGCTGCTGTTGCTGTTGAAGCTGTTGAAGCTGTTGCTGCGGTTGTTGTTGTTGTAGGTGTTGTTGTTGGTGTTGGTAATGTTTATTTTGGTAGATAGGTTTCGGAGAAGGGGTTAGTTGTATTAACGGTTCTTGTAGAAATATATTAGGAGTCGAAACATCAAATTCAATATTATTGAAAGCCTTTGACATAATTTGATTATTCAAGATGTCAAAATTGAAAACATCTTTAAGTTCCCCGAAAATGGAGTTAGCATTATTGAAAAGCTTTTTCAGCTTCACAATTTTCCAATAAATTGTGTCTATGGAAATTTTTTCATGCAGTTTGCAATAGAATTTTAGACCCGGTACAGTGAATAATTTATCTGCATCCTTTCCTTTTATGCCAATACATTTTGCATGGACTTGTTGCAGACATATGGCACAGGCCACTGTGACATCATTGGAGTCTTTTTTGCAAATTAAACAATTCATATCACTCATTTTCACAATTTGAAGAAAAAATGGATAAAAGGGCGTTTAACGTGAGCGACACAAAAAAAAAAAAAAAAAGCTATTGATTTAATAATTTTTTCCAAAACGACGTGATGGCAGCCCTTAACTTTGGACTGTCAGCCTTGTTAATACTGGAAATTATAGTTAAAGTTAAATAACTTTGGATATACAAATCCCACAGATAATTATAACCACTTTTTGTGTAGCTTATGATTGATCTCTACAAGATCTGAAGGAATTGGCATATAAAATAGTGTCAATCAAAAACGAATAATGGCACCAGATTTGATGAAATTTGCGGTACTCTTTATTTTAATGTAATTGATTTTCGTCGACACTGAATTAATTATTCAAACTAACACTCTTGCACAAAATTCCTATACACTATTAATGTTTTAATATGTGTATGCAGTTCATGTATTGTTTATACGACTTTAAGAGTAAACACAATCAATAAATTTAAAGAAAAACGATAAAAAATCGGGAGCACAATGAGTAGGCGAGATGATACGATAGGGTTACCAACGCGAATATAGGCCCAATTTAACCGAATTGTTGGACAGTTTGTCTTTGGTTCCTGCAACGTCAGCGATGGCAGCAGGTCAAGCTGGTCAGAGTTAAGCCCAGTCAGGTATGGTTCGTACCGAATTACGATTACCTAAAATTAATCTCCCAAAGTTTAATGGGGAATATACAAAATGGCGGTCGTTTCACGACAGATTTGATTCCCTGGTGTGTTCTAACAAGAACTTAACGGACATCGACAAGATGCACTTCCTGAAGTCCAGTCTAGAAGGCGAGGCGGATCGTTTGCTCCAGCATTCACCATGTGTCGGGGGTAATTTCGACAAGACATGGGAATTATTAAAGGCGCGATATGACAACAAGCGTGTTTTAGTAAGCGCGCAACTAAAACTACTTTTCAGTCAAAAGTGCCTTGTTAAGGAGTCTGTTGATGGGCTGAAGGAGGTGATATTCACCTCGCAAGAGTGTATCCATGCACTCAGAAACCTGGATGTACCTGTCGATCAGTGGGACGTCATATTGGTGCATATCGTGTACAACAAGTTACCCTGTAATTTGAAGCAGTTGTGGGAAGAGAAGTTGGAGAATTAGAAAGAGTTGCCAAGCTGGAACGGCTTTCTGGAGTTTTTGGAAGCACGCTTCAGGACTTTGGAGTCAGTGAGTGGATAAACAGCTCAACCAAGTTCTTTTAAGAACGATGAGAGGAGAACAGCCGGTACGGAGGTTCGGAAGGTGTTTCATATGAAGACTGCGTTTTGTCTGCCAGAACCAGCACTCACTGGAGAAATGCCAGAAGTTTCTGAATATGGATGTGCGCGCGCAGGTAGCTAAGATGGCAAAGGTGTGCAATAACTGTCTGGTTTATAGTCATTTCGCCTCAAACTGCCCAAGTGACAAAAATTGCACATTTTGCTCAAAGCGCCACCATTCATTGCTGCACATCAATATAACAGCACACCCTAGCCAGCCCAGAGGACAAACAGCTTTCACCGCTACTCAGGTCTCCGTCAACCCAGATGCGCCTGAGTTCCATATGGACGGCAGAGCTAGCTCGAGCGGTCGAGATTTAAACACCTTCCATGCGTCAGCAGGCAGCTTTTCATCGGCGAAGGTTTTGTTGGCTACAGCCGTTGTCAAAGCCATGGCAGCAGATGGAAGCTTCCATTGCTTAAGAGCTCTGGTCGACCCAGGATCAGAAGCCACGTTTATAGCAGCAGCTGCTGCACAATTGCTGAAACTTAAACGATGTCAGACCGTGGCGAGAGTAAGTGGGTTGGGTTTGGTCAGCAGTGGCACAACACATAGCAGCGTCGATGTAACGCTTGCGTCGACACACGCAACGTTTGAAGGTGCTCTAAAAGCACTGGTTTTCAAGTCACTGACTGGGCATCTTCCAGCCCACCGAATCGAACCATAGAAATGGCAACATTTGGAGGGGCTCTGCTTAGCAGATTCCACTTTCTTTTTACTTGCTCCGGTGGACCTACTACTTGGTAGGAACATACTTTAAGGCTGGCCGTGGTGCAGTGGTAGATTGTTTAGTAGATAGGCCGGACGCGTGGGC
This sequence comes from Melanostoma scalare, assembly GCA_949752695.1. Lineage (NCBI taxonomy): Eukaryota > Metazoa > Arthropoda > Insecta > Diptera > Syrphidae > Melanostoma > Melanostoma scalare. Next base: position 113,835,009 of record OX456986.1, on the reverse strand, counting down.
TCGAATCCCGCTCCGGGCATCTACTTTTCTTTCAGCCTCCCAGTTTCATATGGACGCCGCCCTTGAGGTTATATATGTGAAATTACTAACAACTTATTTCCAACTATTGCAACACAAAAAAGGGAAGGTTGCTACTCTGGTAGTACAATGGACCGGATATTAGGTCTGAGTTCTCCAGATTAGCATGTAAGCCTCTTCTTTTTTATAAAAAAAAAAAAAAAACTTGGAAGCGACGTTTTCGCCGGCATATTCCTTCCACAGGTAGTACGGAGTCAAGACGACCAAGGTCCACTGGACCAAAAAACACAACTCGGCTGGATAATTTTCGAAAAAGTTCCGACCGAAACCCCGGTTCATGTCTGAACGCTTACGCATTTCGCGGACTTAGGGTCGGAAGTACGAAAATTCCAGGAAGCTGGAGAGGTTACAACTGCCGAAGAGGAGCGCTCAATTCAAACGCACGCCGTGCAGATGAACGCGGAGGATAACATGATACTCGAGGTGGTGCACAAATTCTAGAAGCTGTTACGAGTGATCCGGGTGATTGCTACATATCTCAGGTTTGCATCCAACTGCCGCAAAGTCAAGGTATCGAGAAACGCTCAGCATCTGGAACCACAGGAGTTGGAAGCTTCACTTATGATCGTGGTCAAAGCATCTCAGCAGAAAATGTATAAAGATGATCTGGAGCAGTTGTCTAAAATGGAAGAATTTCTAAAAATCTACGGTCGTTGAACGCGTCTATCGACACCAATGGAGTCATGCAAGTCGGAGGTCGTTTGCAGAACTCTGTTCTCTCATACGATGCTCAACACTGGCCAAGTCGTCACCTTGAAGGCAAGGAACGGATGCCTAAAGCGTCCAATAACAAAATTAGGTTGGCTGCCGTCAAACCAAGCCACCGAGGATAGTACGCTAGTAAAAAACCGTCACTACCAATCAACCGAAAAACAAGATACCAAAAATCGATTTTTCAGTTCAACAAAATTCACTAAAAAAGCTGAAAATCAAAATTAATAACGCATCACCACTTCTTTGAAACTGAACAACAGAACATCAATGATACCAGAGTCTTTCTTCGAAAATTCACTTATCATTGCTTCAAAACTTGAACATGAACCGGATACTACAGCAAATTTCGAAACGCATCGCTTCAGGAATCTCTTCAACGAAAAATTCGCTGAAGCAACAAAAAACAATAATGAACAGGAATCTTTTCACCGAAAAATTCGCTGAAGAAACTAAGAAATAATAATGAATTGGTTAAAGTGAACCTTTTTACGAAAGATCATTAACCACATAATGTCAACATAGCATAACACAACATGCTAACATCAATCAACACAGCTTTATAGTAGGGGAGCCCAAGAGGGGATTTTGCGCGTTGCTCGAGCGCGTCAGAAAATCATATGGGGAGAAACCTTGAACCATGTTATGTACTCCTACCATATATTAAACCTTAATGCTGGGGCGTTCGCTGAGGGCAGCCCGTCAGATTAGTAAAAAAAAGTCGATCATCGGAAATACTCGAGCGCGTCAGATTAAGAGATGGTAGGTTGATTACATCGAGAAGAGTGTATATTTCAATAATCTGACAATTTGAGCGGGGCCTTCGTAAGTAGGCGAGTCACAAAGATGTAAAAAAAAATCGATGTTTCGAAATACTCGAGCGCGATTTATTTTTTTTTTATTTTGAAGGTAATTTTATCAGAATTATGGAAAACATATAATCTGACATTTTGGTTGGGGTGATTAGGTAAAATCGTCAATAAAAGGTATTATATATGATGGTTAATATCTCGCTTAATATTGATATTACCAATTTCGTCGAAAGACCTTTTTTGTAGCAAACTAAATTTTCTACAAGTTTGTAATTTATAATTTTTCCGTAGCTTTTGTTATTTACGAGATAACTGCGAAAAAATGTGAATTTTATGGAAAAATCTGGTTTAGTGGCCCGTACTACCTGGCCGGTATGAGTAACGACTTTGCCACAATGAACACTTTTGTAGAGCGTTCAATTTTGAGAAAAATCCAACTTTGGTTAAAGTGATTCCATGAAATGCCGCTGAGCTATAGAAATTTAAAAATAGAAAGTCAGAGTTTCCGTGTATTTTCAATGGGAAATCTTCACACCTTTTGATCGAGGACTTAAAATTAATATTAAGGGCTCAAACTTTCAGGGAGGTTTTTTTTTAGTATTTTCAACAAAATTTCAAATCAAAATTTGTATATACATATGTCTACATGTTTTTTTTATTGCATCCAGTAATAAAAAATAGAAACAACATAGAATTGTTACTTTAAAATTGTCAGACTAAGAATACGCCCCCATATAATTGTCAGATTATCATCCTGGAGGACGAAGACATCAAGTTGATCACCCTGTATAAAAATCTGACGCGCTCGAGTATTTCAAGGTCACGTGTTTTTTTTACATTTTGTAACGAAGTTACAAATACACACCCTACCGCCAGCCAATACACGTACCATTGTTGTCACGATATTTTTCACTCACCATAGAACTCACACGCACTTGGTGTAGATAACTTTATAAGGCAACCTGAAAATTACGAGAAAGGGAAAGCCAGACTAGAGGAAAACCAGTTGCTTGTAGTGTGCCCACAGATTCCCAAATTTTAAGCAAGGTCTCCTTGGAGTTCCTAGCACAAATCCCCCTACTAGCCTCTTAAGGACTTTTGGGTTTTATTTTGCCGGCTATAAGCCGTTGATGCCAGGTTTCCTGTTGATGCCAGATTTTGTCTGTCGATGCCAGTATTTTTACTGTTGATGCCAGGATCTTCCTGTTGATGCCAGATTTTGTCTGTTGATGCCAGTATTTTTACTGTTGATTCCAGGTTTCCTGTCGATGCCAGATTTTGTCTGTTGATGCCAGTATTTTTACTGTTGATGCCAGTATTTTTACTGTTGATGCCAGGTTTCCTGTCGATGCCAGATTTTGTCTGTTGATGCCAGTATTTTTACTGTTGATGCCAAGTTTCCTGTCGATGCCAGATTTTGTCTGTTGATGCCAGTATTTTTACTGTTGATGCCAAGTTTCCTGTCGATGCCAGATTTTGTCTGTTGATGCCAGTATTTTTACTGTGGATGCTAGAATCTTCCTGTTGATGCCAGCGATTAAAGTATTTGATGACCGTGATGCCAGCATAGGAGTAAGGATCTACCAGCGTTGGAACCACCGCCAGAATTAGTGATAAGAATTAAGGAATATTATATTAGCTTTAAGACCAATAAAAGGATTGGACCTTCTTCATAACCGAAGTTTTACGTGTTTTCTTTGGTCGACCCTGGACCCGACGAGGATACCCCAGCTCTAGAGAAAAAAGCACATCGCAATTTTTGAAAATCAGCCATGACTGATCGCCCCACTCAAATTGTCAGATTATTGAAATACATATACACTTTTTAGAGTACACTTAACATTCACTTTGAAAATCTGACAAGCTCGAATAACTTTTTTTTTTTTTAACCTCTCTCTACGCCCATTTGCCCCCAGTAAATCGTCAGATTAATATACAGGGTGATTCGCATAAGGTGTGACAAAAAGATAGGGTGTGTAGGTTGGACCTAGACAAGCAAAAAATCGTATGGGAGGGGGGGGTCCATTTTCCCCCGTTTAGGCGGGAGGGGCCATTTAAGAAAAAAATCATTAAAAATGGAAAAAATATTATTTAAAAATAACGGTAATACCTACAGAGTCGTGCTATAGTATTTTGAAAAGCCAAAAACCTATACATTAAATAAAATTTAAAAATAAGTTGTTCATTTGAATAGTTTTTGAAATATTAGTTTTCAAAGTCAAAATTTTGAAAAAAAAACATAATTTTTTTTCTTCAAACCATTTTTTTCAAAATTTTACGTATTTAAGTAGTATTTTTCTGGCTTATTTTCAATGCTCTTACTTATTTTTGATCAAACACAAAAAACCGGATGCCAAAATAACCTGTAGTTTTTGAGAAAACCAAAAATTACAAAAACGACTTTTCAAAAAAATTTTTTTTTTAAAGTTTTTTTTTCGTTATTGGATTCTTAAGTGAATTTAAGAAATAAAGGATGAATTTTTTCTTTAATTTTTTTTCTCTTAAGAATCACTTAAGAATCCAATAACGAAAAAAAAACTTTAAAAAAAAATTTTTTTTGAAAAGTCGTTTTTGTAATTTTTGGTTTTCTCAAAAACTACAGGTTATTTTGGCATCCGGTTTATTGTGTTTGATCAAAAATAAGTAAGAGCATTGAAAATAAGCCAGAAAAATACTACTTAATTACGTAAAATTTTGAAAAAAAATGGTTTGAAGAAAAAAATTATTTTTTTTTTCAAAATTTTGACTTTGAAAATTAATATTTCAAAAACTATTCAAATGAACAACTTATTTTTAGATTTTATTTAATGTATAGGTTTTTAGCTTTTCAAAATACTATAGCACGACTCTGTAGGTAGTACCGTTATTTTTAAATAATATTTTTTCCATTTTTAGTGATTTTTTTCTTAAATGGCCCCTCCCGCCTAAACGGGGGAAAATGGACCCCCCCCCTCCCATACGATTTTTTGCTTGTCTAGGTCCAACCTACACACCCTATCTTTTTGTCACACCTTATGCGAATCACCCTGTATATCGGTTATCAGAAAGACAAAGCGCGTATACTCTATGAAAATCTGACGCGCTCGAGTATTTCAATTTAACTGTTTTTTTTTTACATTTTTAGAAGCTCATACACGCCCATCGCCCCACTAAAATGAAAAACTGCCATACACTTTTTTTCGTTTTGGAACGTAAACTTCACAATCCAATAAGTCCCCATGACACTTTAGTAAGTGCAAATTTAGCATCTCGGGCTCCCCTACTATTAACACCAGCATAAATGGAAAACCAACTTTACAATAAACATAATTTACTAAGTAAAAATCATTTTATAAACAATTTCTTAAAAGCTAAATCAAATCTACAAAATTTCAGAAAAAAATTGTTTCAAATTAATCAAGGAGAAACATCGAAAATAAATGCCACAGCCGCACGTCGATGTCAAATCCTGTCAATAAAAATTCGTTGTTGTCGACAAAACACACGATACATATTAACGAAAAAGGAAAACACTGCAACACTGCATAAATTCAACAAATTTAAGGAAAATATTTCCAAAAACATTAAACAAATAAAACACTTTGTTATTATAGAAATTGCAACACGATCCACATAGCAAAACAGATCAAAATCGGGACATGTCAAATGCCGTCGGCAAATTGCATCTGACAAAGTCCTCTGGCAACTTTGAAACACAAAGTTAACTTCACTTTAAATAATATCACATAAGCACTCCTAAAACTTAACAAACTTTAAAAACGCGAATCGTTTTCGTATATTTTCGTTTGTTTACGACGCAAAATGTAAACAAAAATCCTAGTTGGAACCGAAAAATGTGCAACGTGACCGAAATCACAGCAAGTCGCAAGCAACAATTAAAGAAGATTTATACATAGATACACACAAAACCGCGATCGCTAAAATCGATTACTAGCTGGAAACGCGAGACAATGCCACCAACAACAACAATATTAACCTATATATCAAAGAACATTCATTTCGCGAATTGATAAAAAACTATAAAATCTAATTTATAAAGAAATGAAATAAAAAAAAGGATAACAAAGTACTTATCAGTTTACAATATATGGGTAGGAACATACAGTCACTCTAACTCAAAGTGTGACACCTTTAATTTTTAATATTAATGTATAATAATTTTTATTTTTATTGCTTAATATTGACTTCAAATTATTATAAAACAAAAAAGAATATATCAAAAAACAACCCCGATTTGTTTAAAACAAAAGATGAAAATGATCTGTCTAGTATTTTTTACTTGCGATTATAGGTACATACTATAGGCAAGTCTTGCAATCGTGCAGATAAAAATTTTTGAGATAACAATAAAATCTGACATTACGATGGTAGAGAATACGAAAAAAGTGGGTCCTGCAATTCTGTCTGTCTGTCTGTCTCTGTCTGTCTGTCTGTCTGTATGTCCGTCTGTCTGTATATGGATCTACAGCCTGAACCGCTTGACCGATTCTCTTAAAAATTTGCAGTTATAGTCTCTGGGGTAGCCTACAGAGGAGTTTTTGGAATTGGATCTCTAGGTCTTGAAATAACGGTACCTGCCATACAACCTTTATGATAATACCTATTTTTCTCGAAAACGGCTCTAACGATTTTGATAAAATCTTACGCGAAGTATTATTTTTGAATAACTTTTCTTATGATATAAAAATTTTTTTAAGAAAGAGTCTATGAACGGTACCCCCCATAGTACCGTTTTTTTCAAAACCGACTTTCTCGCTAATGGTTCACACGATTTTGACCAAATTTTATATCTAAGAAGTCGTATGTGGTTTAAGAAAGATTGCATATCAACATTTGAAAAAATCTAGTTTTTCGAATTTTCAATAATTTTTTTAAAAAAAATTTGTCTTTTCGAATATTTTCTAAACTGTATCTTTGATTTATTTCAAATGTTTTGTCAATACACCTTTTAGCAAGATCTTAAAATTTGTGTACAAAAATTTTTGAAACCTAATTTTAAAAAAAAATTAAAAATAAAAAACCGGTTACTTAAAAAACGGCTCTAACGATTTTGGTTAAACTTTCACTGTTTATATGTATTAGCAACTGCAAAAGAATGGCGTTGAATAGTTGACAGAATAAGTTGTTAATTAACTCCTTGCCGCTGGTGGGAGGAAGTCAATGAAGAGAAAACTTAAATGTCTTTTGGCTCGCTGGTTTACTAGCAAGTGAATTATTTATTTCCTATCCAAGATATTTATACAACTTAACTGCTAACTAGGCAATAAATAATTCGAGATACAGACAAACAATATATACATTATTGAAATGGAAAGAAATGCAATGCAAGCAATACAATGCAATGCAATGCAACGGCTCCGAGCACGAGAACGCTGATAGTTGCAGGAGGTGTCATATTTATTCGCCAACTGGTGGTGTCGTTCATTAACCTGTTGGTCATTCACCTGCTGTTGTTTACTTGGTTTGTAGTGTAGAATTCGGTCGTTTGCATTTGTTGTCACAACATGCTGGGCCCCTCAAAATGAAGATACTCAGAAGTCGATGTCGTCTATGGATGTTTGTGTGTTACGTCGTTGTTGAGACTTCGTCTTGTTGAGACTTCGCATTGAAATAGTGGTGATGGTTGGTGGTGCAAGTGGCTGATCTCTTTTTCGAAAGATGATGAAGATGATAACAGCTACGATAACTATTATAGTAAGACAGCCAGTGACTCCAAACAGTGAATATTGGTGAACTCGATGGGTACTGAATTCATTCAATATATATTCCTGATTTTTTTGAAGGTTTATTGCATTTTCCAATGTTGCAAAATCTATCGAAGTGTTTGATGGAAGCATCGACTGTTTCTCTCTATTGAAGTTAAACGAAGTTAACTTCTCAGAAAGATTGAATGATGGTAAAAATGATGATTTTAGTCGGCTTGACATTGTTTGCTTTCCAACAATTGTCGTGGTTTGATCATGAATTATACATTTTGCTTGTAGCTTAAGCAGCCCACTCCCTCGCAGTGTAAACGGCTCAGTATTGTAATCACAGTTAATATTAACTGTGGTTGAATTTGGAGTGCTGTATATCCATGCGTTTGGTTGATGCATCTCAAGCCAGTACAGCCTTGGTGATATGTCCTCAATCGTGCATGAGTCCATAATTTTCTTGTGTTGTATAATGTTTGTTTCACAAACACTAGTTGACGCTCCGGTTGTATACAGAGGATGCTGAAGTGGGCACCAGAAAATGTCGGAAGGCCTTATTTTACAAAGTAAGAATTCATCTTTGTTGATTGGATAAACATGGTTGCCTTGCAAGTTTACCATTAAATATTCCGACAATGGAAGATGTAAAGCGTTCATTGTGATTTGTTGGAACTGACAATACTTTGTATAGCTTGAATTCTTCATTATACAACAACGGGAGATTGATCTCAATTATGATATTGTTGTTCGCCACTCTAGCTCTTGGGCTTACAATTTTATACAGCTGCAGTATGGATTCGTGATGTCTTTCGCCAGGAATCATTAAAGACTTAGGGATATTCTCATGAATCGTAGTCAACTCATCCTTGAATTGTCGGACTGAAAGGATAAGAGGGTGTATTCTTCAAGCATGCGTTGATAGCAGAATATCAAGTAATATGCTCTGGGTTGCTTTATAATTGATCATAATAAGTATCCCGTTAAGAGCAGTTGCTGAAAATCTCTCCATGTACTCGAATTTACTTGTTTCGTTTTCCAAATTCGTGACAATAGAACTTAGTAACATAATTTGATTCAAATCTTTCGATTGTTCTTTCTTGAAAATATTGACAGTGGAATCAACAATAGTTGTTTGATTTTTCATGAGTTGTAGCTAGTGTTTTTCATTTTCTTGAACAGCTTCTATTGTTTGCTCATATTTCTCAGCAAAGCTTTGATCAAGTATTCCGAACAATTCATTAGTGACTGTTCCAATAAAGTCAAATGGTGATCGTCTTTGCCTTTTTAATGAATCGTCGTTTGCGTGTAAGAGAATTTCATTGTTGAGCTCTATTTGTTGAAGTTGATATTCAAATTGGTTCAGTATTCCTTCGCACTTAATAGAATCTAGTTCCTTGGAATACACCTTCTCTTGTAGATACCGTATGATTCCTTTACTTCCATCGCTCAATTCCCTTGTTGTTAGGTTACCTGTTTCCGATGGTTTCTTCTTTAGTTTGTTTTTGCAGTTCGATATGAATCGTCTGCAATAAGCAGCGACTCTTATTAGGTTTGTGTATGAAGAAAATCTCTTAGTCAGGTCGTCAATTTCTTCAACTCTAATTGTTAAAACCCTTTTTGCTTCGGGTATATCGATCACTGCGATTGGCTGTTGGTTATTTAACGGCCATTGTTCAGAATCGAATTTCAGCCAATGAGGTCCATTCCACCATAAATCATTGGTTGCCATCTGTTCTGGAAGGCATCCTCTTGAACCATCATCAGCTGGATTATCAGTTGACCGAACATGTCTCCAGCAGCTAACGTTTATTGCCTCTTGTATTTCTGAGACTCGGTTCGCAACAAATGTTTTCCAGGTCGACGGACATTTTTGTAGCCAGGCCAACGTTATTCTCGAATCTGTCCAAGCAAATATGTTTTTAACTTGGCACCCAAATGTCTTCATTGTTTCTGCCAGCAGCTTTGATAACAGGTGAGCACCACATAGTTCCAATTTCGGAAGAGATATTTTTTTTTTCGGATTGAGGCCACCTTTGTTTTTGCAGCTACAATTGTTGTAGCAATGAAACCCGTTGGTAGAGCTATCCTGGCATAAACTACTGCTGCATATGCTTCCTCTGAAGCATCACAAAATCCGTGAAGCTCAAATTCTTGAACCTTTGTGGAGTTTATCCACCTTGGAATTCGAATGTCTTCCACTGCAATCAGGTTTATCTTTAGTTTGTTCCACTGTTTTTGCAGTTCGGTTGGAAGTGGTTCGCCCCATTGTAGCTCTGCTTGCCAAATTCGTTGCATTAAAATTTTGGCACTGACAGTTACTGGAGCCAACCATCCAAGAGGATCGAATAATTTGGCTATTTCGGACAATGTTTTGCGTTTGGTAAGTATTTCCTTAGTTATTTTTGTATCGACGTTCACCTTGAATTGAAATGTGTCACTTAAAGGATTCCAGTGTATACCCAAAGTTTTTATAGTTTCGTCTTTCATCACGTCTTTGTTTTGTTGATTGCGTAACTCAATCGGTATATGTTGTAGTAGTTTTCTGTTGTTTGCAGCCCATTTTCGAAGCTGAAAGCCTGCTCCCTTAAGCATCTCGTCAAGTTCTTTCTGAGCTGCCCTGCACTCCGCGATGGTATCTCCTCCAGACATAACATCATCAACATAGAAGTCATTGTTAATTATTTCTGCAGCGGTCGGATAGTTGGATTGTTCGTCCTTAGCTAGTTGTTGAAGAGTCCTAATAGCCAGATAAGGTGCTGATGCTGTACCATACGTGACAGTCGTTAGTTTGTACTCTTTAATAGGTTGGTTGTTAGAACTGCGCCATAATATCCTCTGGTAATCTTGGTGTTCTTCGTGTAATTCAATTTGGCGGTACATTTTTTCAATGTCCGAAGAAAAAACATATTTATATTTTCTCCAACGCGTCAAAATTGTAGTAATGTCGTCTTGGAGCTTAGGGCCTATCAGCATTAATTGAATTAAGCTTACTCCAGTCGTTGATTTTGCTGACCCGTCAAAAACAACACGAAGTTTGGTTGTTGTACTCGTAGGTTTAATAACGGCATGATGTGGCACATAGAAAATATTGTTTTTGTTGGATGAGTTGTTACTGACTTCTACCATGTGCCCCAGGTTGAGAAACTCGTTTATACCTTGTGTATAATCGTTTTTTTGTGTAGGATTCCTGTTAAGCTGCAACTCCAGCTGTCTGGTAATCTTGGTGTTCTTCGTGTAATTCAATTTGGCAGTACATTTTTTCAATGTCCGAAGAAAAAACATATTTATATTTTCTCCAACGCGTCAAAATTGTAGTTATGTCGTCTTGGAGCTTAGGGCCTATCAGCATTAATTGATTTAAGCTTACTCCAGTCGTTGATTTTGCTGACCCGTCAAAAACAACACGAAGTTTGGTTGTTGTACTCGTAGGTTTAATAACGGCATGATGTGGCATATAGAAAATATTGTTTTTGTTGGATGAGTTGTTACTGACTTCTACCATGTGCCCCAGGTTGAGAAACTCGTTTATACCTTGTGTATAATCGTTTTTTAGTGTAGGATTCCTGTTAAGCTGCAACTCCAGCTGTCGAAATCTAGCTGTAGCTCTATTTCTTGATTCACCAAGTGGATTTGTTTGGATTAATTCTTCGTCGAATGGGATCTTCACAACATTCCTCCCATTGTCCTTTCGGTAGTGTGTATCCTTATAGATTTGTTCGCACCGTTTATCTTCCGGCTTTTGGAATTTTGGTTGATTAACCTCTTCTATCTCCCAAAATTTTTCTAGTTTTTTTTTTTTTTTTTTTTTAATTAATAGGGTGAAGGTGAAAAATTACCTTTACAAGCACGTCGACCTGAAAGATCTTTTGTGCTGTTCCCTTAGGTTTAATTACACGTAGTGTATAGGTTTGTTCATTCGAAGCTGAGGTCATGTAAGAACCTAAGAATCTTCGAGGAAGAGGTGTTTCTGATATCAAGGGGACAGGGGAACCCTTTATTGAATATTTTAAGCCTGGATCTAGCTAAGGCAGGGCATTCGCATAAAATGTGTTCAGCTGTTTCTATGTCTTCAAGACAGAGACGACAGGTGTCGTCTTGGCTGATGCCCATGTTTTTAAGATGATACTTGAGAGAGCAGTGTCCAGTGTAGAAGTCCGTAAGTAACTTTGCGTCACGTTTGCTCATGTCAAGAATTTCTTTCATACGTTTGTGGGATAAGTCAATGAATAGTTTTGACTGACGATGGCCATTTGAGTTGTTCCAGGTGCTGATCATGTTCTGTTGTTCCCAGGTAGCTAATTCGTTTTTTAGGCTACTTATTGGGAGACCACAGTAGGGTTCAGGGCCTTTGAATTGAGACTGAGAGCCAAGTCTAGCAAGTCGGTCAGCCTCTTCGTTACCCGGTACGCCTTCATGACCAGGCACCCATGAAAGAGTTATTTTATTGTGAGTAGCTAATTGAAGTAAACAAGTCAGGCAGTTCCAAACTAGTTTGGATTCGATTTGGTTCGAGGACAGCGCCTTTAGTGCTGCCTGACTGTCAGAGCAGATTAGGATGCTTGATCTTCGGAGGTTTCTTCTAATGCATTCTCTAATACAGAATTCAATAGCCATTACCTCTGCCTGAAAGATAGTAGTTGTGTTACCAAGGGATGTAGATGATTTAAAGTTGGGACCGTAAATCCCTGCACCTACACCGTTGTTTGTTTTTGAACCGTCAGTATACCAGATGTATTGGAAGTTATTTGTAAGAATTACAGGGTTCTTCCATGCTGAGCGGTTTGGAAAGATTACTTCAAAGGGGTGGTGTAACATTATGCGTTTAGGCATAAAGTCCGAGGAGTGTGCTGCAGGCGATTTCAGTATTGGGAGCACCTGCAGAATACTCATATGGCCTTGTAAGTTTTCCTTTCTTGAGTAGTTAGTGAGATGAAGCTTTAGTCCGCTCAGTGCAGCAGTCTTCCTTACTCTTAGATGTAGCGGAGGAAAATTTAATAAACTTTCTAACGCTAAAGTTGGGCAGGTGCGCATTGCACCTGTGATACCTACATAGGTTAGTCTTTGTAACTTTTGCAATGATTTGCGGGCATAAACTTGTTCTGTTTTTTGCCACCAGACCAGCGAAGCATAGGTTATGATGGGTGTGATAATAGTGAGGTAAGTCCAGTAAATCATTTTTGGCCTAAGCCCCCACTTTTTACCAAAAAGTCTAGAACAGGCCCAGAAAGCATTTGTTGCTTTTGCTATGGTTTTGTCTAGATGTGGTTTCCAATTGAGTTTATTATCCAGGGTTACTCCTAGATATTTGACCTCTTTGGAAAAATTAATTTGAACACTATTTAGGGATAGTGTTTGGAGATCGATTTTTCGTCTCCTGGTGAATGGGATGATGACTGTTTTGGTGGGGTTGACCTTAAGCCCTTCTTTGTTGCACCAGTCATTAACTTTGTTCAGGGCCATTGCATACGGTTTGTGACCTGTGCTTCTTGATTGCCTTGAATAGAGATGACTAAGTCATCAGCGTAGCCTTGTGTATCAAGGCCCAGCTTATTGAGGTCATCCAAGAGCTGATCTATTACTATTGACCAGAGCAGGGGAGATAAAACACCCCCTTGGGGACAGCCTTTAACAGCATTAACTGTTATTGATGTTTGACCTAGTGTGGTGGAGATGATTCTGCCACTTAACATAGAGTCAATCCATTTAATGGTTGGTGTGTCAATTCCTTTGACAGTTGCAGCGGTTTGAATTGACAAATACGTAGTATTGTCAAAGGCGCCAGAAATATCAAGAAACGAGCAGAGTATGATGTCTTTCTTAGCAAACGCAGTCTCAATTTTGCTTACAAGCTGATGGAGAGCTGTAACAGTAGATTTACCCGTTTGGTAAGCGAATTGGTTAGCATTGAGAGGATTTGCTATTAAGGCCGTACTGCGAATGTGTAAATCAATCACTTTTTCCATGACCTTTAGAAAGAAAGATGTGAGACTGATTGGTCTGAAGGATTTTGGGTCTGAGTTTGATCTATTGCCAGCTTTTGGTATGAATACAACTCTCACCTTTCTCCAAGTTTGAGGGATGTGGCTTAATTCAAAACTGGACCTATAGATAAGTATAAGTGAGCAGATTATGGTATCAATTCCATACTGCAAGAGAGCAGGAAAGATACCATCTTCCCCGGGCGCCTTGAAAGGCTGTTGGGAGGATATTGCCCATTTAATGGAGTCTTCGTTAAAAATTTTTCTAGCTAGACTTCTTGTTGTGCTGTTAGGTGTAGTGTAACTCACATTTGTGGTTAGTGATTGATCAGTGGTATGTATACAGTCAGGAAAATGAGTGGCCAAAAGTAGGCTCAGAGTTTCACTGTAACTTTGGGTAAAACTACCATCCGATTTTTTTAAGAGACCAATACCATTGTTATGATCTTTAGCTAAGGCTTTTTGAACTCTAATTGAAGAAGGCAAGTTATCGATACTTTCACAGAAGTTTTTCCATGTAAGTCGTTTTTGCCTTCTTATCATCGAATTGTAAGTCGTTAGAGTTGTTCGATATTCGCTCCACGAATTGGTTCGTTTAGCTTTGTTGAACAACTTTCGAAGCTTTCTTTTTAACTTCTCCAACTCACTGTTCCACCAGGGAACATCGCGATTTGAGTTTATCTGTCTAATGTGACAGCTGGACTCGTATGCGCTTGTGATTTGTGAGCTTAAGCGTGTTGCTTCCCTTTCAAGTTGATAAGGAGAGTCAATGTTTGGATAGGATGGTTCAAATTCACAACGGAGTGTTTCTGTGTAGAGATTCCAGTCCGTGTGTCTTGGTACCCTATTGTTTTCTATATTGTTGGGATTCGGCCTTGACAGATCAAATCTGATGTGCCGGTGGTCCGAGAATGATATCTCTTTCGAGACATGCCAATTGAGAATGTTGTTGGCTATGGCAAAACTTGCCACTGTCATATCCAACACTTCTTTCCTAGTGGAGGTGACAAAAGTAGGTTCATTTCCCTTATTTAGAATATCTAAGTTTGAGTGCATAAGAAAATCTAAAAGTGACTCACCTCTTTTGTTGATGTCTGTGCTACCCCATATGGTGTGATGGGAGTTGGCATCACAACCAAGTAGTAGTTGTCTTCCCCTTGCGTTGCAGTATCTAACGAGTTTTCTTGCCTCTTCAGGTGGTGCGGAGGTAGTATCCCCCGGGTAGTAGGCTTAGGCTATTACAATATTTTGTAAGCCTCTTGCCGTGGGGATCTCAGCTAGTACCGCAACGAAATCATTAGTGATGAATTCTGGAATGGGAAGAAAGTTAGTTCTTTTATGGATAAGAAGCGCAGCTCGTGGTTGGAGTTGCGTGTTGTCGTATATTAACTTACACGATTGTGTTGGAAGGCCTTTTATTTGGCCTCTTACCACCCATGGTTCCTGGACTAGTAAGCAGTCCAGATCCTGCTTGACAAATTCTCTGCTAGCCGCAGCTGAGGCAGCTTTGGCGTGCATAAGATTTATCTGCAGGAATTTTAGGGTGGTGTAACTCATTTTGTTTTTGGGGTTGAGGTAAAGCTCGCTGGTGCTTTTAATAGCCTCTGCCGAGCTTTACCTTTGGGCCTGGGGTCCCGTTTTGGAGCCCAAAATTTGGCTGAGCTGCTTCTTGCAGCTGGTGTAGCATTTACGCCTTTTGGTGTTGTTTTGGTGACGGTTGTTGAGCAGGGAGGGGGGGGGGGAGTTGTTGTTGCGTTGCCATAAGTACCTTTTGGTGAGGAGGGCCTAACGGCTGACTCTTCTGGTGAGGTATGTGTGGCATTAGCAACTGAGGGGAAGGGAACTAGGTTTAATGGAGCTGTCAGCCTGTTTTGTAGGTCTGACGTTGGTGAAGGCTGTGGAGCGCTTTTACCTGTCGTCAGAGTCGTACAGGCTGTCTTGACAGGGGAGTTAGGTGGGGGTTTGGGGGCACCAGTTTTTTGAGGGGCTTTAGGATGGCGGAGTTGAACATCACCAAACCTAAAGTCTATGATGTTTTTTCTTGTTTTTAGTAGAGCCGCAGATTTGTGGTCCACCGAAAAGGTAAGAACAGAGGCGGCACCTTTGGCTTCTCTTCTTATGATCCTCCATTCAGGAACGGGGAGACCCTCATTCTGGACCTTGATTGCCGTGAGGATCTGCTCGTTCGTGCAGGTGGGACCAGCGGGGAAATGGCCTACCAGAATTTGGTTTTTGGGAATTTCTTCCTCTTCAACCGCCTTCAGTGAGGCATTCTCCCAAGGCTTTATTTTTGGTATTTCGCCTTTTAGCCAATCAGCCGTGACCCTATTTTTGCAGTTGAAGACAAGCCACCCTGGTCTGAAATTGGTGCCAAAGAATTTGGGGCTGATATCCCCTGTCTTTTGGCTGCAAATCAAACCAAAGATGGAATCTTGCACTACTGTCATTTGGTCAGTGTTAAGTAGCGTTTCCGGGAAGTCTGAGGCAAGGATACCTATTTTGTAACTCTCCAGCGCTTGCTTAAAATTTTGTTGCTCTATTTTTTGTCGATTTGGAGGTGGATTTGATGAAGGCACATCAACAGACCTCTGCTTGTGAGCAATGTTGGGTTTAGATATTTTGGCAGGATTTGTGTCCCTAGGGAAGGATTCAGAGCGATTCCTTTTTTCTCCCTTTGGAACAGCCGTTCTGGCTCTTTCTCTGGCTTCGGCTTCGTTAAGGCCGCTAAAGACATGAATCAACGAATAATAAATATCAAAGATCTTCTCTTGCTTGTATTAGTGTTGAACCAAATAAAGCCAAATGTTTATATTGCAAGTTAAATGATCATTTTATTACAACATGCCAAACTTTTGCTTCCATACCAGTCATGCAGAGATTTGAATTTGCAAAAAGTATACCGGCTTGCATTAACTGCCTTCGAAAGGGACAGTTTCAACGAAAGGGACAGTTTCAAAATGAACACTCAGTCGGTGTACTGTTTGTAGCGAATCGCATCATACGTTGTTACACCAATACGAAACAACGTTCAACAGCACACAAGGACCTTCAACAAGTAGACAATTCATGCATTCCTTCGTATCGACTAAAGTAATTTTCGCCACTGCTCTTGTACAAATCAAAGGCAGCTCTGGAGAATATTCGTTAGCTCGAGCATTACTTGATTCTGGCTCTCAAGTGAACCTTGTGACTGAAGAACTTTCACAAAGGTTGAAACTTCGCAAAGAAGATAAAGCAATAAGTTTGTTGGGCATAGGTAAAGCAGGTGCCACAGTAAATAAAAAAGTTCATGCGGAAGTCAAATCAAGATTTAATGATCATTTTTCGAAGCAGATTATTGGGTAATGAATACGATATCTTCTTATCAACCGGATCAAGCAATGCGAATTGCGAATTGGAAGATTCCCACAAATATTCAGCTGATCCGTACTTCCATAAACCTTAAAAAAAAAAATTACTTACTCATAGGTGCAGAAACATTCTTTGAATTACTGTCAGTAAGTCAAATTAAGCAAAGTTCAGAATATCCAACGATTCAAAAAACGCTTCTTGGTTGGATAATATCTGGAAAATGTCCAGGAGGTACAAATCTAAGTACCAAACTATGCAATGTTGTTTGTCAGGCTGAGGAACTACCAGCTTTAGACAAAATTGATCAAAAGCTTTGGATGTTGGGAGAAATTCCCGTAGAAACAAAAAAGTTCCTAGCTCCAGAACAATAATTATGTGAAAATCACTTTGTTGAAAATACCAAACTTTTGCCGATTGGACGGTTTGAGGTTAAACTATCATTTCAAGCGTCTCCTACTTCGCTCGGTTCATCATTTGAAACGGCCAAACGTCGATTTCTCGCATTAGAAAGAAAATTATCCAAAGATAGCGAGTTAAGAATCATGTACATGGATTTTAAAAAAGAGTATCTCGCTTTGGGACATATGTCACCAACAAATAATGAAATCCCGAAAGGTCCACACTATTTCATTCCACTTCAAGTCGAACAACAACGCAATTATCACTGAATGACATCTTGATGGTTAGGCCAACCTTTCAAGATTAGCTGTCTTCGACCTTGCTCCGTTTTCGTACACATAAATATGCCATCACCGCCGATATTACGAAAATATACCGACAAGTTCTAGTTGCCGAAGAGCGTTCGATTTACCAGCTCATAGTGTGGAGGCAGCATCCGTCACAACCGTAACAACAGTTCCGTTAAAACACTGTTACGTACGATACTTCTCCAGCGCCCTTTTTAGCGATACGCTGTCTGAAGATGTCAGGTGATTCTAACGAAGATTTATACCCTACGGGTTCTAGAATAATACGTGAAGATTTCTATGTTGATGATCTTTTGACCGGTGCCAATGAACTAGAAACCCTTCAAATTATAAAATCTGAGATACAAAAAGTTCTCAAAAAGGGTGGGTTTCAGTTGGCCAAATGGCATTCGAACCATCCAGAGTTATACAACACTGAGAGTTCTGAAAAATCCGTTATTTTTAACGATTCAGACTCAACCAAAACTCTTGGAATTTGTTGGCACCCAATAGAAAATACGTTCAGCTTCAGTTTAGAGAAAAACTTCCATGATCTACGAGCTACCAAGCGAAACATTTTATCGGTTTCAGCTCGTCTTTTCGATCCTCTTTGTTTGTTATGCCCCATAGTAACCAAAGCAAAAATCTTATTGCAAGAGCTTTGGATTGCAAAAATCGATTAGGATGAGTTGATTCCGTTGCATCTTGATACCAGTTGGAACAGTTTCAAAACCAATTTATCTCAACTTGGCGAGATAAAAATACCAAGGTTTATCGAAACCATTGTATATAGAGACTATAGTAATTTTACTGGATAGCTTTTTTTATGAACATTGTTCGTCACTAGGGTGCGCCAACACCGGCGCAGAAAAAGGAATCAGCTGTTATACTCATGGTGGAATGTATCATTTTAGGCCGCTATTAGAACTTTGCGCAGCGCATACCTGTTTAAGCTATGGACAAGAGTAAAGGCAATGTTGGATATCGACATTGAACGAGTCGTCCTTTGGACGTCCTTTGGACGGACTCTGAAATAACTCTGCATTGGATAAAAACACATCCAATTTCTCTCACAACGTTTCATGCAAATAGAGTGTCAGACATCCAAGAGTGGACACACGAAGTATCGTGGAAACATGTCCCAACAAAGCAAAATCCAGCCGATATTGTATCAAGAGGCTGTGATGTCAATGATCTTAATGAATCAATTTGGTTTACTGGACCTCAGTTTTTATTAGAAAACAAATCATTGTGGCCAAAAAATGAGCATTTTGAGTTATTTACAGAGAATCAAATCTTAGAAAAAGAAAAACAAAAATGGCTTTCATTGCAGTAGAGAAACCGCGAAGTAAAGTTCTAGAGTATATAGAAGAAGAATCTTCATATCCCGACTTAGCGACTACACTCGTATATGTTATACGTTTTTTCAAAAAACGTAAAAACAAAACAGAAGGTTTCGAAGAATCACCAACGGAAAAGGAACTGCATTTAGCGTTTCTTAAAGCAGTTGAAGTCGTTCAAAACAACGAGTTTTTTGAAGAGAAAAACAAACTTTAAAAGAAGGCAGTATTGCCGAACCATATTCAAAGACTCAATCCCTTTATTCACAAACTTTACAAAGACAGTTTCTCATTTTCAGTGATTCGTGTGGGTGGTCGTCTCTTAAACACCCCGATTGAGTACGATGCAAAATTTCCCTTGCTACTGACTAAAAATTCCAATTTCATAAAAACATACAAGCTATGGTAGCATTGCTCCGTGAAAATATTTGGCTTATAAACGCATGTAGAAGAGAAGCATGTCAAAGAGTTATGCGGCAATGTATAAACTGTTTCAAATACAGACCAAAACTGCTTACTCAAATAATGGGTAATCTCCCAGCGGATCGTTTGCAAGCGCAACGTCCGTTTCTAGTCTGTGCTGTAGATTTCTGTGGTCCAGTGCATACCACTCTTTAAATACGTGGCCGACCACCGAACAAAACTTATATTATCGTTTTTGTTTGTTTCGCCTCAAAAGCCGTACATTTTGAATTGGCAACTAATCTGACTTCTGATTGTTTTATTCTCGCCCTTAAAAGGTTTATCACTCGGCGAGGAGTTCCAAAGACGATACACTGCGACAACGGAACAAGCTTCGTAGGAGGTCAGAGGATTTTGAAAGAGGTGCAGGAGCAGTTCGAGAGAAGCAGAGAGGCAGTACACCGATACGCGGCCAAGGAAGGATTTCACTTCGTCTTCATCCCTCCAAGAGCCCCACATTTCGGAGGCCTGTGGGAAGCCGCAGTGAAGTCGTCGAAAACGCTGTTGCAGTGGATAGTGGGCAACGCTCTCCTCACAATAGAAGAGCTAAATACGGTGGTCGTAGAGGTCGAGGGAATCCTCAATTCAAGGCCAATTGCTCCTCTAAGTGCCGACCCAAACGACGGCGAAGCACTAACACCAGCGCACTTGCTAATAGGCAGTTCACTGAAATCGCTTCTACCAGAACAAGTTCCGGAACGGTAGATGGCCTGCTTGAAAAGACGGCAGCTTTAATGCTGGCTCAAGCAGAAGTTCTGGCAGAAGTCGTCCAAGGAGTATCTGCTTGGTATTCAAGTTCGATCCAATTGGGTCCAGGATCAGCCCAATCTCGCCGTTGGAAAACTTGTGCTAATCCACGAGGACAACGCTCCACCCCAACAGTGTACCATGGGACGAGTCGTAGAGGTCGTAGAAGGGCAGGACGGAAAGGTCAGGGTCGCCAACGAAAAAAAATTTAACCGGAATTCTGAGACGACCAATCGTGAAGCTAGCCTGCTTCCTGATGAGGAATGTTGAAGCCTTTAGCCATTCAACGTGGCCGGTGTTTTGACGAGTCAAGTCATCATAAATTAAATTTAAAACATCAATTGTGAACCAATCACATTTCTTCTAAAATTCAAACTTTGCGCCCTTCCGGACATATTTTCGTAAATTTAAGGAATAATTAAAAGGAGAAAGAAGATTGAAATAAAAGAAATTGCATTGAAGCAAGACGTTTTTTGATTTTCTCGACAAGTAGTTTGTTCCACCCCATTTTCTTATTAGATATTTCCAAGTTGCTAAAAACTAATTTGAAACTTTAATTTCAATATTCGTGAAAATGATCACGAAATTTCAGTACCAATTCCTCGAGCTTCTGTTTTAGTTAGTCCATTAAAGAGATAGGGACTCTCCTCGCATGTTTTAAGGCCAAGGAGTGATTTTTTTAGATCGTTACTACGCAAATTGAAGTTTTAATTTTTTCGTTTTAAAATTCTATCATGGCAGAGAAAATTCTCGAAACTTTAAAAAATTGGCCAGCTAGTCCACTTAACCCACGGTCTGGCTAAGTTAAATTAAATTGAGAGAACTTTTAGTTGTATGTTTGTAGCGAAATCGTGTCAATGGGTGAACCGGTGTCAACAACAAAAATGTATTTCTTCCTATTTACTTGCACTTCCACTATTTCTCTTCGCAAACATAGTGTGTTTTCCCGCTGTCCACATTATCTAAGAACGATGTGAGTTCGCTTAATTCACTGTCTATTTTTTTATATATTTTCCACCAACAATGTACAAATTCACTGTCGTCGCTATCTAAATTTGTTGCTCCTACTTGGTTGACTACATCTGTTGTGACCCTCTGCTGTTGTTTAGAACTAAATGAAAACATTTATAACCTAAATAAACAACACTAAACATACGTTCCACAAATTGTAAATGTAAACAAAAACATCGAATGTTTATAGAAAAGTAATGAAGTTAATGTAGCTGAATTCATATGACTAAAAGTTGAGAAGGAATTAAATACAACCAATTTGCAAGTTAAAAAGTGAAGTTGTGCGTTTCATTTAAAATTAGTTTTTTCCTAGTTTTTTTCAATATAGAAATAAAACCTAGTCGGAACAGCTGTAATGATATATATACAGGGTGATTTGCATAAGGTGTGGCAAAAAGATAGGGTGTGTAGGTTGGACCTAGACAAGCAAATAATCGTATGGGAGGGGGGGGTCCATTTCCCCCGTTTAGGCGGGAGGGGCAATTTAAGAAAAAAATAACTAAAAATGGAAAAAAAATTATTTAAAAATAACGGTAATACCTTCAGAGTCGTGCTATAGCATTTTGAACAGCCAAAAACCTATACATTATCTTAAAAAAAAAATTGTTCAAATGAATAGTTTTGGAAATATTAATTTTCAAAGTCAAAATTTTGAAAAAAAACATAATTTTTTTCTTTCAAACCATTTTTTTTTTCAAAATTTTACGTAATTAAAGTAGTATTTTTCTGGCTTATTTTCAATGCTCTTATTTATTTTTGATCAAACACAAAAAATCGGATGCCAAAATAACCTGTAGTTTTTGAGAAAACCAAAAATTCCAAAAACGACTTCTTAACATTTTTTTTTAAAGTTTTTTTTTCGTTATTGGATTCTTAAGTGATTCTTAAGTGAAAAAAAGTAAAGAGAAAATTCATCCCTTATTTCGTAAATTCACTTAAGAATCCAATAACGAAAAAAAAAATACAATTTTTTGCTTGTCTAGGTCCAACCTACACACCCTATCTTTTTGTAATAACTTATGCAAATCACCCTGTATAATAGTTTTTTGGAAAAATGATCAAAGAAACTCAGTTTTTTTTTAAATTTTCATATTTTTTAATATTAGTTAGAGTAAGAAATAGAAATTGTATCATTAGGCCGAAAGGCATTAGGAATATGTTATTGAGTAATGTAGAGTACCCCTCTAGGGTCAGTAAGTTAATTAAGTTATTATGTAAGCTATATTTAACATTTTTGTTAGCAAGTAAGTAGTTATTAGTTATAAAAAATAAAAGTGAAATTTAAAACAAATCTAGTTTTTGCATTTATCACATCATTTCCCTTGCGTTGGACAGTTATTTTTCTCGTGTGTTTGGCTTCTACACACCAAACACACTGTCGACGTCGCATGAGGGATAAGGGTTTTTGATTGCGAAGGTGCGGAAACTTGTTTGACTGTGTTCCGCGTTGTTGTGTGGCTCTTAGCTGAGCATACAGAAGAAGTCGCCGTGATATCTTTTTGTTGTTTGTGAACTACTTCACTCTGACGTACAGTGTACAGATTGTATTGCGTTTGTCAGTGTGAGTTCTGTGCCCCTGTTCTGTAACTATCGCCTCGGCGATAGACGGTGGAAAATGGAACGAAATTCTATGAATTTAGTTGGATTTTGTTCCATTTTCCACCATTTATCGCCTGCTTTTATCGAGTCGATAGTTACAGAACAGGGGGGCAACAACACGATTTCTGATCATTCCGCACGCAGGTTTTCGTATTTAAAGTTTTCAGTTTATGTTGAGTGATTTTATAAAATCTTCCACTTTCTCCCCTTCGTCTTGATAGATAGATAGATAGATAAAGTTTATTTATTTCCTTCAATTTGTTTATAATAACAATTTTATGTTTAATACATTTAAGTCTAAGACATGGCTTTATAATGCCGTCTGCCCAAGTTTGACAAAGTTGCAAATAATTTTGTTATTAAAAAGTTTATTCTATGATTGATTTTCTGTATTTTAAAGCTTTTTGACAATAGCAGTACATTTTTTTCCTATCGGATCCATTCAAAATAGTTCTCATTTCCGCTTCCTCTAAGATTCTTTTCCTATACAGTTGGATTCTGAGCTCAATCAAAATAGGACACCTTCCCAGAAAATGATATATGTTCTCTCTTTCTCGTAGATTACACAGAGACCAAAAAATTGGTAAATCTTCCCGGTGCGGGATGAAGTTCAAGTTCAATATTTCAGCTCTAGTTTTGAAAATCGTTGAAATTATTTCAGATGAGTATATTTCGTTAAAATAATTGTTCTCACAGAGCTTGTGATTCAAGTTAGCGCAAATTTCTCGATGAACAGAACATTCCACCTTTTCAATACGTGCATCTTCTCATCAACTGTCGAAATTAAATTATAGAACTCTTCTTTCCAGTGCAGGGTGTTTACTACATCCAAGTTAGTATTGTATTCACAGAAATCAGCAAGATTTTTCCATTCGTCGACAAAAAGCGTTTTGGTTCTTTTTACGTACTTTAACAATCGATTCGGTAATCTTTCGTTTTTATAGAGCTGGTTTTTAAAATATAATCGAGGTGAAGTTTGAGTGTTTCAACAAATAATGGCGAAAGACCAGTTTCCACAAGTAGAATGTTGTTTGACGTACACTGTGGAAGTTTAAATATCCTTTTTAGGAAAAATCGAAGAAGTTTTTCCACCACTTCGTTTTGCTTATACCCCCATTGCTTGTGCCCCATACTCCATACATCATGATTGACTTTGAAATAGTCTGAAATATTTGATATTTCGTTTTAAATGAGATTTCTTTGTCATCCAAACAGTTTTTCTATGCTGCGCTTATGGCTGTCTTAGCCGCTACGAGTTTTTCTTTAAGATGTTGATCAATATTCATATTACTGCTGATATTAATGCCCAAATACTTGTAGGATTTAACCGTTTCCAGTTCCTGTCGTTCAAAAAACCATTTCCATCACGAGTGTACTACTTAAATATTTGTAAAATTCAATAGGTATGCCGTCAATCCCGGGTGCTTTTGCGATCCTTGCTCTGATTTAGCCGGCTTCTTATTTCCTGCTCAGATACGGGTTTATCAAGGAGCTCGCTCTTTACATCTGGAACCGCATAATAGAATTTTTCTAGGATCATAGAGTCAGATGGGTTTAGAATAAACTCAAAATGGTTTCCTAACTCTTCAATATCGAGATTTATACCGATTTTAAGCTTTTTCCGTTTTTTCTGTTGAGAAGTCTCCAAAGAGTAGCCGAATCTCTACATTCCGATATTTCAACAGCTAATGAGTTCTGAAACTTTGATTTCTTCTCCTGGCAGCTCCACTTGAAGTCACGTTTAGCTTGCAGATTCAAAGATTTATAGATGGGCTCGTCGTATTTTCTAAAAAGATCTAATGGTGCGAAAGATTTCCTTCGTTTTCTCTCACTTTCTTCACCGAACCATAGTTGTTTCTGAGTTTTCACCCGTTTTTGTGGCAATAATTTTGCTGAGTTCCTTATTGCTCGTTCAATATCTTCAAGCTTTTCGGAGTGCATCCTTTCTATCTTTCTATTAAATTGGGTTTGATAAGTTTCATTTTGAATATGGTTACATTTCAATTGAGGGATCGTTCTTAGTATAGTTTCGGAACTGCTGATATTTTGAATATTAAACTCAAAGGTAGTTGCAACTGGTAGGTGATCGGAGTAATTTTGTGTTTGCACTTAAAAGTCTGGGATAAATTTATTCCATTTTCCCCCGCTCAGGCTCAAGTCGATTACTGAGCACCCTTGTGTGCCGACAAAAGTAAATGCTCCTTTAGAGTCTGACTTAGAGCATCCATTCAAAATCTTTAAACCATACTCGCTGCATAAGTCAAGCAGTTCATGACCTTTTCTATCCAAAACCGTATCCTTGGAGCACCGAGATTCTGAGAAAACTTCATCATTATCTAAATAAGATTGTCTCATTGCAGTTCTTGCGTTAAAATCCCCAATGGTAAGAATATTGTTTTGTTCCTTCATGTTATTGATTGCATCTTTTAGAATTTGCAGCTCGTGATCCCATTGAGTACCTTGAGATCCATTTAAATATACCGGAATAATACAGAGCTTTATTAATGGAGTTGGAGTAAGTCTTGTTTTGTATATTGAAGAAACTATAGTCCATTGATTTTGTGAATTCGATTTTTATGTCCTCAAAATTTTTCTTGTAATCATATAGGCAGCCTCCACTAGCACGACCTCTGCTACTATTACGCACGCCTGATATCCAACATAATACATAATTATCAAAATAATGCTCATAATTTGCTTCTTTATCTTTTAAAAGATGTGTTTCAAATAAACAAAAAAAAAATCAAAGTTGTTAACATACGAGTAGTTGAAAAAATCGGGATACAAGAGTTTACTTTGCATACCGCTTACATTGTACCTTAAAATTTCATAATTTTAACTACTAGCTTTTTACATAAAACATTAGGGCAGACGGAAATTTCCTACAATAATGTTTTTTCTCCGAGTCGTACCAAAAAAATACTGCTCGCTGGGTTGTTTGATCGCATTGCCGTGATGCTATTTTCCAATAAGTGTGATGTAGCTTTGCCATGGGTGCCATTTTAAATTTGGGCTTTTGGATCGACAGAATTTTCATTTTTAAGATGAAATAATGAGATTTCCCTCCGTATCTCGCATTTGACTTGCCTCCATTTTGTCTTCCAAAAGCTCGCATCTATCTTCCAGCAACGTCAATTTATTTGTCAGCATATGGTTACAGTTTTGAACAGATCTTACTTCATCGTGTAATTTTTCTAAATCTGAGAGCTTAACTACTGCTTTCTTTATTTGCTTTATTTCAGTTGGATCTGCTCTAAGCTCAAGAAGAGTTTCCTGCATAATTGATTTTATTAAATCTCTATCCATATCGCTGTTGATGATTGCTGGCTTTTTACTTGGGGTCGATTTTGTGGGGGAAATTGTTTGGGATTTTCTTTTGTGAATAAGTTGTGTTTGACGTTTATGGTTTTAATTTCCATTTTTTTTCTTTTAACAAATTAGGCTTATAGTAAATATTAACTTACTGATTTTTTTATAAATTTGTTTAAAATGAATGTTTACGGTTCTTTTGATGTATTTTTTGTATTTTTTAGGATTTGTTATCAATTGAAATATAACTTTTTTAATAGAGAGTAACTTTTAAACACTTTGGTCTACTACCTAGGGTTGCCAAACTTTAAACTTCAACAACCGTCGTCTTGACATCTTGGAACTAACTTGGCTCTCTCGTAAATGACGTTGTGTCTTACAGTGAAATGATTTTCGAATGCTTTAAGTACCTACCTCCAAATATTTCTTTTTATTTTCTTCACTTAGGGCGAGCGATATGAAGATGTCTTTTGCTTATTCATCCATTACGTATATTAACCCATTCTTCTTGGGCTATTTTTGATAATCCTGAAGCTATCTGGAATCTGCAAAACTGATTTTCTCATCTTGGCCATTCTTCTGGCCTATAGGAAAAGGGTGTTGGTGCTTGAACATTGAATTGGCTCACTGTAGCTTGTGTCTGTTGAGTTGGAGTGGGATCTGGCATTTTGTGTGTAACACGCGACACGCCGCTTCCACCATGTAGTGTCCGAGCAAATGAATGACCACCTTTTTAATATTCAACTTTTTATTACGATATGCACTCATCAAGATCTCGCATACAACTAACTCCGTTGTCCTTTCCCCAAAGTGTGGTATAATATGTATTATATTAATGTAACTTACATAAATTTATGTATTATATAACAGTATTATATATAATACCACAGGAAGTATAATTTTTGGAAAAAGAAATCAAAGTAAACCTAAAGCAAAAAATAAATCAAAATAAAATTTTTTTTAAAATAGACTAAGAAAAACAAATTACATTGGGGAAAAGTTTTTGTAAACTCATTTTCTTCATATAAATTAAAATCTTAATTATACATATACTTCGATTTCGTCGTAAATGCAGAGACCAACAAAGAATTCCATTTCGCGTCAGCAGTGAACTAGACCTTTGAACTGCAAATGAATCTGAATTTCAACGTGAATGATGTTCCTTGTGGATATGGTTGACTACTGTAGATTTCACCAGTGGCGGATCCAGGATTTGGGCATGGGGGGGGGGGGGGGGGGTCTATTACTCAAAACTTAATTTATATATACGAGGTTTAGAAGGTTGAATCAGAAATTATTTACATGATGTTGGCGTCGATTGCTCATATATGTATGGCCAAGGATTCGACGGAGCTCCGGCAATGAGTGTCCAATTCATTGGTGCACAGGCTCATCTGAGATCGTATTTCCCCTTGGCAATTTATGTACATTGCGCTGCACATAGCTTTAGTTTGGCTGTACTGAAGTGTACTGAGATTAATATAAACAAATATAAAATAAACAGAACAATAAATACAGTCCACAAATATATACGTCAAAAAGATTGTAAACAAAAACATAGAATCTTATAATAAAATTAATGAGGTTACTATACGTCAAGTCATATGACCAAAATTACATTCTAATTACGAGAGAATACTTGAAGTTACTTTCCTACGGAAATTCTTAAGAATTAATATATTTGCGAACTTAGACAATAACATTTGGTCCTTTCGAACCGTTTTGTGAACAATAAACATTAAAAACAATAAAGGTGTGAAAACAGTGTGTGTGCGCGGAAAAAAGATCCAATTTACAATTGATCAATATACGTACATATATATATATAATCTAGTGGCAATAATTTTCTTTTAAAAAGATCGTACTGTAAGCAAATAGTGTCGCGTATTTTAAACTATCTTAGAGCTAAATATTAAAAATAATTTTACGAATAAACAGCATCCAGCGGAGGCTCCTCACAGCATCTTATATATACATAAGAAAAAAGCAGTAAGTTTTTGCTTGTCGTGTTGTTGGTAGAACCTAGAAGAAATAAAAAACTGTAATATGGCTGAGAATAAAAATTATAAATATGGAGAGCTGCAAAGGATGCTCTTAAATAGTATTATAAAAGATCTCACAAATTTTAAAAAATCACCCAAAGAGCGTAGGTCTTCATCGTATGCGTCAAGCCGTTTAGGGAAATTGGAAAACGATATGGTGACAGCCAAATCATACCATGAATCGATTTTCGGCGCAGGTTTGCTGGAGGAAAACCTAAAAAAGGAGGAAATGGTAGTCATTTATGAACAAATAAATGAAATTTATTTTGAAAACCGGTCAG
Source organism: Melanostoma scalare (assembly GCA_949752695.1). NCBI lineage: Eukaryota > Metazoa > Arthropoda > Insecta > Diptera > Syrphidae > Melanostoma > Melanostoma scalare. The sequence continues at coordinate 113,806,909 of OX456986.1, read as the reverse complement.
AGTTGACCGAAATTATTTCGAAGGCCACTTCAGTCAATGCAGGTATGTCAAGTACGGGTGCTACGCTCCCTGCTGATAGTGCAGCATCGTCGCATACCGGGATTCGCTTGCCAAGGATCGATTTGCCAAAGTTTGACGGTTCGTACACAACTTGGCGTGCCTTTCACGACAGGTTCCAGGCGCTTGTACATAACAACAAGACTATCGACGATATTGACAAGTTACATTTTTTGCAGTCTTGTTTAGTTGGGGATGCAGAACGTTTTCTACAGAATTTGTCAGTGGAGTCGTCCAGTTACGAGAAAGCTTGGGAGCTTTTGAGTGATAGGTATGATCATAAACGCATTCTGGTCCATATCCAAATGCAGAATTTGTTTGGTCAGGTATCACTAAATCGCGAGACGGCCTCTGGACTTAGAGATCTGCTGTATACAACACGGGAGTGTGTGATTGCGCTGGAAAACATGGATGTGCCTGTTTCAGAGTGGGATACGGTGCTGATTTGGTTCCTGGTCCAGAAATTGCCCAGTACAAGTCAAAAACTATGGGAAGAAAAGTTAGGAAATCGAAAGGACTTACCGAGTTTCAAGGAATTCACTGACTTTTTGGAAACCAGATTCCGCACTCTCGAGGTGGTGAGCCAGCAGGAAGATGGAACAGCGTCCAGGAACAAGGAAGAGCCAACCGTCAACAAAGGGCCCCGCGTTCCAGCCAACAATATGAAGGTGTACCACAGTAAGCAGGTGGTGAAGCAGCCGTACAAACCAGCGAGGATGAATTCTGGAGAGCAGTTGTCATGCCAATTATGCAACCAAGGCAAACATACGTTGCGGAAATGCCAGCGTTTCTTAAACATGGACACCACGGGACGAAAAGACACTGTTCGCAGGTTGAAGGTGTGCGAGAATTGCCTGGGATATGGACATCTTTTTAAAGACTGTCATAGTCTTTCGTCGTGTTTTTTCTGCCATCAGAGACATCATTCGTTGTTGCATTTTACCAGCCAACAACAACAAGGTTCAACATCTCAGCCGAGATTTAACAGTTCCAGGCCGATTCAAGCGCCGTTAAACTTCAACGAGTCTGAGTTCCAGCCAACGGCTGAACAAAGACAGCCCCAACCAACAACTGGTAATACTTTTAATTACCACGCGTCGCATGGTGATGGTCATCACCAGGTGCTTCTAGCAACGGCAGTTGTTAAGGCTCGAGCAGCAGACGGTCGATTGCATCTCTTACGAGCATTGATCGACACGGGGTCCGAAACGTCGTTCATCACTGAAACTGCCGCGCTACTGCTGAAGTTAGAGAAGCGACGCACCTTTGCCGAGGTATCTGGGTTAGGGTTGGTCAGCAGTGGCACTACGCAGCACTCCGTCGAAGTGCGCTTTGCTTCCCGCCACTCGACGTTTGAGACGGCCGTCCAGGCTTTGGTTTTCAAGTCGCTGACTGGCCTTCTCCCGGCCCAACGAGTGATACACGGCAAATGGCACCACCTCAAGGGTCTTTCGTTAGCAGATCCTCATCTTTACGAACCTGCACCCATCGATTTAATGCTGGGAAGCGACGTTTGCGCGCAAATTCTTTTGCCGGACGTAAGGCGACCTCACGATGGCATCGGTCCCGTAGCTCAGAAAACCGAGCTTGGATGGATAATTTTGGGCAAGGTTGCAGTGGAAGATCCTCAGCAAGTTCGAAGTTTCGTGCAGTTTGCAGACCTGCATTCTCAACTGGAGAAATTTTGGGAGATCGAGGAGACCCCGTTTCACAACCTGGAAACAGAAGAAAACATCGCTTGTGACAACCACTTTGATCGGTTTACAAAACGCTTACCTGATGGGCGATACGAGGTAAAGCTGCCCTTCAAAGATGACGGACTCCCTGCGATGGGATCGAGTCGACCGAGCGCCTTCCGGCGTTTTCTCCATCTTGAGAAACGACTCGATGCAGATCCAAAACTTCGTGCGGAGTATACAAAGTGCATACGGGAATATGAAGAACTCCACCATATGGAAGAGATCGATGCAAATGATGCGGTTTTACAGACCCCATGGCATTACTTCTTGCCACATCACGCGGTGTTTAAGGAAGCTAGCTCCACTACGAAGCTGAGAGTAGTGTTTGACGCAGCGGCGAAGGCTTCGGATGGGAAATCCCTCAACGACCGTCTTCTTGTGGGTCCAAAATTGCAGTCGAGTATCATAGATCTCGTTCTAAAATGGCGGACTCATCGTGTCACATTCACGGCTGACATTGAGAAGATGTATCGGCAAATATTGGTTAGCCTCCCAGACCGATACTATCAGCTGATCATGTGGAGAGAACAGAGAACTTCGCCAGTACGTATTTTCAAGATGAATACGGTCACTTTCGGGACAGCCAGTGCACCATATCTTGCCATCAAGGTCCTGAAGAGAGTTGCTGAGGACGAAAGTGGAAATTTTCCGGAAGGGGCGAAGGTTGTCCGTGAGGACATGTACGTTGACGACCTCATCAGTGGTGCTGATTCAGTTGAAGAGGCACGCCTCAAACGCGACGAAGCAAGGCAACTGTTGGCATCCGCAGGTTTCCACCTTCGAAAATGGACGAGCAACGTCAAGGAGCTCGTGGATGATGTTCCGGTTCAAGATCGGGAACTAGACTTTGAACTGCCGTTCAATACGTCGGAGCATGTTAAGACGCTCGGCATCAAATGGTTTCCCGTGGATGATCACTTCTCCTATCAGAACCTGCAGCCGTCAAAGGAAGCAACAACAAAAAGGTCAATGTTGTCCACCATAGCAAAACTATTTGACCCACTTGGCTGGATATCGCCGTGCATCATCACGGCAAAACTAATGATGCAGCGACTCTGGGAAATAGGCTGTGATTGGGATGATCCAATCCCACCTGCCTTGAAGAAGGACTGGGAAGCCTTTCAACGAGAACTTCCTCAGATCGAGCAGCTTCGAATTCTACGGTGGACCCAGATGAGCAACAACAACAAGGCGATAGAGTTGCACGGTTTTTGTGATGCGTCGATGAAGGCTTTCGGTGCAGCAGTTTACGTTCGAGTCCTAGATAGCGATGACAACATCCACGTCAACCTACTTTTTTCGAAGACGAAGGTAGCACCAAATCAGCGGACGATTACTCTTCCCCGTTTGGAGCTCTGTGGTGCAGTAATTCTGGCACAATTGTTGCAGTACATTAAGGAAGTTTTGGCCATCCCCGATGTCAAAACATTTGCGTGGACGGATTCAACCATCGCGCTTGCCTGGATAAAGGCCACTCCCGCAAAATGGACTACGTTTGTTTCAAACAGGGTGTCTGAAATTCAGCGGCTTGTGGGGATCGATTGCTGGGGACATGTAGCAACGCTTCAAAACCCAGCCGATCTGGCGTCTAGAGGCGCATATCCCGCCGAACTGACGGCTTTGAAGATTTGGTGGATTGGACCTGAGTTTTTACGAGGTCAATGGGCTTTCGATGTTCCACATCAACCCGTCGAAATCGAAACCGACGAGGAACGACGTACAGTCAAGGTACTTACCGCTCGAGTCAATCACGATGATGGTATCCTGCAAATCATCTACGACTGTTCGAGTTTGCTGAAGGTAATTCGAGTTGTCGCCACATGTTGCCGTTTTGCAACAAAATGTCGTCGAAAAGTAGGAGTTTCTGATGGTCCGCTTAACCCAAGCGAATTGGAAGCTGCGCGAATCATCGTCGTGAAAGCAGCACAGAAGGAGATGTTCAAGACCGAGCTACAACAAATTTTGGAAACATCCAGCATGCCCAAAACACTCAAGTCGTTGAACGCATTCGTCGATGCTGACGGACTTTTGAGAGTTGGAGGACGTTTGGAGAATTCTCTCCTCCCCTACGATAGGAGGCATCCGATACTACTTCGAAACAGCCATCATTTCACGAATCTGGTTGTCAGAGATGCCCATAAAAACACCTTCCATGGCGGCATCGAACAGATGATTAACTACATCCGTCAAAGGTACTGGATTGGCCAGATACGAAGGAGCGTGAAGTACCAACTGCATAGATGCACTTCTTGCTATAGGCAAAAGGCATCAGAAATGCAGCAGTTAATGGCAAACTTACCTGCTGCTAGGGTTCAAATGTCTCGACCTTTCAGCCACACTGGTGTCGACTACGCCGGCCCCATTGAAATCAAAAGCTGGAAAGCACGTGGTGCTAAGATATTGAAAGGATACTTCGCAGTATTCATCTGTTTGGCAACGAAAGCCATTCACTTGGAAGTTGTGTCAGATCTGACAACTCAAGCGTTTTTGGCAGCATTTCGTCGTTTCATTGCTAGGAGAGGAAGCTGTCAGCAGATCTACAGCGACTGTGGAACAAATTTCGTCGGTGCTAACAACGAATTAGCAAAATTGTTGAAAGAAGCAACGCATGACTGGAAGGAGATAGCCGAAAATTTAGCATATCGCGGTACAGATTGGCATTTTATTCCCCCAGCTTCCCCACACTTCGGTGGTCTATGGGAAGCAGGTGTGAAATCTGTCAAGCACCACTTAAAAAGAGTTGTAGGGACAGAAAGGCTCACGTTCGAGGAGCTCGCCACGCTTCTTACACAAATAGAAGCGTGTTTAAATTCGAGGCCCTTATGCCCTCTATCCGATAGCTTCGATGATTTGGATGCGCTAACCCCAGCGCATTTTCTTACAGGCGAAACTTTTCATGCCGTACCACAAGGTGAACTCAACACTAACATCACATACATCGACCGATGGAAGCGAGTACAAGCGCTGGCGGAAGGATTTTGGAAAAAATGGAGTTCCGAGTATCTTGCACGACTGCAACAACGTCCGAAATGGACTCAAATACAAGAAGCTCCCAAAATCGGAGACTTAGTCTTGTTGAAGGATGAGCGACTTGCACCTACGTATTGGAGTCTTGCCCGAATCGAAGACACTCACGCGGGAACGGATGGACTTATACGCGTCGTCACCGTCAAAACACAAAATGGACACGTCAAACGGCCTATAGCGAAGATTTGCTCTTTGCCATCCAACAAGCACCATGAACAAACAACGTTGATCTAAAACAAAAAATAATCTTCAATAAGGAACAAAAAAAAAAAAAAAAAAAAAACAAAAAATACACTGCCCCTGGAATCAGTACGATTCAATGTCTGCTGAAATATATATCTTCCCCGAAGATTTACCTAAAACCTAAAAATACACTGCCCCTGGAATCAGTACGATTCAATTACTGCTGAACCATATTTCTTCCCCGAAGAATTACATTAAAACCATAAAACACCGTCCCTGGATTCAGTACGAATCAATGTCTGCTGAAATATATTTCTTCCCCGAAGACATATCTAAAACCTGAAAATACACCGCCTCTGTATTCAGCCAACGAATCAACACCAATATTGTCTGAATCATACTTACATCTTCCTCGAAGATTAATCAAAACTTTAAACATCGCCCCTGGATTCAACCGAATCAACAACAGTATACCATACTTACATCTTCCTCGAAGATTATAAAAACCCTTATACAAAACCCCTGGATTCAACATAAGGCTTAATTTAAGTCCAACGTGAGCTGAACTCAACAATCAACCCATCTTTATATTTTCCTGCAACGAATCATTTCTTCAAAGAAAATACATTACAAGATCATCTATACGTTCCTGAGAACTAAACAACATCATTGATTCAAAGAACTAATTTCTTCAATCAACTCATCTTTAATATTAACTATTCAACATTCAACTTTGCAAATAATACACCAAATTATAATTTTATTCATCTTTATTGTAACAACAATCACAACACAAAAGACATCTAAATCGAAACAACATTTCAACATTTGCAATACGCTGCGACAATGCACGTTAAGTTATCAACTCTATTTTTATAACTTTCAATTTAAAAAAAAGCACTGCCACAACGCATGCAAAATGAATATAATATTTAAACAATTCAACTTTATTGATCAACAATTCTTAATAAAATTAACCAAAAAAAAAAAAAAAAGTCTAAATGGAAATTGGACACCTTCCACAAACTTAAGGAAAACATCGACAGCACATCAAACGTCAGAAAGCCGTCGGCAAAACAAAATTGAAACTAATCAAAAAACATCGCGTTATAAAACCAATCAAAATCAAATTACAAATCACAATTTCATCTGTAAAATTTACAAAACACAATATTCTATGATTAAATCTAAATTCACTGAATTTCATAACGTACGTATTCATGTACTTATTTATACACAAATATGATTTAATATACGTGCTACGCTCCGAGCTGCACTTGAATCATATCGGTTCAATAAAAAACACAATTCACAACCACTTTTCAATGCAATCATATCTTTTATTGCAATAAAATGTCTTGCCATTGCACAACAAGCATTTAACACCACGTAACTTAAACTTTTTATTTTATTTCGCAAAATTCACGAAATAATACGCGTTTGTTTATCAGAAAAATGTAAACAAAGTTCTAGTCGGAACCGAAAATGTCCGACTAGAAAGAGACCGAAACCATTCGCGAATTCTATTATGTACTTATGCTGCCGCAAAGCAACAAGTACATAATATTTTATACATACACACACACACACACATACATAAAAAACCGCGATCGCGAAAATCGATAATTACGCGCGACAAAGCCACCAAGCACCAACAACAACAACATGAATGTTACATATATCAAAATTTAAAATAATATAATTAAATGAAATTCATAAAAATTCAACAAATAAAAACCACTTATCGACTCATATGTGGGTTGGCACACATGTACAACTACAATCAGCCATCATCCACCCATTTCCATTGGAATTCGAAGCAAATTCAAATTCACAGTGCGAGAAATCCGATGCACTTAATCCACACCACTAAAGTCAACATTTAAAATTTCACAATTACACTACACTAATTTACAATAACCGTGCTCCAAAATTAACAAACACAATTAAAATTCGCGATTAAATTTTTCGCACAGCATGTCGGCACCATGCTCGCGAAAACAATTAACATATGAGACGAAGAATGAACAACGAACAGCAACGAAGGAATGCAACGAACGTACACGGCATTATGAGTCAATAGGGCTTTTCGCGATAGTGTCATTGTCAAAAGAGAGAGAAAAAAAAATTTACAGCTAAAGTCACTTGTATGAAAACATTCTTGGCGGTACTAGGCAAAAACATAAAATTGTTTCAGAATTGTTATTTAGTGAAGTGAATTTGAAATAAAAAGATTGAAACAGTGTGTATATCGAAATTGCGAACTCTTAAGAACAAAATAATATAAAAGTGTTGTGAAAATACCCTTGAGTTGTTGTGTGAAACAGTGTTCAAACTGGTTAAAACCATACAGTGAACACAGAAAACTGTAGACTTCAGTTTTCCACGACTGTGGAATAGAACTCCTAGATTGAAAAATCGCTAAGAGGAAAGGCGCAGGCCGTTGTTGGCTCCTATCAAACATCTGAACATTAAATTGGCTTGTTTCTGTTCCACACATTTCATTTCAGGTACCTATGTAAACATGGTTATAAGGTATATTAGATGCTTGATTATAGTAAGAACTCCTAGTAAGAACAATCTAAATACAGATTGGGTATTGTTTATCTAGATTTCTGAATTTTTGCGTGTATAAGCTTGGTACCCAATCTGGAATTAGATTATCCAAAAGTTTTGCATTCTTCCCTGGAGTTTTTATTAATGATCTACTTGTATACAACCTTCAACCAGATATTTACCTTCCTGAAATGAAATGTCTGGAACAGACACGAGCCAATTTAGTGTTCAGATGTTTCAGATGTTTCCTCTTACCACATTCTGTGCCTTTCCTCTGAGAGAACTTAGAAATTCTGTTTTATACTCGAGGAAAACTATAGGATCTACGGATTTCTGTCTTCATTGTATGGTTTGAACATTGTTTTAGACAGCGATTCGCGGGCATCTTCACAACACTTTTATATTGTTTTGTTTTTAAAACGTCACAGTTTTGATAAACAAAATTTTTTTAATTTTTTCATGAACCTACGTCTTTGAAAAACTAATTTAAACTACATATTTCATATTTCTACGTACTGCCGCCAGCAATATTTTCATACAAGTGACAATTTGACGTTTAAGAAATACGAGGTATAATTAGAAAGAGATAGCTTCGCGAAAAGCCCTATGGGAGAAAACACAACTTACGCATGCGATGCGTACAACATATACAGTATGCGAGTAAAAACGAAAGGCAAAATTTTGGGTGTCTGTTTTGGTATCTGTTGTGCTATTTCTTCGTATTGTCCTTTTATGTTTATTGTAATGTATTAACATCTCATTTCTCTATTTACATGTTATCAATGAGAAAGAAAAGGATAACCATTCACCAATTGGTAATTGGTATTTATACCAACTAAATGCAACACAAATGTCAGAGGCCATCTATTGATGAACACCACGTCCGTCGGTACAGCAGTGCAAAAAATCGAACAGGGTGCTCCATACAAGATGCAGATTTACAACTTTCGGAGGCGGGAGAATGTACTGAAGTGTACTGAGATTAATATAAACAAATATAAAATAAACAGAACAATAAATACAGTCCACAAATATATACGTCAAAAAGATTGTAAACAAAAACATAGAATCTTATAATAAAATTAATGAGGTTACTATACGTCAAGTCATATGACCAAAATTACATTCTAATTACGAGAGAATAAATTGAAAGTTGTGTTAAAAGTGGATTAAGGTGTTTTATTTAATTTGAAGTTACTTTCCTACGGAAATTCTTAAGAATTAATATATTTGCGAACTTAGACAATAACATTGGCAGTCAATGCGGCATGCGAAGTGTCAGGAATCAAAAATGCGTTAGGAACTATCTAGGCGATTGAAGCATTTTATCACTGGCCTAAAAGATAAGACGTTCTACACCAAAATATTTCAAAAATGACAAACAAAAGTGAGAAAAAACAAAAGTTGAAGTCTGTTTGTCCTACCAGGTGGGCTCAGTCTCATGAAGCAGTTGGAACGTACACTCATGGTCACACAATTAAGTCATTTTTATAAAATTAGGTTTACATATCCATATATTAAGTACAAATTACAACGAAAGCAAAATTTGTTCAAATTCTAAATATTTACAATCACAATCATTAAAAAAAACCAAAGAAAATAAATTCCACTATAACAATAGTCATTTCTTCAACAAAAAATCAATAATATATAAAATAAGTGTGGCCATATAATTAAGTCACATGAAAAAAATAAGCAAAATATTATAAAAAACATAGTTTATATTTCGTAGGATAGCCTTTCTGTTTCGATACGGCGCATATTCTCCTTGGCATGGAGTCCACCAAACCTTTCCATTGCTCTACGCTACTATTTTTCCACTCTTTCTGCAAAATACTCCAGAGAGTAGTCTTGCTGGTTGGTTTTTTTTCCGCAACTTTTTTTTTTAGAATGTCCCCAAATTTCCAATAGGGTTTAAGTTCGGTGACATTGCTGGCCACCCCAAAACATTCACTTTACGCTCTTCAAGGAAAGATTTCACAACTCTTTACTTGTGTTTGGGGTCATTGTCGGGCTGAAAGATCCATCATTGGGGTGATTGGTTCTGGGAGTCGCCGAGAAGATTTGTGTCCAGTATGTCCCGATAGTCAATACCTGTCATTTTACCGTTTATTTGACACAGCGGACCGACACACCATGGCTTGTGAAGCACGCCCAAACCATTACAGAATTGCCGCCATGCCTAAAGGTCTTTTTGGTGTATCTTGGGTTCAGCTCAGCATTTCTCATCAACAAATATTGTGTGAGGTGAAGGTCAACATTATGGAAATGATGGCAAACCGTATGTCAGACGTCCCAGAAATGCTGAGCTGAACCCAAGATACACCAAAAAGACCTTTAGGCATGGCGGCAATTCTGTAATGGTTTTGGCGTGCTTCACAAGCCATGGAGTGTCGGTCCGCTGTGTCAAATAAACGGTAAAATGACAGGTATTGACTATCGGGACATACTGGACACAAATCTTCTCGGCGACTCCCAGAACCAATCACCCCAATGATGGATCTTTCAGCCCGACAATGACCCCAAACACAAGTAAAGAGTTGTGAAATCTTTCCTTGAAGAGCGTAAAGTGAATGTTTTGGGGTGGCCAGCAATGTCACCGGACTTAAACCCTATTGGAAATTTGGGGTCATTCTAAAAAAAAAGTTGCGGAAAAAAACCAACCAGCAAGACTACTCTCTGGAGTATTTTGCAGAAATAGTGGAAAAATAGTAGCGTAGAGCAATGGAAAGGTTTGGTGGACTCCATGCCAAGGAGAATATGCGCCGTATCGAAACAGAAAGGCTATCCTACGAAATATCAACTGTGCGGTTAAAAAAACTATGTTTTTTTTTAATATTTTGCTTATTTTTTTCATGTGACTTAATTATATGGCCACACTTATTTTATATATTATTGATTTTTTGTTGAAGAAATGACTATTGTTATAGTGGAATTTTTTTTCTTTGGTTTTTTTTAGTGATTGTGATTGTAAATATTTAGAGTTTGAACAAATTTTGCTTTCGTTGCAATTTGTACTTAATATATGGATATGTAAACCTAATTTTTTAATAATGACTTAATTGTGTGACCATGAGTGTACGTTGAATTGCAACCGGCTGTTATTGAATCTTTGGAAGAAATCGAAACGTGGAAAGATGGAGGTACTTCGCAAAATGCATTGCATCTTTTGACAGCAATTTCGACGGTTGAATTCCAAATCGCCTGTCACATTATGGAATCAGTTAATTCGATTGTTTTTCCTTTGAGTCGGGAATTGCAATCTAAAACCAAGATCTGGGCGAGGCTACTAAGCTGGTAGATGACGCTTTGAATGAATTTACGTACAAACGCGAAAACGCAGATTCTACTTTCCACGTTATTTATGAGCATGTTGCTAGAATTTGTTCTGAATACGAAATCACAATGAAATTGCCACGCGCGCCGCCGCGCCGCCGTTGCAATCAACAAAAAAATTGTTGCAACATTCAAGCACAAAGTATTGAAGACAACTACAGAATTTCTTTCTACATTCCGTTTCTTGATACGTTCATTTCTCAACTCAAAAGCAAAAGCCAGAACATCCAAAATGCGCTTGATGCTTTACTGGTTAGTATCTTTCGATCAAAAATTTACATGTAAAAAAGTTTATATGTTACGCGATGTGAGAGAGAAGGCACCTTTTACGTGAAGTTTACACGGCACACTCTGGAAGGCACTGATGTACCATTCAAACCCATCTAAAAAATCGTTTCTCCGAATTTATATTTTGTGAAATAATAGCGATGCTACAATTTCTGATTGCGCTTCATGAATATTCAGTAAAAGAACTTATGTAATCAATCATGATCCAACAACCGATTTTTTACCTAGTTAGTCCCTTTTATCGGATCGAGTCATATGCAAACATCAATCCGACAACATTTTTCAGGTTATCAACAGGTTATAACAAGTCGTTCAATGTCGATTATATTTTTATAATCAATAAGGTTCTTGAATTTTTAAAATAATAATATTACTTCTCCTTTACTTTTTTGTCTTGCTCATGCTATATTTTTGGGTTAGGGTCAAAATACTGTATGGGTCATAATACTGTATTTAAAATATTGTATCTCAAAATACTGTATTTCAAAATACTGTATGTACAAAATACTGTATGGTCAAAGTACTGTAGGTCAAATTACTGTATCTCACAATTCTGTATCTCAAAATACTGTAAGTCAAAATACTGTATTTGAAATTGCTGAAATTAGTTAAATTCTCAAAACAATTTTTATTTTTCAAATACAGAATTTTGAAAACAATACTTTTCTTAAGAAAATATCATAACAATTTTTCTTTACCATAATAATCTAATATACTTCCTAGAACAATTATATGTACCTATGATAATTAATTTGTCTTTGAATTAATTAAAACAAGAACGAAACAAATGGTATCTTCGTCTTTTTTCTCTATTTCATTTTCTCCTTCTTGATTGTATGTATGTATCTCTCTCACATGTTAAAATGAATTGTTTTGATCATAATCAACAACTGCATGAGCAATTGCAACAGAAATATTAATCTGTCAAAACTAGCACGTGTTCATGCATTCAGTAGATGTTTAAAGGTTTGTGCAAATTTATGTGTTAAAATAAAATATTTTACTTCAAAATGAATATATCGATAGTGAAAACAAATAAAGGAATGGAAGTTTAAGAACTGAATTATGCAAAAATACAGTATTTTTACAGACAGATTTTTGAGATACAGTGTTTTGCTCATACAGCAATTCGGCATACAGAATTTTTAACTACAGTATTTTGATCATACAGTATTTTGTACATACAGTATTTTGAAATACAGTATTTTGAAATACAGTATATTAACCATACAGTATTACTAGCTGTGCCCGCGACTTCGTCCGCGTGGAATAGTGACTTTCAGCAGCATTTTTAACTTTTTAGGAAATAAAACTTCTGGCGGTATTTCCAAAAAAACATTCAACATTCAACACCTTGTAGCCCTGTTAAAAATACTTTTGAGACAATTTTGAATTCCCATTTATAAGAATATAAGGATAGATATATAGCTAATTTAATAAAATCTGTTTAGCAGTTTGAACGGGAGACATACGAAAAACATACCGAAATAGCTACATTCGCATTTTCAATATTAGTAAAGACTCCCGTTCCCGTGGGAATATGGTGACCGTTTTCGTGGGAATATGTGGATAAGTTAAAGTTAATGTTACGCCGGGATTATGGAGCATTCTAACGGTGGAAGAATTTTTGAAATCGGTGCTGTAGTGTAAAAGTTCCCGTATACGTTCCTGCGCCCGTGGGAATATAGGGAAAAAATATAAAGTCTATGTCTTTCCTCAGGTTCTGAACAATCTTTGTTTTAAATTTCATTTAAATCGGTTTATTAGTTTGGGCGGGAGATGGTAACATAGAACGACGGACAGACAGAGCTCATTTCACACTTATTATATTATTAAGGACTCCCGTTCCCGTAGGAATATGTGGATGAACTAAAGTTAATGTTACACAGGGATAGTGTAGCATTCTAACGGTGGAAGAATTTTTGAAATCGGTGTTGTATATAGGGAGCCGTAGGAATATGGGGATGAATAAGTTTTTTTGTTACTCGGGGATAGTGTAGCATTCTAACGCTGAAAGAATTTTTGAAATCAGTGCTGTAGTGTCAAAGTTCCCGTATACGTTCCTGCTCCCGTGGGATTATAGGGAATCGTAGGAATATGGGGATGAATTAGTTTTTATGTTACTCGGGGATAGTGTAGCATTCTAACGGTGAAAGAATTTTTGAAATCGGTGCTGTAGTGTCAAAGTTCCCGTATACGTTCCTGCTCCCGTGGGAATATAGGGAACCGTAGGAATATGGGGATGAATAAGTTTTTATGTTACTCGGGGATAGTGTAGCATTCTAATGGTGAAAAAAAAAAAAAAAAAAAATGTAGCGGGAATATAAAAATGTAGTGGGAATATGGGGATGAATAAAATTTTATGATACTCGGGGATAGTGTAGCATTCTAACGGTGAAAGAATTTTTGAGATCGGTGCTGTTGTGTCAAAGTTCCCGTATACGTTCATGCTCCCGTGGGAATATAGAGAAGCGTAGGAATATGGGGATGAATTAGTTTTTATGTTACTCGGGGATAGTGTAGCATTTTAAGGGTGAAAGAATTTTTGAGATCGGTGCTGTAGTGTCAAAGTTCCCGTATACGTTCCTGCTCCCGTGGGAATATAGGGAACCGTAGGAACATGGTAATGAATTAGTTTTACTGTTACTCGGGGATAGTGTAGCATTCTAACGGTGAAAGAATTTTTGAAATCGGTGCTGTAGTGTCAAAGTTCCCGTATACGTTCCTGCTCCCGTAGGAATATGGGGATGAATTAGTTTTTATGTTACTCGGGGATAGTGTAGCATTCTAACGGTGAAAGAATTTTTGAAATCGGTGCTGCAGTGTCAAAGTTCCCGAATACGTTCCTGCTCCCGTAGGAATATGGGGATGAATTAGTTTTTATGTTACCCGGGGATAGTGTAGCATTCTAAGGGTGAAACAATTTTTGAAATCGGTGCTGTAGTGTCAAAGTTCCCGTATACGTTCCTGCTCCCGTGGGAATGTTGGGAACCGTAGGAATATGGGGATGAATTAGTTTTTATGTTACTCGGGGATAGTGTAGCATTCTAACGGTGAAAGAATTTTTGAAATCGGTGCTGTGGTGTCAAAGTTCCCGTATACGTTCCTGCTCCCGTAGGAATATGGAGATGAATTAGTTTTTATGTTACCCGGGGATAGTGTAGCATTCTAAGGGTGAAACAATTTTTGAAATCGGTGCTGTAGTGTCAAAGTTCCCGTATACGTTCCTGCTCCCGTGGGAATATAGGGAACCGTAGGAATATGGGGATGAACTAGTTTTTATGTTCATCGGGGATAGTGTAGCATTCTAACGGTGAAAGAATTTTTGAAATCGGTGCTGTGGTGTCAAAGTTCCCGTATACGTTCCTGCTCCCGTAGGAATATGGAGATGAATTAGTTTTTATGTTACTCGGGGATAGTGTAGCCCCCAATGTTTCGAAAAAATTCAATCAACTGTTTTTGTGGAACAAGTAAAACTTTTAAATATTCACATTTCGTTTCAACGATATTTTTATTGAACAGTTAGTATATAATATGAACAATAGATAGATGTTTGTTTATTTCTTAAAAATCCTTATTTAACGATACAAAATTTTTTAAATATTTTATAATTTCTTTTAGTTACATATAAATTTCTAAATAAAAACAAAAACTAAAATCAATTAGCTTAGAATTGGAAAATAATAATAAAAATTAATAGTTGGTGTGATTGAATTTCTCTCATCGTCTGTGGTTTTCTTCTCTCGGATTGTTCAAGTCCGGTTGTCACTGTGCTTTGGTGTGGGAGGGGAAGGGTTGGTGGGTCTCAGCCACGGTGGTGAGCTGACCTTGGGTCTGAATAGAAGTTGATGTTAGATCAATAAATAAAATATCAATAAGATCCTCATCTAAAAGTTTCATTGCTAAAACGTACCACTGGCTGGGATGTCTTGGTTGGCCCCTGATGCTCTCTATCAGGGGGTTCAGGTGGTCGGTCTTCTGGGTAGAGTCTCTTGTTGCTGACGTACTTCCTTCGTCATATTGTAGCCCTCTGCAGATCCGCTAGATTTTCCATTCGGGAACTGCCAGCTTGTTTAAGTGAGTTTTTGTTGCGGTGTACCAAGTAGGAAAACAGTATGTGATCACTGATCACAGGCGAATGAGCTGCTTGTAGAGAAGTAATTTTGTCTGGCCTAGTCCGTTATTCTTTCGCATTAGTGAACGGAAGCGGTAAAAAGCGAAATTGGCCTTCCTTAGTACAGCCGCTGCATGGGGGTTGAACCTGTGTAGTTCGTTGAACTGTATTCCCAGGTACTTCGCATTGTTCTTAGCTGTTATTTGGGTTCCATCGAGTAAGGCAATCTTGGTATTTCTTCACTTGTTGGATGAGCGTCCTCTTGCATTATCAGATCTGTTGGATGGTCGTCTAAAGCAAATTACCTCGGATTTGGCTGAGTTTACTTTGAAGCCCCAGTGTTGGTAGTGGATAGGCTGGATATTTTGCTGTTTACAAAGACGGGAGCTCCTCTCGTTTTCTTTGTGTTATCTCTCCTGAATGTTTATTAGTTGGTGGCGTTAATGTTGTTCCTCTCGGTAACATTCGTTTCCCTTACGAGCGCTAAGTCCGGGCTTTTTTTTCTTCATGAAAAGGTTGAAGGTTGTTCTCTTATAACGTTATAAGCCACTAAACCCAGCTTGTTGATGCACACTACGCGCTGCATAGTTGGAATATAAAGGTGGTAAGATCCACGGACTAACTTTATTCGCTCAGTTGAGTACAGTTGAAGGGAACGGATTTTCAGGCCTTCTCCACAACCGCTGAAAGATCAGTTCCAAACAGGCGTTTGACCTCAATTGCCAGGTTGGGTTGTTTTTCTTGCTGTGGGGTGACTTTGGTGGGAGCTGGTGGTTTGGTTGAAGGAGCTGGAGTGTATATTGGCTTGGCAGCTTGGTGATTTTCTGTGGCTGGTGTTACGTTTTTCCTAGCAATGTCTGCATAGCTGAACGTCGCCGTCGGTTTGGTGAAGATGCAGGCTGACCTTGCCACAAATTGTTGTTGCACTTTTTTGCTTTCAAGTGCCTGTTTCCACTTCGCTTGTTTGGCTTTGAGTACAGGGCATCCCCTGAAGTTGGCTGGGTGTCCCATGGTTTTGCAGTTCGCGCACCAGACATCTGGACTGATGTCAAATGTAGTAGGCCAATTAACCCCGGGAGAAATTTTTTAAATAATAACATGGAATCCAAAATTTAAAAATTTTATTTCTAAATTCAAAACCAAAGACAATCTTTACGCGGTTTCAATCAGTGCATATACATAAGCTAAAATTCACAAAAATATCCATTCAGAGGGATTATCCACCAATGATAAGAAGACGAAGAGCACAACTTTTACACATCCGAAAGATTTATTAAACGCGATAGAAAAAACACGAAAGCTTTAGTACAAGAAGAGAAATTAATCATCGAGGGTGTGGAATTTATATGGAACGATTTGAAAGGATTAAGACAAGGCGCAATGTGTGGTTTTGAGAAATTAACCGAGTTGTTAAAATTGTCTACAGACTTCTTTCAAAGTTGTTTACATTCGATAGCAGGTGGTAGCAGATGTGACAACGACATAACACTGACAGAAGCTACTGTGGATCGTGGAAGCCATGTGGATGCTGTACGGGCACGCTCACATGTCGCTCGGTCAGAATAGCGCAGGGATGTCATATGACACAACAAAACTCAAAAACATAAAAAACAAAACAAAAATAAACATTGCTTAAATAATGTCTGAAATCATACTTTTGTCAGAGACGCATGTTATTAAAGAAAAATTGTTTAAGCTTTGAAAAATATTTTCCAAAATACAAACGCTTTTGAATTCATGCTATAAATGTTGCCAAGGGTAGAGCAAGTGGAGGAAAGATGGCTGATATCAATGAAAATGTAGTCAACTTTTCAACTGTAAAAATTAATGATGAAGTAATGAGTATTGAATCGCAAGGAATTGGCAAGTCCTCCGTTAGTATTCATTGCCATGAAAAGCGCTTTCTCGATTAGCCGTTCGGAACCGGCAGAAAATTGTAGGTCCCTTCCATTCCCTCCCAAGGCATGGTTGTGAGAAATGCGCTGGGCCAAGGGGCTCCTCGCTCTGTTGCGCCACCCTATTTATTTTTATGAGTATTGAACTCAAAATTTATGATAAAAATTTTTTCATCATACCAGTTTCCTTTTTTTTTTTTTTTTGATTTTTGTTTTTTTCATTTCGATTTTGAAATACTGTATGATACTCTGTGTGAATTGAAAACTGAAGATTTAATGGTAATTGGTGATCTCAACGTTAGAGCAGCAGATAAAGAATCAGCGTTTAAAATGGAGTTAAGAAATCGCAGCTCTAAGGATAAAGTATTAATAGAAGGAAAAAAAGTTTTAAATTTATGCAACGATTTTGGGTTAAGTACAAAAATGGTGAACTTACTTTCATTGGTAAACAGGGCTGCTCAACAAAATAATCTTTGTCTTATCAATGCAAACTGGCTTTCTATTGTGAAAGATTTTAAGGTGGAAAACATTGCCTACTCGGACCATCTTCCAATTAAAGTCAAAATTGGAATTGACAAAATCCAAGGCAGTAACAGAAATCAAAAAAACATTAGATGTGCAAAAATTTAAGTGGGTTGCTCGCTGCAAAGGCAACTACATAACAAATTTAAATTTAAAATTTAAAGAGAGATTATTATTAAAAAATTTGAAACTGTGTGGAGATATTAGCCCTGTTCACACTGTTCAATTAGTTGGACAGACTTCGTTTGATGGATGTTGGATGGTCTGATGTATTTTGCGTTCACACTTCTTATCAAGCTTGTCGTCCAACTTTATGTCACACCCTTCCACTCCATCCAACTTCTAGATTTTAAAAAAATTTTGAAAACCACCCAACAAGTTGGACAAGCGGTCGTCTGAAGGGTTCACACTATCAAGCATTGGTCGTTCAAGCCCATGTCTGTCCAACTAATTGTACAGTGTGAACAGGGCTATTACTGGTTTTTTTTTTTTTTTTTGAGAAAAATCTTTCTTTTACCGATGAATACGCCAAAATACATGTATCACTTGGAAACAGGACTACCAACGCTTTTCAAATGCAGATTACTTGATCCGAATTAAATAGATGGAATACAGTCGATTGCCGAAACTTGTGCTTATACATGCAGTACGTAGAAAATCGTTGTTCTATAAAGATTGGATTGACCATGCAGCTAACTGTGGATGGAGTCTAGACTTATCCGATGCAAATGCACAACAATGGAAAGTGGCTCTCTATGAAATAATACAATGTATCGACGAAAACGAGAGATATACATTCATAAAACAAGCAAGTAGACCAGGGTCGATAATTTTTGATACCAAAAAAATTATAGTAGGCTGAAACTTATTGGAAGATGTAGATAATATAACAAAAAAAAACGAAAAATAAATTACGGGCGATCTGAGGTCGGGAAGGGGGAGGGGGAGAGTTTTTAAAGGTATAAAATGGTTAATCTCGATTACCGGTAAAACCGCAAGTCTTACGAAAAAAAATTAAATAGCATAGTTGTAGGTAATAAAATGATCTACAACTTTTGTATTAACACTTTTTTTTACATAACCTCAAAATTTATGTGAAAAATTCGAATAACCTAGTTTTTGGTTTTTTATTTTTGTCTTTTGCAAAAAAATTTATTTTGTCACGAAATTTGGTGAAAACTTACCTTTATGTGTCCCAAACATACAGT
This sequence comes from Melanostoma scalare, assembly GCA_949752695.1. Taxonomy (NCBI): domain Eukaryota; kingdom Metazoa; phylum Arthropoda; class Insecta; order Diptera; family Syrphidae; genus Melanostoma; species Melanostoma scalare. The sequence continues at coordinate 113,787,984 of OX456986.1, read as the reverse complement.
TTTTTTTTTTTTTAATTTCAAATATTTATTTTTTCACCTTATTTTGACATAATATCGAAAAAGCACCCTTATTTTCAATCGAAAATTCTCACGTCAAAATATCTGCTTTTTTAAAAAAGTTGCTGTTTTTTTTTGGTGGATTTGCGGACTTCTTTGAAGAACACTTCAAACCAAATCCACCCTTGGACCCTGCATTTTTTTAAGAAGTCAACTCCTCAGTTCAACTCGCACAAGCCCCGCAACAGACCATCCAATTCAGCGATGAAAATCCGTCCAGCGATCCAACAGACAACCTTGAGCGCACCACTCCTGAAGAATTTCAACAGTTCCTACTCAGAAGCAGCCCAAAAGAGTCAACAGGACCGGACAAAATATCCACATTCATCCTCAAAAGACTACCTCAATCAGAGCATTTGTTATCGATTCCTTGTTGAGATCAGAGACAAGCTGCAGTTAGCCTATTCAACGAGATGGAAACCCTAATGAAGTGGTTCGTTTCGATGACATGAAACCCACTATCATCAAAACAGAAAAATGTCTTCACTGTCGGAAATGTTCTAGTCAACCCATATTTTTCTGCAAAAAGTGTAACGTAGTACTTCATCCAAAATGCTTTGATGGATACCACACAAAAACAAATATTTAATCCATATTTTGTCAATAAAACCGATTTAAACTCCGTATCAAAAATTTTTTCTTTAATGATTTTGGTACTACATTTGGCGGGTGTTGCGAAAACGCAACGTCTATTTTCCGGGAAACTAAAATCTTTTCCAAAATTTTTTTTTTAGATTTTCTCTAACTAGCCCAAAAATAGACAAAGTGTGAAATTTCAAGTTCCTAGCACACCTGATGGAACTGGTAGCCGCCGGAAATGGGTTAAGGCTGAAAAAGTTGCTACTCATATGGTGAAAAGTAGTCAAATATAATGCAGAGAGTCCACAGCTGAAGAACAGATATAGAACAAAAGCGAGTGCTCTTTGAAATTGCTCGACGGTTCTTGTTTTCTCTAGAGTCTAGAGGTTTCGATATTTGTGGTATGTTTTTATATAGACAGGCTGTTCACGCAGGCATTATATTAGCTTTTATTGTGAAGCTATAATTTAATTATTGAATTGGTAAAAGACAAAAGGTGTGTTCGTTGAAGCCCAAGGGTCGCCCTGGAGTCGCCACAAAGGGTTTTTTGAGGAACCTAAAGTCAACCAGAATGTCAAATTGAATGTTTTTTGAGTCCTAGGGTTGACCTAGGCTTTCCCTCAACTCGCCCTAGCTTTTTGCTGTGGTGAGTTGAGGGCTATCAAATTGCATGTATTTTTTTTTTAATGACAAGTATGTGTTCTGATTTGTGTTTTAGCGTTTTTTGAGGACTGAAAAACCAAGGTTTTTTTGACAACTCATAGGATTGTCAGAAAACCCAACTCAACCCTGGACCTAATATCTAGTTAAATTATTAAATTATTAAAGTTATTATTTTGCATAGGATGCGACAAAAACTCAGAATATATGGTTTGGGTTTAGGCAAAAAAAAATTGCATTCATTCATTCTGTGAGCAATAATAAGTAAATAAATAATAATAAGTATAAGTAAATATAAGAGCATTGAATATTTATAAAAATAAGCCTTAATAATAACATTTTGTAGAACTACATATAAAGAAAAAAATGTTTTTTGTAAGTTATTACTTTGCGACTTGATAAGTCGAAAACAATTCACTAAAAAGTTCATTAAGAAAATAATACTTTGTTCTTTAATAAACTTTTAGGTTCAAATTAATTAAGTGAATTTTTTTTTAGTAATCGGTCTCAAACTTTTTTCTACAAAATTTTACTTTTAATGGTCACTTTTTCTTTAATAATCAATGTTGTTGATAGTTCTAATTAAAGCACAGAAAACCAAACGAGAAAAACTAAGAAAGATGTTTTTTTGCTACTTTTAGTTGTACTTTGTACCATTATTTCTGACCTCCACTGTTCGCCTCTTAGTTAATAAGACTATACATTACACACCAACATTTAAAAACTTGAAATTGATTTGGGCTTTTGTAAAACGCAACCATTCATTACATATTTCATTACCTATGCTTAACTTTTTATTGAATTAAATTAATCTTTGCAAAAAAATAAATTTTTTAGCTGAAAAAATGACTGCTTATTCATACAATTAAAAGCTTCAGAATTTTTGCTTCTCTTCGCTGTTGCTGCACATTTGGATTTGTGTTTTTGTTTCATTACTCATTCAATGGTACATAACATGCTTATACTTATACATATCAATCTCATTTGATTTACACATATGTATAATCGGAATCGAATCAATTGATATCAAAGTGATTGAATTCGGAATGAACAGAAATGGAATGAAGCAAATGAAAATGATTGAATGATCGATCGATTCAAATGATCGAATCATTCAGCAAACCGATACTTGATCGATTCGAAAATTAAAAATGATCGATTTACCCATGCCTATTACATATACACTGAATCTTAACCCAGTGTTGAAACTAACCCGATTTGAGCGAAACTAGAAGAGAGGCATTCCATTATCAAATGAAATTTTCTTAATATCGTATACCATTTTTTAATGAGTGAAAACGTTGTTGAAATGTACGTAGGTATGTACTCTAAAAATAAAAATAGTTATAATAGATCTTACAGTTATATATGTATTTACGTAACTATAGTTTAAAAGATTTTTTACTTGCTTTTCTGTCTTTTAGATCATTCAATACATTCCATGCGCATTTGGGTAAACGAGCAGTCCAAACTTCAGTCTTCTCAATGGGTAGTTGATGTGGTTTTTCAACTTTTTCAATATGACGTCAAAATGGCTTTAGAAATAGTTTTAAGAACCGATTCGCGACATATTTCGTTGGAACATGCAGATGTCTTAACGACAGTTTGCATTTCTTTAAGGGCTAAACTAATGCTTGAAATCGAGGCGAACACTTCGAAATTAAAGGTTTCTACTTTTGACATTAGACTTGGAGACATTGTGTAAAAGAACAAATTCTTTATTTCAGAATTCCGTTGATCAATGCGTAGGTGTTTTGTCTACAGTTTGTCGAACACTTAGCCATGCGCATTTTTCTCTCTGCTTCCCGTCCGCAAAGCGTTGGCAGCAAAATTATGTGAGCCAATCCAAAGAGGATTATGTATCTTTTGTTTTAGATCGAATATTCTTGCCTGCCCTTAAGGCAACCGACGATATGAACATATTGGAGTTAATGCTCAAACTCATTTGCGAAGCATGGATAGACTATATTTATTTACAAAAAATCAAATTTACTGCGTGTGGGGCATTGATGTTAATAAATGACTTTGAAGAAGTAAAGGATTGGATATCAAAAGTGCCTTACCTTTCATCAGAACATATCCAAAAACTGGTTAACCACGAAGTTTTGCGCATGTGCAATGGTGTAGGGAAAGTGCTTGTACGAAAACCCAAGCAAATGGTACGCTTAGTGCACTCAAATAAAGAACCGGGATTAACAATAACTGAGTGTAAGTTTTTCTAAAAGAACCTGCAGCTAGTATACAAATTCTTTTAAATATGTTTCTCCCACAGCTCCCTCTCAAGAGGCTCAACTTCCTTCAGAAATGTTTGTTTCTAATCAAAGTAACTGGCTTCAGTTGCGGGCATCCTCATCCGCCTATTTTGGGGGTTGCTGGAGGTCAAACTAAATCATGTTATAGTTTAAAATATCTATTGAAATCACGAAAGAAGTTTTTATTTCTCAACACTTATATCCTGTCAAATCATTATAATAAAAATTGTTTAATTGCTTATCTTAACAAATAAAGAACAAGAGTTCTTAATGAATGATATAGATATGCAGCAAAGAACGAAACCTTAAAAACGAAGCGCCGACACAGACCGATTACGAATTACGAGAATGGATCCATAAAAATTGTTGTAAATGAAAGTGAGTATTGAAAACGTAGTCACAACGTAAAGCAGCGTGTTGCTGGCTTGAGAACAAACACCTCACATCTTTATGATAACAAAGTTTTTTTTGCGACGGCCGAGTAGTTACTTCATAATTCGAAACATCAAGCAGCCCAAGACGTTTAGAAAATAAGAATCATAGTAAATTAAAAAAAAAAAGACCGGAGAACTACCAGTGCAAACCAGTTTCGTTAATAATTTGGAATTCATCAAAGCACTTTTTGAATCTCGACAAAAGTGGAAGACAATCATCCCAACTCATATACTTACTGCTTTGCAGTAGATGATCTAAAAGCATATTTCCGATAGTAATTTATTGTTAGCAACAGTCGAGTAAACCTTATTTTTGCATCCTGATCCAGATCTTCCCCTATTCAATTTGTCACGATTGGATAGTACACAGAGTATAACCAGAGCGTTAACTTCGGCGATTTAGTGTCATTTTAACTACAAGCTTAACTAGACCGGGAACCCGCGACCGGAAACCCACGTTTACCATTGCCACCATTGTGTGATCAGAGAATAAAATCAGTTGAGGTGAGATAGGCTTTGAATAGTGATGATTTTAACTTGCGATTATAGGTACTACAAGCAAGTTTACCAATCGGTCAGAAATTTTTTTTAGAAATAACAATTAAATAATATGACATTACGATGATAGAGAATACAAAAAAAGTGGGTCCTACAATTCTGTCTGTGTGTCTCTCTGTCTGTCAGTATATGGATCTACAACCTGAACCGCTTGACCGGTTTTCTTCAAAATTTGCAGTTATGGTCTCTGGAGTAGCTACAGATTGGTTTTTGGAATCGGGTTTCTAGGTCTTGAAGTAACGGTACCTGCCATACAACCAATTTGATAATACCTATTTTTCTCGAAAACGGCTCCAACGATTTTGATAAAATTTAATGTGAGGTATTATTTCTGAATAACTAACTACTCTTATGATGCAAACACTTTCTTTGGAAAAAATCTAAAAACGGTACCCGCCATAGTACCGTTGTTTTCAAAACCAACTTTCTCGCTAATGGCTAACACTATTTCGACAAAATTTCGTATTTCGAAGTTCTAAATTGTTTAAGAAAGTATAAGTGTCAATATTTGAAATTTTTTTTTTTTTAATTTGTTTTTACGAATATTTTTAAAGTGGTAACTTTGATTTATTTAAAATTTTCGGTCCATACATCTTTTAACAAGATCCTAAATTTCATGTATGTACTTCAATTTTTGAAACCGCGTTTTTTAAGAAAATAAAAATTAAAGAACTGGTTTTTCAAGAAAACCGCTCTAACGATTTTAATAAAATATTTTTAAGGTTTATATTTATTAGCAATCGTAATAATTGATAATTGAGTTTTTATTGAGACTTTTTTTTTCATAGTTACAATTTTATGTGAGTAGATACAGTGTTTTATGAAGTAGCTGACTTTGAATTGGTCTAGCTTTTACGTAATGGTTTTGATTTAAAGAATAATCATTTAAATTAATACTTAAAACAAATTAATACATCAGATGAGAAAAAGAAAAAGTTTTTAAGTGTTGCTCAAGGACACTTACAGATTTTACAGTTTGTGATGGTTTTCTTAAAACTAATGATAGAAAGTTTATAATAATAATAATAACTTAGAACTAAAAAGGTGCTTAAGTCAATTCAAGTGAAATGACATTAGCACAATTCCGAATCTAGGAATGAACGAAAATAACACACTACACATTTTAATGCAATAAAATATTGTTTAAATTAATTCAAGACGAATATTTAGATAAATGTTATCCTCTGTAAGTGACGGGATTGCTCCTCGTGAAGAATCCAGAAAGATATTCGTTGTTGTTTAGTTGGAGGCATTGTCTGGAGGAGTCGTTAGCTAGGCTAATTGGGGACATATAATATCTTTCTTCTAACATAAAATTTATATTTTCAAAATACATATTTTTTATTAGAGGGTTTTCAATTTTTCATGATAACTAAATTTTTGTATTCTTTTAATTGACAGGTCAGAAAGATAATATAAAAAAGGTTGAATTTTGGATTCCTTATATAAAATTGAGTTTTTAAACCATTTTCCATTAGGCCTTCTATATTTGCGAAGACAATTTCTTAAAATATATCTCTCGAAAATTTGAAATTCCTCAGCTACTGTGGGAGAAATTTTGAACCAAGAAATAAAACCGTAAGAAAGTATGGGACGAATAAGAGTCTTATTCAATAAAAGTTTTGTATTTTTATTAATAAATTTAGATCTAAAAAGAAATTTAAGTTGACCGGCTGCTACTTTACTTTTATTGAGTGAGAGTCTTGCGTGGGGATTCATTCTTAGTCTATGATGAAGATTTATTCCTAGATATTTTATTTGATTTTTTAATGGAATTAGATTACCGTTGATAAGGAGTTGAAGCTGTTTACTCTCTTTAACTGCTAGGTAATGTCCTCTAGGGGAAGCATTTCTAAAGCAAATCAGTTCACATTTTTGAAAATTTATTGAAATTCCCCATTTATCAAAATACGAAATTACCTGCTCAAGGTGAGATTTAATTAGTTTAAGTCCTTCATGGGGTCTTTTTTGAGGGGCATAAATGATTGTATCGTCAGCATATTGAATACTCTTTGAAGGTCCTATGGAAGATGGGAAGTCGTGAATAAATATATTATAAAGGAATGGACCTAGAAAAGAACCTTGCGGTACACCAGTATGAATTTGAATATGATTTGAAAAAAGTGAACCAATTTTTATTTTAAGGTAACGATTAGCAATCGTAAGAAATGGTGTTTTTAGATTTTTGCCTGAAGCCTTTGGAATATTTAATCTAATTTTTTTCAATATTTTCCTTGATTAAGTTCAATTTTCATAATTAATGATTAGTTGGCAACCCTGTACCACCAAATATATTAAGAGAAAAACTTTTACTCAGCCTTAAGATTTTGGTATTGTACTTAGCACACAATCGCAAGTTCGTGCGACCCAGTCGTGCCCATTTTTTTTGTTGCAAAAATTCGATAGTTTTTTTTTTTCTTACAATAGGTGCGTTTTTTTTATGCTAGTATATAGTACAGTAAAAATTTCCCTTGGGGAACAACAACAAATCATTTGACTGTCGTAATTTTCTATAATAAAAACAGGGATGGCATTGCTGTGGATTAATAGTTTCCAGCTTTGAAAATAAGATTGCACGACCATTGATTTCAGTTCATCAAAGCTTTTCGAAAGGACATGTTCAAAAAAAATGTGGTATTTGCAAAGAAATTTTTTCTCTCGGTTAAAAATTAAAGAAATAAAAACTATATTCATATTGAATTTTCGTCCTGTTGTTCACCTGGTGGTGTTCTCAAACAGGATTTTGCACTAGTTCTATTTTGCTGAAGCTATAGCTTTCCTCGTGGAATTATTTGACTGAAAAATATAGCCCAATGCAAGCTAAATACAAATCAAACAAACAAACAAAGCAGTAGAAAATTATCAAAAGGGAAAGATATATTGATGCGGACAGGCAAAAGGAGAGAAAAGTAATTAGGATAGGAATTTGGATAATGTAAGGTAGGGATTAGGATAAGGTAGGATTTAGGAATCGAACATACTCAGGAAACAGAAAAGGGAACAACCAGAAAAAAAACTAGGAAACAGAAAGGGAAAGGGATCAAAACAAGGATGTAAAAAGTGAATATGAACGATAGGAGGGGAAATTGGGGAAGGGAAGGAATGCACAGAGAGGAGACCTGGCACGCTCGCGGAGCACGGCTTAGCTCGCCAGATGTGGGTGGATCTTGCCTCCTCTACTGCACCTCGCCTCGCACCAAAACACAAATCGTGCCGAATATTGATGACCACCACAAAAAGAACAAAAAGTACCCTTCACGTTGGGCCCTGCTGATGGTATGTACTGCAGGGTGGCCTGTTCCCATCCTCAACCTCGAACCCAATCGGCCTTGTCGTTTGGATTCCCCTTGAAAACCTCAAACTGTCAGAACTCAAACACCCTCACATCACAACTCACCACGTCACCGCCCGCTCACACCCAACTGAAAAAGGTATCTACCACGCCATGCTATTCAATGAAACATGATTTCGAAAATAAGTTTGGCGCGATGAACATTTATTTATTTAAAAAGAAACTAAACAAGGTGGCAATGAATGCGACCAAAATCATAAAAAGCGTAAAATAAAAACAATAAGAAATGAAAATTAAAATTGAACCATGAAAACTAAAATAAAAGTAACTACAAAAAAAAAAAGAAAATTAACAGAAAGAAATATGAAAATGAAAATGATATAAAAACATATTCTTACAACTAATCTACAATCTAAAATGCAATGTATTGTTTTTGGTTGTTTTTGTATTTTTGTATTTAAAATTTTTTATTTTGTATTTTTGTAATTTTAATTGTTTTTGTAATCATATGTTCTGGTGTTCTTTTTCTAATGAAAATCTCTCTAACTAACTAGAAGGAGCTCCCTATAGTTATCGTAGCCGCTATGTAACCGGCCATAAAAAAATGCAGCCTTCAGGTAGCAAAAATCCTGATTTGGATCGGACCCTATCTTCAACGGTTTCAAAAAGAAGACACAAACCAAACAAAACGCAAATAAAAAAATAGTTAAAAACTAAAAATGTAAATATATATATAAAAAAAATCAAATAAAGAAAATAAATGAATAAATATGAATTGTAAAAAAAAAATCACGCCAAAACATAATCTTATAACTAGTACGGCAAACAGCAATATTTCATATAGACCACTTTGGGCGCTCCGCCACCTTGGCAACAGGCGTAAATGTTCGGCCTCACTTCCTTGTAAATGTTTGTTTTCTTCTCGTTTCGTGTATCTGATTTTTATTTTTAATTTTGTAAATCCATTGTCTCAATGTTTCATGTGTACTTGTTTCTATCCAAATTATGTTGTTGGTTTTATTGTTGGTTTGTCTACCCCCCTCGCTTAATTTCCGGGTTGTTGTTGACTGTCTTTTTTGTGTTTTATTGTCTTCTTGTTGAGTGTAGTTTCGTATTTTCCAGTGGTACCAAGAAACGATCGGCGGCCACCACCTCTTTGCCTTATCGCGGACCGCCAGGGGTATACCTAGAACATTTAAACATATTTTACTCTACATACCATACAAAACGCCAATACTCTACACTAAACATAAGATTTTACGAACACTTTTCTTTTACACACTCACCAGACAAAAAAAAACTTGGACTTCCAGGGGCACAAGCACTTACATATAATATGCGCATATATATATATATATATATATGTATTTTTTGCTGTGAAATACGTACAATAAACATTTCCCTAACGCACGAGTAAATGAACTTACTATTTCATTGACCCAAAAAAATACAACCATATCAGACCGGTCAGAGTCTGATGTCTTAGTCCTGTTGAATCTTCAAAGTAATAAGATATACAAAGTTCTAGTAGGTACAAAGTATTTATTTCACGATGTCTAACGCACAACGGTCGTATATTTAAAGGCGACCACAGTACTGAGTCAATCCTATTTATACAATTCGTGTGCTACAACATATTGTGTCCATATTTATTTATCTTAAACTCTATTTCAGGAGATGACTGTGTGCAGAAGGTCACGTACAGTTATCTCCTTTGTTTTATTTATCTTTTATTACATATTGTATAGTTATCTATAATTGTTGGGAATTTCATAGTCAGCACATGGTTAACATTCATGTGTTCACTATCTTAAAATGTGTTGAACATTCATGTGTTAACTCTCCCCCCTCTTAAAATTAAACGTCCTCGTTTAAAATTCCTCTAGCTTTAAGAGCTTCTTTATAGAGTCTATTATATTCTTTTTTTGCTTGTAGTTTCTTATAATTCGTATAGATTTTACAAAATTTGTTTAAAATGTAACATATAAAAATTATTATTGAATAAAATATTGTTGCAAATGGATGTTCTTCATGTTCTTCAATTGGAATAGTAAATTTTCTTAATGTTTTAATATTATCAAATTTGTAATCTGAATTAGACTCTAATATCTTTAATATTTCAAATTCTTCAGTTTTCCCGGAGAGTATATATTTTCTAATTTCGTTCTTATAATTCACAAATGTTTCGTTATCAATAATTATTTGTTCGTCAAATTGTACTAAATTTGTTCCACTTATATCTTTATTATTTATAATATGATTTCCTGATAATAAGATGTTACTTTCGTCAATTCTAAAAATTGGATTATTTTGTTCTTGAACAATATTACAATGTGCTGATTTTCCTTCGATTAATGGAATAGTACAACTATCATTAGGTAGTTCCTTACATATTATAGAATCTACACATTTTTGACAATTTTCATTTCTTACATATTCATTATTACAACTTGAAATTGTTTAATCCATTATCAATTTTCCATGTCTAAATTCTAATGAGGTTAAAATGAAATGTTTACATTGTTTTTCAATTATTGGATATTTATAAATTGTTATTAAGTTGTTTTTGACTTTACATAAATATATATCAGAATATTCTAGAACGTCTATTATTGGTATATTTAGTTTCTCTTTTAATATTATAGCTTTTATTTCATCTAAGTTGATACTTTTGGAATTAAAATTATTATGTTTAGCTAGATTAATTGTTAGCATTACTGATTCTAGTTCTTTATAAATTGCTTTTAATAAATGTGTTTTTTGAATGCTTGCAGAATCCATTTCATTAAACATTTTTTCAAAGTGTGAATTTATTTTCGATTGCTTATTATTGTTTTTCATTAAATCATTTATTCCCCGATGTATTTCAATTAAGTCATCATGATCTGGGTTTCCGGATATAAATTTTATTATCTTTCCTAAGAAGTTTATTGCTCTTTTAAATCTTGAGTGTGTTAAAACTTGTTCTTCTAAGGCTTCAATTTCATTGATTAAAATTTTCTCTTCATCTGAAGGCTTATCAATTGAATTCCTTACTTTATAAAATGGTTTAAGTATTTTATCTATATCTGTTATGTGATATAAAAATTCTTTATTCCTAAATAGAAATGCATCTTCCGTTTGAGTTGCTATAAACTTTTTATCTTCTAGATTTATCATATCGTAGCAATTGCTTATACCTAATAATTTAAGTATTACGATTGCACGGTATACACTTTTTCTTAACATTGTCTTTATGTATTATTTTTCCTTTGTTTGTTAAAATAATATTTCCTTTATTTTCTTTCACTATATGTTTTTTATACTTAGGTAGATCCTTAGGTCTCCCATCTGATTTAAGATACACAATATCGTTTTGATTAAATTCTTTATTGATTCTATTTTTATTTTGGTATTCAACAGTTCTTTGTTGCGCTTTACTTATTAACTCGCGAACTTCAGTATACAAATTTTTATTAAAAAACAATTCTACCGGTTGGTTTTTAGTAACTGAATGTAAAGTTAAGTTATATTGTTTAACCGCGTTATAAATTTCAATTATTGGTTTTGTTTTATTTTCCAATGCAAGAGCGTTTGTAAGTTCAATAAGTGTATTGTGAATTCTTTCGACCTGTCCGTTCGTCGTTGAATGACTGACTGGCATCTTAAAGTGTTGGATTCCTAATTTATTCAGAATACTTTGTACAGAAGGCGAAATGAATACGTTTTCATTGTCTGTAACTACATTCTGACAAAAAGGATATACTGTGCTAAGGATTTCTTCGATTTTTTTATATAGAAGTTTCTTATCTTCAATTTTACTTATGTAGCAGTATTTTGAATACTTATCAACAGAAGTTATAAATAGCTCTTTGCTCATATAAAAGATATCAAAATGTACAGTTTCGCCAGCAAAGTTAGGGATAGGTGTATTTTTCATAATTTGTTTCGTTGGATGGAGTTCGTATTTACTTGTGTGACATATTTCACATGTGTTTGTAATTTCTTTACACGTTATCTTCATGTTAGGCCAGAAATATTTTTCATGATTTCTTGAACATTATTTAAATGATTTCTATGTGCACGTTTATGTATTTGTTCTGATATATATATTTGTTTGTCGACATCTGTTATGTCCTCTAATAATTTTCTTGCTATCAAAATTTTATAATTTTCGGAATGTTTAAATATTTGTGCTTCTATATAAAATAAACTTTGTTCGTCTATTTTTATTGCGTTTACTCCTTTTGGATTTAATACCTTTCTTAACTCAATTATTACTTTATTGGTGTCTGAATATTTAATTTCGTATCTTACGTGATCTTTAAAAATATTTTTTGTTGTTGTTAAGTCGACGTTATCGTTAAACAAAATTATTTGATTATGAAATGTGTTTATTGGTTGTGAAACCACTTTTAATGATTTGGAGGGTGAGCTATCAAAAGAGTGAATTGAATCATTTTGTTCAATCGAATTCGTATTTATTTGCTGTCTAGACAAGACATCGGCTACTACGTTTTGGTGTCCTGGCTTGTACACTAATTTAGCTCCATATTCTTCAATGAGATTTTTCCATCTCTTAAGTTTAGTATTTGGGTTTTTTTCTGATATAGCGAATATTAATGATTGATGATCTGTATAAATTGTCAGATCTGCTATTCCGTATAGGAAATTCCTTAATTTCTGTAATGACCATATAATTGCCAATAACTCTTTTTCGTTAGTTGAATAATTTTGTTCGGTCTCATTTAAAGTTCTAGATATAAAAGTTATAGGGTGTCTGTTTTGTGATAATACAGCACCAATTGCGAAATTGCTCGCATCAGTAGTCAAATCAAATGGCTTACTGAAATCAGGTTGAAACAATTCGATTTGTTCTATTAATTTATTTTTCACTTTTTTAATTGCTTCTAAAGCTAATTCATCATTCTGTAAATTTAATTTTATTTTTTGACTTTGATTCTTTTTAACCATTCCATTTTCTCCTTTTAAGTGAACTGTTAGTGGTTTAACTATTTGGGCGAAATTTTCTACAAATTTCCTATAATAACTGGCAAGGCCGAGAAAAGATCGTAACTCTTTGAGTGTAGTTGGTACTGGATACTCTTGTATTGTTTTTACTTTAGTGGGATCCACTGCTACTCTATTACTTTTAATCACATGACCCAGGTATTCTACTGAATCTTTAAAAAAGTGTGATTTCTCATGCGATATTTTCATATTTGCTTTGTGTAATGCATTCACTATTATTTGTATATGTTTCATATGTTCTTCGGGCGTGGATGAATAAATCAACACATCATCTATATAGATATATGCAAACTTGCCTATATACTCTCTGAGTATATCATCCACACATCGCTGAAATATCGACGGTGCATTTTTTAAACCAAAGGGCCTACGTATAAATTCGTATTTTGCCCCATTCACTGAAAATGCTGTTTTTTCTCTGTCAGACTCTTTTATCCTAATCTGGTGGAAGCCTGATTCTAAATCAATAGTCGATAAAATCCTAGCTTTTCCTAAATTTTGTATGGTCATGTTCACGTCAGGAATTGGGTATCTATCCGTAATTGTTTGTGAATTTAATTTCTGGAAATCAATTACCATGCGCCGTTTAGGCCTCCCGTTCTCATCGACACCTTTCTTGGGAACTGTCCATATTGGAGAATTATAAGGTGATCTACTTTTTTGTATAATCCCTTCTCCTAATAATTTTTCAATTTCTTTGTTGACAAACCCGTTGTCTGCGTATGGATATGGATACTGTTTTGTCCATATGGGTTCGTTATCTTTAGTTCGTATAGTCGCTTCTATAGTTGTAGTGAATGGAAGTTTCTCATTCAATTCATTATTTATTTTCATTAGGTTATCTATTTTTTCTTTATATGTTTCTGAGTCATTCGTATAATGTATAGTTTGTTCTAACTTTTTTTCATATTCTAGTTTGTACTCAAACAAATTAATTTTTGCTTTTATTAATCTAAGTCCTTGTTCACCTAAAATAAGATCAAAATCTTCTAATTCTGAAATTTCAAAAAAACATATTTTATACCCAAAAAGATTTATTATCTTTTTATATCTAATTATTGATACACCATGTAATGTTTTTGTTTTTAAAGGTTCTATTGGGACCCTTTCTCCTATATCACATTTATTACTAATATAATTATTAGTAGCACCCGAATCTACTAAAATGTTTACAGATTTACCCGTTAACATACATTTTCTTGTTAGACATGGTAAACCGTTTATTCGCCTAAAAAAGTACTCTCCGTTTCAAAATTAATTTCTAAATGTTTATTACTTACAACATCCTCTCCTAATTTACTGGTGTCAATCTGGTTGACTCTTTGAAACTTATGATTTCGTCCAGAATCTTCGTGTTCTCGTTTAGTCGCTGGAAATGTTGGATCCGGTGCTTGTTGTACATGTTGACGTTGATAGTTGTTCTGTTGTTGGAACTGCGGTTGGAAGCCTCGTTTTTGTTGTTGTCTAAATGGATTTCGATGATTGAAAGCTGAATTGTCCGTTTCCATTGCTCTTGGGTGACTTGGAGTAACATACTTCTGCGGCTGGGCTTCGTAATTTGGTCTGAATCGTCTTTGATCGGTATGGACTTGTTTTTGCATTGTACCTCGTCTAGGGTTGTGATTTACCAGATTGTCACGTCTTATATGTGTATCTGTAGCATGAGACATATTATCGTGTTGTATCGTTAATGCTATAGCATATGCGTTTTCCAGTGTACCGGGTTGATTTGAGTACAATGTTGCTTTTGTGAAACTTGAATTTAAATTTGCGGTGAATATTCGTACTGCTTCTTCCATAGCTAAGGTTTCTTGAATTTTCCTTCCTTCTTGTGATGATGTCATCGTTATTTTTGAAAGTATGAGATTTAATGCGTATGTATTAATTAAATCGTAATACTCTGACAATGTATTCTTTCCTTGATGAATACGTCTTAATTCTTCTTGTAGAACATAAAGAGGTCTACTGTCTGCGTATGTATAATCTAGTCTATTTATTATGGCTTTAAAATTCATTATCGTATTTTGATTCGTTAGTATGTGTGCAGCTTCTCCTTGAATTTTTGTTCTGACTATCGTTAATGCGTGATAGTATTGTGGTGTACCAGAGAATATTTGAATTTCATTCATAAGGTTACATACCATAGATCTCCAAGGTCTGTATTCTTGGGAATTACCATTAAATGTAGGTATCGCTGAAAATACTGTGAGATTTATATCTTTTGGTTTTTGATAACTAGGCAATTCTGGATTTAAAACTGGTGTAGTTGTAATTGCTTGGAATGCACCTTGTCCAGCTCTTAGTAAATCAACTTCTACTTGTAAAGAAGTGTTCGCTATTCCTTGTCTTTTAATTTCTTCATATAGTTGTGCCATTGTAGTTTTGATGTCTATAATTTCGTCCATAGTTGCCATTTTATTGGTTGTTTGTAGCTTGATACTTTCTGGAGTTCGAATTTTCTTAAACATTAATTAATTTCACTGCCTTTTTGCTTTTAAAGGACTTTATAAATATACTTTTTACTTGCACTGCCTTTTTACTTTTAAAGGACTTTATAACTATACTTTTTATTTATTAGTTACAGTTGTCTATCACTTTCGCAGATTAGTGTAACGATGTTTGAACTTCAAATCTTGTTTTGGCTAGATCCTTATTTTTTGAAAAGGATCCCGGTTGAGCCCCCAGTTAATGAACTTACTATTTCATTGACCCAAAAAAATACAACCATATCAGACCGGTCAGAGTCTGATGTCTTAGTCCTGTTGAATCTTCAAAGTGATAAGAGATACAAAGTTCTAGTAGGTACAAAGTATTTATTTCACGATGTCTAACGCACAACGGTCGTATATTTAAAGGCGACCTCAGTACTGAGTCAATCCTATTTATACAATTCGTGTGCTACAACATATTGTGTCCATATTTATTTATCTTAAATTCTATTTCAGGAAATGACTGTGTGCAGAAGGTCACGTACAGTTATCTCCTTTGTTTTATTTATCTTTTATTACATATTGTATAGTTATCTATAATTGTTGGGAATTTCATAGTCAGTACATGGTTAACATTCATGTGTTCACTATCTTAAAATGTGTTGAACATTCATGTGTTAACTCTCCCCCCTCTTAAAATTAAACGTCCTCGTTTAAAATTCCTCTAGCTTTAAGAGCTTCTTTATAGAGTCTATTATATTCTTTTTTTGCTTGTAGTTTCTTATAATTCGTATAGATTTTACAAAATTTGTTTAAAATGTAACATATAAAAATTATTATTGAATAAAATATTGTTGCAAATGGATGTTCTTCATGTTCTTCAATTGGAATAGTAAATTTTCTTAATGTTTTAATATTATCAAATTTGTAATCCGAATTAGACTCTAATATCTTTAATATTTCAAATTCTTCAGTTTTCCCGGAGAGTATATATTTTCTAATCTCGTTCTTATAATTCACAAATGTTTCGTTATCAATAATTATTTGTTCGTCAAATTGTACTAAATTTGTTCCACTTATATCTTTATTTTCACATTACGGCAGATCTTGGAAAAAACCCGAGAACATAATATCGATATTCACCACCTCTTTATCGATTTTAAGGCCACGTATGACAGTATTTACAGAGACGAGCTGTACAGAGCCATGTCTAGTTTCGGCATCCCTGCAAAACTCGTACGACTATGCAGGATGACTTTGGAGAATTCACGCTGCTCCGTCAAGGTCGGAAAAGAACTCACCGAGACCTTTGATGTCGAAAAAGGCTTTAGGCAAGGCGACAAACTGTCATGCGATTTCTTCAACATCATACTTGAACAGATTGTAAGAAACTCAAACGTCAACACCAGAGGAACAATCTTTCAAAAGTCTGTACAATTACTCGCCTATGCAGACGATATTGACGTAATGGGAAGAAAAAAGCGTAATGTCATAGGTGCTTTTGCGAGTATTGAAACAGAAGCAGCAAAAATGGGTTTGATGGTTAATGAGGGCAAAACGAAGTATATGCTGTCATCAAACAAGGACACAGAACATCGACGAATTGGACAAAACGTCACAATAGACAGACATAACTTCGAGGTAGTACAGGACTTTGTCTACCTAGGATCCGCTGTAGACACGGAAAACAACATCAGTGCGGAGATCAAACGGAGAATAACTCTTGCCAACCGTTGCTTCTTTGGGTTAAGAAGGCAATTGAGAAACAAAACCCTCTCTAGAAACACCAAGGTGACCTTGTATAAGACCTTAGTCATCCCAGTCCTGCTGTACGGCGCGGAAGCATGGACCTTATCGAAAGCGGATGAGGAAACTCTTGGTCGTTTCGAAAGAAAAATTCTCCGAATGATCTTTGGTCCCGTATGCGAAGACAATGTGTGGAGAAGAAGATACAACAACGAGCTGTATGAGCTGTACCGCGACATGGGCATAGCCAGAAGAGTACGCATCGCGAGGCTACGATGGTTGGGCCATGTAGAGCGGATGGACCCAAACGCTCCGGCTCGTCGGGTTTTCGAAAGCACATTGCAGGGAAATCGCGGAAGGGGAAGACCTCGTCTTAGGTGGCGTAATCAAGTGGATGAAGACCTCAACCGACTTGGAGTGCGAAACTCGAGAGAGCTCGCCCGAGATCGAAATCGTTATAGAAGGATGTTGGTTGAGGCCCAGGTTCACCCCGAACTGTAATGCCCACCTAAGTAAGTAAGTATATCTTTATTATTTATAATATGATTTCCTGATAATAAGATGTTACTTTCGTCAATTCTAAAAATTGGATTATTTTGTTCTTGAACAATATTACAATGTGCTGATTTTCCTTCGATTAATGGAATAGTACAATTATCATTAGGTAGTTCCTTACATATTATAGAATCTACACATTTTTGACAATTTTCATTTCTTACATATTCATTATTACAACTTGAAATTGTTTTATCCATTATCAATTTTCCATGTCTAAATTCTAATGAGGTTAAAATGAAATGTTTACATTGTTTTTCAATTATTGGATATTTATAAATTGTTATTAAGTTGTTTTTGACTTTTGTTGAGGACCTACTATTAACACCTTACCACTGGTGGGGGGATATTAATAGCATGCACTCAATAACTTTAGCAAACCGTTCTTTACCGCTGGTGGGGAGAACTTAATGAGAAAAACACTGGTTTGATTGCCGTTCTAACTGCAAGTCTTATTTATTATTAGCTCAAAGTATTTATACATATTAAGTGCTTACTAGACAATAAAGAATAACATATGCCTAAATGAGGTGCAACGACTCGTGCGAGCATAATAAATGCTGATCGTTGCAGGAGGTGTCGTATTCGTTTGCCTGTTGGTCACTCACCTGTTGTTGTTCATTCAGTTGGTGGTGTCTGGTGTAATTTTTGGTATGCGCTCGTTTGGCATTTGTTGTCATAACAAATGCAAACAGCCCAGATGCCTTGTCAGCACAGATTATGTACGTACTTGTACATTCTGCCCGGCCAAGTTTGGACTGTGCAGCTCGATGACAGTGTTTGCAGCTTCTGTATTTATTTCTTCGACATTGTTATTATCGATAATTGGTAGAGGACACAGTTTGCCTATAGGTCTCTTATAGATTTTATTTTTTGTCCTTACAGACACAACTCGTACCAAATCATCGTCTCCCGCATGGGTTTCCTCAATTATACCCAAAGACCACCTTGTTGGTGGAAGGTTGTCATCTTTCAACAGCACAATGTTACCAGGACTCAGATTCCTAGTCTTCTGCGTCCATTTCTGTCTTTGTTGAAGGGTTGTCAAGTAACTTTGGCTCCATTTTTTCCAAAATTGTTGCTGCATCCGTTCCAATAGCTGCCATCTTGTCAGTAACGCTTCTTTCTCGTCAAGTCTATGTTTTTCCGGTGGTGCTAGTAGGGCTGCCCCGATTAAGAAGTGTCCTGCCGTCAGTACATCTGGATCGTCTGGATCGTTTGAGAGTGGATAAAGTGGCCGTGAATTAAGACACGCCTCGATTTGCGTTAATAATGTTGCTAGTTCTTCAAATGTAAGTTTGTGCTCTCCGATGGTTCTTTTTAAATGATACTTTATCGATTTCACTCCCGCCTCCCACAACCCACCAAAATGAGGGGCTCCAGGGGGTATAAAATGCCACTCCGTACTACAAGGCATGAGCATATTTGACATGTCTTGATTGTACTTCTCTTGGGCTTTCACGTTTAGTTGGAGAATTTTGTTTGCAGACACAAAATTTGTTCCGTTGTCACTATACAGATGCGCGACATGACCTCTTCGCCCACAGAGTCTTTTGAAAGCTGCGATGAATGCGTTCGCCGTTAGATCGCTCACAACTTCAATATGTATAGCCTTTGTTGCTAGGCATATGAAAATTGCAATGTATCCCTTGTATGATTTGTTGCCTCTTCCCTTTGACATTCTGATGTCTATTGGTCCAGCATAGTCGACACCGGTGTGTAGGAAAGGCCTGCTTCGATTTACCCTTGGTTGAGGAAGGTTTCCCATCAATTGTTTGCTTCTATCTGATTTATGTCTGAAACAGATAGTACATCCGTGAAGCCGTTGCTTAACTGCACTGGACCCATTGATAACCCAGTAACGCTGTCGTATATAGGAATGTGTTAACTGGCTTCCTCCGTGTAATGTTGATTTGTGAGCGTCGTCAATGAGAAGCGTGGTAAGATCACTTTTGTGTGGAATTATAATAGGATGTTTTTGTTACTCAGAAAGTTTAGCTTCCGTCAGTCTTCCTGTAACTCGAATAATTCCGTCTTCGTCAATAAATGGAACAAGGCATCGTAATTTGCTCTTCTTTTCTACATCTTTTCCAGCTTTAAGACCTTTCATTTCAGAACCAAAATGTGTATTTTGGGTGTTTCTTATTAGAAGTTTGTTCGCACTTTCTATTTCATCACTCGATAAGGGTCCCGATCTCCTGTTTTGGCTGTGCGATTTCACGTTGTACAGAAATCGTTCGCAATATGCAAGAATTCTTGTGAGACGTTTGAGCGAACTGTGTCGTGTTGTCATTTGTCCTATTAAATCTTGTTTATTTTCTTGTACGCTCATCATCGCACAAATGTTGACCTTTTTAATTTCTAGGTCGGTACTGTGTATGTTGTTATCATTGTATAATACTTCTGCATGAGAGAGCCACTTCGGACCATTCCACCAAAGAAGATGATCTTTAAGCTGTGATGGGTTTATACCTCTCGAAGCACAATCTGCTGGGTTTTCATTACCACTAACGTGATGCCATTTTGTTGAATCTATTACTTTCAGTATAGTTTCGATTCTATTCGCGACGTAATTTTTCCATTTAAATGGATTTCCATTCAACCATGCAAGAGTAATCTTCGAGTCGGTTCACGCGTGTACTTCTAATTCATCTATTGAAAGCGCCACCACCGTCTTTTTAATCAATTTTGCTAGCAATACTGCTCCACATAGTTCCAGCCTTGGTATTGAAACTTTTTTAATCGGTGCAACTTTTGATTTAGCGCACAATACATTTACATGAACAGTTCCAGCCTCTGTTATCACCCTTGTATAAATAACTGCAGCAAACGCTCTCTCTGATGCGTCACAAAACCCGTGCAGTTCAACTCGGTGCTTCCTTTCGAACTGATTCCATCGTGGTATCTTTATGTTTTCTATGCAACTCAACTCGTTTTTGAATTTTTTCCAACTGCTTATGATTTCTTCAGGTAGTATTTCGTCCCATTCTCTCTCTTCCTTCCAAAGCTCTTGCTGCACTATTTTGGCTTTTATGATAATAGGGGTTAGCCAACCCAACGGATCAAAAAGTCTTGCTGTTTCTGATACAATAATTCTTTTCGTTATTTTTTCGTTGGCTGTTTCTAGATGTGTTTTAAACTCAAATGTATCAGATTCTGGGCGCCAGTATATGCCTAAGGTTTTGACAGGATCGTATGCATTTAATTTAAATCTCCCTTGGTCTTGGTCTTCGGTTGCAATGTTTTTTAATATAGTTTCTGAATTAGCGGACCATTTTCTAAGTTTAAATCCACCACTTGTCATTAGTTGCGTTAGCTGTGTACAGGCTTTTTGCGCATCTTTTATTGTATCTGCTCCCGATAACAAGTCATCGACATAAAAATCTTCACGAGTAAGTTTTGATGCAAGTTCAAATTTTTCTTCTTCATCCAACGCTAATTGATGAAGAACCCTTGTAGCCAAAAACGGAGCGGAGGACGTTCCGTACGTTACGGTTTTCAGTCTGTATTCCTTAATTTTTTGTGTTGGCTTTTCTCTCCATAGTATTCGTTGGTAATCCTGATCTTCTTGAGCAACAAGTATTTGCCTGTACATTTTCTCAATGTCTGCCCGGAATACAATTTTATGTTTCCTCCATCTGGTTATTATGCTATACAGATCATTTTGTATTATGGGACCTGTCAGCATTTTATCGTTGAGGCTTAGCCCTGAACTGGTTTTTGAAGATGCGTCAAAAACAACTCTAAGTTTTGTTGTTGAACTTTCCGGTCTTATTACTGCTTGATGTGGGAGATAGTATACTTCATTTTTTCTGGTGCTTATAGAGGTATCTACTAATTCCATATGACCGAGCTCAATGTATTCTTGCAAGAAGGCATTGTAATCTTCATGCAACTGTTTATCTCGTGAGAACCTCTTCTCTGTTTGAAGAAAGCGGGCTAAAGCTCTTTTCTTCGATTCACCTAGTTCTGCTGCACCTTCCTTGAATGGCAGTCTAACAACGTATCTTCCAGATGGTTCCCTTTTATGTGTGTCCATGAATATCTCTTCGCATCTCAGTTCTTCCATCGTCAAATTAGTTTTTTCTTGTATCTCCTCTGTTTCCCAAAACAGCTTAAGTTGGTCATTGAGCTCAACATTTGTAATATGACAGGTTGATGATTCGTTGTTGCTAGTTTGATTGATACTTCCAGATAATATCCAACCTAGCTTCGTGTTTTGAGCTATCGGAGAGCCAGGGTTGCCTTTAATTACTCCGTCGATAATTATGTCTTGAAAAACGTCTGCTCCAATTAATACATCTATTGCTGCTCTTTTGTTGTATGACGGGTCGGCTAAAGAAAGATGTTCAATGTGGTCCCATCTTTTCTCAATGAACGACTTGTCCGGTTGTACTTTTGTTAGCTTCGGAAGTACAAGGAATGTTGCCCATGTTTGAAATGTCGAAGGATATATCGATTTTATTTGCAGTTCCACTTTACTTGTCGCAGTTCCAGCTTTAGTTGAACCCAAACCAGTCACTGATGCAAATGTTTTCCTCTTCTTTAGTTGCAGCCGTTGCACTGCATCTTCCGTGATAAAAGATGACTGAGAGCCTTGGTCAACTAAAGCTCTCAGAACGAATTCTCCACCATTCCAATTTGTTTTTATTAAGGCTGTGGCCAAAAGCACCGTGTTTTGAATTGTATCCGCAAAGTTTGATTGTTGTGATTGCATATTTCTTCCTACCTCTGCAGCGTGAAGAAGCGTGTGATGCTGCCCCCTGCAGATTTGGCACGTTTTGAAAGATGTACACATTGCTGTGTTGTGTTCACTCTTAAAACAATTTCTGCACAATTTTTCCCTCTTAACAACTTCTTTTCTCTGTGTGGTCGGCATCGTAACAAATTTGTTGCAGACATGCAACCAGTGAGGTCCTTTGCATAACCTACAACATGGCGTGGCGACAGCATGGTAACTTCTGTTCATTGGCTTTCTGTACTGCGATTTTTGAGCGTAATTAGGTTGTTTCAGCTCTTTCGTGTTTTCTCCTTTGTTTTTTCTTCCTTCTAAGTTTTCGAGTGCGTTAAATTTATTTTCTAGGAATTTCAGAAACTCGTCAAGACCCTGTAGATCTTTAGGGTTGCTTAACGATTGCTCGTATGCTTTTCTGGTTTCGTTGTCCAATTTTTGTGAAACTATGAAGACTACCATTGGGTCCCAGGTTCCAGTATCAATTGTTAAACCTTTCAATGCATTGACGCATTCTGCTGTAGTGTCGTGTAATCGCCTCAGGTGTTCTGCTGACTCGAATGGACAGTCGCGTTGATTAAGTAAAGCCTGTAGTTGTGCATTTACTAGTAGTCTGGTGTTTTCATACCTATTTATCAGCATGTCGCGCACCATAGTATAGTTGGTGTCAATTATCTGGAGATGTTGAATCATTTTTTCTGCTTCTCCCGTCAGATTCGTTTTAAGGTAATGTAGTTTTTGTACATTACCTAAATTTTCATTTTTGTCGATGGTTTGTTGGAAAAGATCAATAAATGATTTCCATTTTTTGTAATCCCCGTCAAAAGCTGGTATTTTGATGGTTGGCAACTTCAGCTCCTTTTGTTTTGGGAAATTGTTGGAGGTTGGTTCACTTTTATCGTTCTTTAGCAAATCGTCAATGTTTTCTTGGAGCTTTACCATTATGTTTTCGTAAATTTGCTCGATTTCTTCATGGTCTCTTAACAGCTCCGCGTAGTAAGCATCATCATCTGCGTGCTCAATGATGTCGTTATGGGTTTTGGTAATGATCTCCCACAAGTTGCTTATGACTGCCATCTTTTGTGAATAATAGGCTTTGGAAACCTGCCCCGCTTGGTCCATACGTTCCAATGATCGGAAGAACGCTTGCTTTTGTGCTTCTTGCCGTTTGATTCTCTTCTTTTGTTCCTCGTTTGGCTCGTACCTATCGTTTCTTGATTGTGCCTGGCTTGCAGCTGCAATCATTCGTTTTTCTTCTTCATCAAGCTCCTTCATTTTAATGTTGAGCTTATTTTTTATTTCCAGCACTGTCTTTTCCACTTGTTCAATATATTTTGATTGAACATATGGATGTGCTTTACTGTAATCCGTGTGTTCCGTTATTGCCGTATGCCTTTCTTGGAAGTCCTTCCAATGAAATCCCAGATCATCCAGTCGTTCTTGAATGAAATTACGTGTCCGCCTGACTTTTGGTTCTTTCGTATACTTTTCCGATACCTTCTTTATCCATTCAACAGTTTCTTTCTGCTTCTGGATAAGTTCGTCGAAAGTATCCATTCTCACTTTTTGTTGTTTCGCCTTTACTCGTTGTTTTTCGTTCACCTGTCTTCTTTTCTCGTTCTCAACTCGTTATTATCGTTCACTCGTTCTAAACGTCTTCTTTTCTCGTTCTTAACTTTTTTTTTTTTTTTTAAACACTTTTCACTGATTCTAAATTTTTTCTCGAAGGACCATATGTTGAGGACCTACTATTAACACCTTACCACTGGTGGGGGGATATTAATAGCATGCACTCAATAACTTTAGCAAACCGTTCTTTACCGCTGGTGGGGAGAACTTAATGAGAAAAACACTGGTTTGATTGCCGTTCTAACTGCAAGTCTTATTTATTATTAGCTCAAAGTATTTATACATATTAAGTGCTTACTAGACAATAAAGAATAACATATGCCTAAATGAGGTGCAACGACTCGTGCGAGCATAATAAATGCTGATCGTTGCAGGAGGTGTCGTATTCGTTTGCCTGTTGGTCACTCACCTGTTGTTGTTCATTCAGTTGGTGGTGTCTGGTGTAATTTTTGGTATGCGCTCGTTTGGCATTTGTTGTCATAACAAATGCAAACAGCCCAGATGCCTTGTCAGCACAGATTATGTACGTACTTGTACACTTTACATAAATATATATCAGAATATTCTAGAACGTCTATTATTGGTATATTTAGTTTCTCTTTTAATATTATAGCTTTTATTTCATCTAAGTTGATACTTTTGGAATTAAAATTATTATGTTTAGCTAGATTAATTGTTAGCATTACTGATTCTAGTTCTTTATAAATTGCTTTTAATAAATGTGTTTTTTGAATGCTTGCAGAATCCATTTCATTAAACATTTTTTCAAAGTGTGAATTTATTTTCGATTGCTTATTATTGTTTTTCATTAAATCATTTATTCCCCGATGTATTTCAATTAAGTCATCATGATCTGGGTTTCCGGATATAAATTTTATTATCTTTCCTAAGAAGTTTATTGCTCTTTTAAATCTAGAGTGTGTTAAAACTTGTTCTTCTAAGGCTTCAATTTCATTGATTAAAATTTTCTCTTCATCTGAAGGCTTATCAATTGAATTCCTTACTTTATAAAATGGTTTAAGTATTTTATCTATATCTGTTATGTGATATAATAATTCTTTATTCCTAAATAGAAATGCATCTTCCGTTTGAGTTGCTATAAACTTTTTATCTTCTAGATTTATCATATCGTAGCAATTGCTTATACCTAATAATTTAAGTATTACGATTGCACGGTATACACTTTTTCTTAACATTGTCTTTATGTATTATTTTTCCTTTGTTTGTTAAAATAATATTTCCTTTATTTTCTTTCACTATATGTTTTTTATACTTAGGTAGATCCTTAGGTCTCCTATCTGATTTAAGATACACAATATCGTTTTGATTAAATTCTTTATTGATTCTATTTTTATTTTAGTATTCAACAGTTCTTTGTTGCGCTTTACTTATTAACTCGCGAACTTCAGTATACAAATTTTTATTAAAAAACAATTCTACCGGTTGGTTTTTAGTAACTGAATGTAAAGTTAAGTTATATTGTTTAACCGCGTTATAAATTTCAATTATTGGTTTTGTTTTATTTTCCAATGCAAGAGCGTTTGTAAGTTCAATAAGTGTATTGTGAATTCTTTCGACTTGTCCGTTCGTCGTTGAATGACTGACTGGCATCTTAAAGTGTTGGATTCATAATTTATTCAGAATACTTTGTACAGAAGGGGAAATGATTACGTTTTCATTGTCTGTAACTACATTCTGACAAAAAGGATATACTGTGCTAAGGATTTCTTCGATTTTTTTATATAGAAGTTTCTTATCTTCAATTTTACTTATGTAGCAGTATTTTGAATACTTATCAACAGAAGTTATAAATAGCTCTTTGCTCATATAAAAGATATCAAAATGTACAGTTTCGCCAGCAAAGTTAGGGATAGGTGTATTTTTCATAATTTGTTTCGTTGGATGGAGTTCGTATTTACTTGTGTGACATATTTCACATGTGTTTGTAATTTCTTTACACTACACGTTATCTTCATGTTAGGCCAGAAATATTTTTCATGATTTCTTGAACATTATTTAAATGATTTCTATGTGCACGTTTATGTATTTGTTCTGATATATATATTTGTTTGTCGACATCTGTTATGTCCTCTAATAATTTTCTTGCTATCAAAATTTTATAATTTTCGGAATGTTTAAATATTTGTGCTTCTATATAAAATAAACTTTGTTCGTCTATTTTTATTGCGTTTACTCCTTTTGGATTTAATACCTTTCTTAACTCAATTATTACTTTATTGGTGTCTGAATATTTTATTTCGTGTCTTACGTGATCTTTAAAAATATTTTTTGTTGTTGTTAAGTCGACGTTATCGTTAAACAAAATTATTTGATTATGAAATGTGTTTATTGGTTGTGAAACCACTTTTAATGATTTGGAGGGTGAGCTATCAAAAGAGTGAATTGAATCATTTTGTTCAATCGAATTCGTATTTATTTGCTGTCTAGACAAGACATCGGCTACTACGTTTTGGTGTCCTGGCTTGTACACTAATTTAGCTCCATATTCTTCAATGAGATTTTTCCATCTCTTAAGTTTAGTATTTGGGTTTTTTTCTGATATAGCGAATATTAATGATTGATGATCTGTATAAATTGTCAGATCTGCTATTCCGTATAGGAAATTCCTTAATTTCTGTAATGACCATATAATTGCCAATAACTCTTTTTCGTTAGTTGAATAATTTTGTTCGGTCTCATTTAAAGTTCTAGATATAAAAGTTATAGGGTGTCTGTTTTGTGATAATACAGCACCAATTGCGAAATTGCTCGCATCAGTAGTCAAATCAAATGGCTTACTGAAATCAGGTTGAAACAATTCGATTTGTTCTATTAATTTATTTTTCACTTTCTTAATTGCTTCTAAAGCTAATTCATCATTCTGTAAATTTAATTTTATTTTTTGACTTTGGTTCTTTTTAACCATTTCATTTTCTCCTTTTAAGTGAACTGTTAGTGGTTTAACTATTTGGGCGAAATTTTCTACAAATTTCCTATAATAACTGGCAAGGCCGAAAAAAGATCGTAACTCTTTGAGTGTAGTTGGTACTGGATACTCTTGTATTGTTTTTACTTTAGTGGGATCCACTACTACTCTATTACTTTTAATCACATGACCCAGGTATTCTACTGAATCTTTAAAAAAGTGTGATTTCTCATGCGATATTTTCATATTTGCTTTGTGTAATGCATTCACTATTATTTGTATATGTTTCATATGTTCTTCGGGCGTGGATGAATAAATCAACACATCATCTATATAGATATATGCAAACTTGCCTATATGCTCTCTGAGTATATCATCCACACATCGCTGAAATATCGACGGTGCATTTTTTAAACCAAAGGGCATACGTATAAATTCGTATTTTGCCCCATTCACTGAAAATGCTGTTTTTTCTCTGTCAGACTCTTTTATCCTAATCTGGTGGAAGCCTGATTCTAAATCAATAGTCGATAAAATCCTAGCTTTTCCTAAATTTTGTATGGTCATGTTCACGTCAGGAATTGGGTATCTATCCGTAATTGTTTGTGAATTTAATTTCTGGAAATCAATTACCATGCGCCGTTTAGGCCTCCCGTTCTCATCGACACCTTTCTTGGGAACTGTCCATATTGGAGAATTATAAGGTGATCTACTTTTTTGTATAATCCCTTCTCCTAATAATTTTTCAATTTCTTTGTTGACAAACCCGTTGTCTGCGTATGGATATGGATACTGTTTTGTCCATATGGGTTCGTTATCTTTAGTTCGTATAGTCGCTTCTATAGTTGTAGTGAATGGAAGTTTCTCATTCAATTCATTATTTATTTTCATTAGGTTATCTATTTTTTCTTTATATGTTTCTGAGTCATTCGTATAATGTATAGTTTGTTCTAACTTTTTTTCATATTCTAGTTTGTACTCAAACAAATTAATTTTTGCTTTTATTAATCTAAGTCCTTGTTCACCTAAAATAAGATCAAAATCTTCTAATTCTGAAATTTCAAAAAAACATATTTTATACCCAAAAAGATTTATTATCTTTTTATATCTAATTATTGATACACCATGTAATGTTTTTGTTTTTAAAGGTTCTATTGGGACCCTTTCTCCTATATCACATTTATTACTTATATAATTATTAGTAGCACCCGAATCTACTAAAATGTTTACAGATTTACCCGTTAACATACATTTTCTTGTTAGACATGGTAAACCGTTTATTCGCCTAAAAAAGTACTCTCCGTTTCAAAATTAATTTCTAAATGTTTATTACTTACAACATCCTCTCCTAATTTACTGGTGTCAATCTGGTTGACTCTTTGAAACTTATGATTTCGTCCAGAATCTTCGTGTTCTCGTTTAGTCGCTGGAAATGTTGGATCCGGTGCTTGTTGTACATGTTGACGTTGATAGTTGTTCTGTTGTTGGAACTGCGGTTGGAAGCCTCGTTTTTGTTGTTGTCTAAATGGATTCCGATGATTGAAAGCTGAATTGTCCGTTTCCATTGCTCTTGGGTGATTTGGAGTAACATACTTCTGCGGCTGGGCTTCGTAATTTGGTCTGAATCGTCTTTGATCGGTATGGACTTGTTTTTGAATTGTACCTCGTCTAGGGTTGTGATTTACCAGATTGTCACGTCTTTAGCATGAGACATATTATCGTGTTGTATCGTTAATGCTATAGCATATGCGTTTTCCAGTGTACCGGGTTGATTTGAGTACAATGTTGCTTTTGTGAAACTTGAATTTAAATTTGCGGTGAATATTCGTACTGCTTCTTCCATAGCTAAGGTTTCTTGAATTTTCCTTCCTTCTTGTGATGATGTCATCGTTATTTTTGAAAGTATGAGATTTAATGCGTATGTATTAATTAAATCATAATACTCTGACAATGTATTCTTTCCTTGATGAATACGTCTTAATTCTTCTTGTATAACATAAAGAGGTCTACTGTCTGCATGTATGTATGTATAATCTAGTCTATTTATTATGGCTTTAAAATTCTTTGGTGCCAGATAGAAAGGGGTTAAGTCAGAAACAGTAGTTTTCCACAAAATGAGTTTCAAGATTTAAATTTTGTTTGTAAATCTAGATATTCTATTTAAGAAAGATTAATAATGCAGAACAGTCATCAGTACGAACATCTATAGTAACATTAGGGTGTTGACAAAAAAAAAATAGAACGGATTTTCTTATGACTTATCCCCTAAGAGCCAATCGTTTTTTTGTTACTTGTTAAAATAAAGATTTTTTGAGGTGTTAAGTCAAGCTAAAAAAACATTGTTTACACAAATATCTCAGTTTAATTCATAAAATTAATTCAAAAAGTACAAAAAGAATAAATACAATGAGTTTATATATTTTGTTCATCGTCTTCGTCCAACAAATCAGGATCGTTATCTGGTGCCTCTTTCGAAGTTTCCAAGTTTTTATAAAACTCATGGAAAATAGGTGGAACCAAGGTTAACAGTGAGCATAAATCCCTTTTCTTCTCGGCGGATATTGGATTGGAATTACTGTATTTCGTGTTCAGTGAATCTTTGAGGTTTTTGAACTTTCCTCGCCTCATAAAACTTAAAACCTTGAAAGTGTCTGAATCGATTAAAGAATTTTTATATCTTATTAGGCCTTTCTCCTTATATTGAAGCCATTGTACATTGTGCCAGGAGAACTGTTCCCCAGCCTCATTTTTTTTCCTAGACTAAAGCTGTCTTCAGTAAACCGGAAAAATCAAGAAATTCGTCCTGCTGCATTTCATGAACCTTGAATTGTTGTTTATTTCCAGTGCTTCGTACCAATTGGTACCAATCGTGCGGATGGTATACTGGTATTTTCATTTTTTTTTTCTTTTTCTCAATCATGGAGTGATCTATGTCGCATTCCATGTGGGTGTGTCCTGCGACTAAAAATTTATGATTTATTACCAAATGTGGGAGTTCTGTTTGGGCTAAGATGAACATTGCATCGACATGACTATTTTTATTCTGACCCCCACATGTGTCTGAGTAGAAAGTCACTTCAGATACAGTGTCTGGTAGGCTCTTAAGTAGTTGGTATAAGCATGAAGCGATCTCGTTCCCTCCTCTGGCAGTTTGACCTTCATGCCATATGTAGTTCATTGATTCTCCGCTAGCATTGTCGTGAACAGTCAAGTTGTACGTCCACAACTGTCTTTTGTAGAATGCCACCGAAGAAGCAATAAATGGTGTTGGCAAACATTGCTGCAGATCGAAGATAAAACATTTGGTTGATGGATTATTTCGAGCCTTTAGCTTGTCTAATCTTTTCGCTTCATATGCTGTATTGGCTTGCTCTTGATGAGTTCTGAGGTCATTTTCTGCACCATGTTTTTCTTCTAGATCACCTGTGTTTGTAGCAACTTGCAGCCTCATTTGAAGTGTATCGCATTTGAAGCAGGTATCTATGTGCGGTTTTTTAAAAGCGAGTTTAAGCTTGTGGAATTCTCGTTCATAAAGTGCCCGGCCAACAGGAGTGTTGCGTCCTTCTTTATACAAATCATACATAATTCTTAAGTTAAGATGAGTTGGAAGATATCTTTTATCATTTGTGCGTCTCGTATAGTGGCTTTCGTAAGATGGAAACGATTGTATGTGAGCTCGCACTTCATTAATGTCTGCCTCACTTTTTTTATTAGCGGTAGCGTTCTTCCCTCTTTTGTCATCTATAGTTATTCCTGAAGTATTTAAATTTTTATTTTTTATTTTTAAACTTTGGCTTCTCATCCAAAGTTTTACAAAAACAATCTTTGCACACAGAAATTTTCTTGCCATTAAATTCTAAAAAATACTCATAGGTAACTTCTCTGTCCTTCAAGCTATCGGGTTTTCTTTTGCGAGTAACCAATTTTTCTTTTGAATTAATGAGATTTGCAATGAATGAAACTCTCTTATTGTGAGATCCCAGCGACCAGTACTCATCAAATATTTTTTTTCGTACATCTTCATCAAGGAAGGACGCACATTTTTTTTACACTGTTTTAAGCTCTGTAATGCCCTCGCTTTTACCACCTTTCCGCTAACATTAACGTAGCTTTGCCCACTATGCAACTGGGCACTCCTTTTCTTCCTTATAGCTCTAGCCCATTTTTTTACACTATTTTCTTCCAACTCACCTTGATTGTCCATGTTTTCAATTGGGATAGGTTCATTGGCTGACACTGAAATACTTGACACAGCATCCATCATGTCTCCATCACTACGTAACTCTCTAAAATCTGGAACGAAATCCTTATCTTTGGCACTGTCGTCAGAACTGAAATCTGTATCGTTGGTGCTTTCATCAGAATCAAAAATATTTGGCATATCCGGAGGCAAGGACGGAGCTACAGAGGATTGACGTGAATAAATGCTTTTTATTGCAGGAAGACGTTGTGTCGTTTCTAAAATATAATTATCAAAAATTGTAATGAAATACTTGTTATTACAAAATAATAAAACTAAAAAGAACTTACCGCTGACATTATGGTTTCCAGAACGCGCTAGGGCAAGTTGCAATATATAGCTACTTCGTGCACTCATTTTTATTTTTAAAAAATTGCAGTTTTTTTCGGTAAGGCACGTGTTTATAATAGACTCACAAATTCACAAAACAAATGAAGAATCGCAAATGAAAAATAAAACACAATACGTCATGTAGCCGTTAAATTTTTTCTCAGCACACTTGATTTGATGTGTGAGTTTAAACTTTTTTCAAGCAAAAATTATTATATACGCCTCAATGAGTTGTTTTCACAGTTACATTGTTTCACAGAAAATCGAATACATCACCATTTACTGGTGTTATACTTGTTAAAATGTATACTAAATTTAGAAAACATTTCTTTTATCGTGTTTGGTACTAAAGAAATAAGATGACTTAAGCCCTTAGGACCAACTTAATTATTTCAAATTAAAAAAAACGAATAAATACAAAAGAGTTAAGTCCACTTACACCCATAATACCAAACAATTTAAAAAAATGTCTGACTTATACCCTCTGTACATAATAATTATTAAAGGAAGGAGTAATGCTAGACTTATGCCAGTAGGACCAAACGAAAAAAAAAAAAAAGTGACTTAAGTCCAATAAAAACCCCAAAACGGATTTTTTTGACCCCTTTTTACCTGGCACCAGAGAATTCATTATCGTATTTTGATTCGTTAGTATGTGTGCAGCTTCTCCTTGAATTTTTGTTCTGACTATCGTTAATGCGTGATAGTATTGTGGTGTACCAGAGAATATTTGAATTTCATTCATAAGGTTACATACCATAGATCTCCAAGGTCTGTATTCTTGGGAATTACCATTAAATGTAGGTATCGCTGAAAATACTGTGAGATTTATATCTTTTGGTTTTTGATAACTAGGCAATTCTGGATTTAAGACTGGTGTAGTTGTAATTGCTTGGAATGCACCTTGTCCAGCTCTTAGTAAATCAACTTCTACTTGTAAAGAAGTGTTCGCTATTCCTTGTCTTTTAATTTCTTCATATAGTTGTGCCATTGTAGTTTTGATGTCTATAATTTCGTCCATAGTTGCCATTTTATTGGTTGTTTGTAGCTTGATACTTTCTTGAGTTCGAATTTTCTTAAACATTAATTAATTTCACTGCCTTTTTGCTTTTAAAGGACTTTATAAATATACTTTTTACTTGCACTGCCTTTTTACTTTTAAAGGACTTTATAACTATACTTTTTATTTATTAGTTACAGTTGTCTATCACTTTCGCAGATTAGTGTAACGATGCTTGAACTTCAAGTCTTGTTTTGGCTAGATCCTTATTTTTTGAAAAGGATCCCGGTTGAGCCCCCAGTTAATGAACTTACTATTTCATTGACCCAAAAAAATACAACCATATCAGACCGGTCAGAGTCTGATGTCTTAGTCCTGTTGAATCTTCAAAGTAATAAGAGATACAAAGTTCTAGTAGGTACAAAGTATTTATTTCACGATGTCTAACGCACAACGGTCGTATATTTAAAGGCGACCTCAGTACTGAGTCAATCCTATTTATACAATTCGTGTGCTACAACATATTGTGTCCATATTTATTTATCTTAAATTCTATTTCAGGAAATGACTGTGTGCAGAAGGTCACGTACAGTTATCTCCTTTGTTTTATTTATCTTTTATTACATATTGTATAGTTATCTATAATTGTTGGGAATTTCATAGTCAGCACATGGTTAACATTCATGTGTTCACTATCTTAAAATGTGTTGAACATTCATGTGTTAACTCTCCCCCCTCTTAAAATTAAACGTCCTCGTTTAAAATTCTAGTAGTAGTAGTTTCTTATAATTCGTATAGATTTTACAAAATTTGTTTAAAATGTAACATATAAAAATTATTATTGATATAGTTATTATTGAATAAAATATTGTTGCAAATGGATGTTCTTCATGTTCTTCAATTGGAATAGTAAATTTTCTTAATGTTTTAATACTATCAAATTTGTAATCCGAATTAGACTCTAATATCTTTAATATTTCAAATTCTTCAGTTTTCCCGGAGAGTATATATTTTCTAATTTCGTTCTTATAATTCACAAATGTTTCGTTATCAATAATTATTTGTTCGTCAAATTGTACTAAATTTGTTCCACTTATATCTTTATTATTTATAATATGATTTCCTGATAATAAGATGCTACTTGTTACTGAACAATATTACAATGTGCTGATTTTCCTTCGATTAATGGAATAGTACAACTATCATTAGGTAGTTCCTTACATATTATAGAATCTACACATTTTTGACAATTTTCATTTCTTACATATTCATTATTACAACTTTAAATTGTTTTATCCATTATCAATTTTCCATGTCTAAATTCTAATGAGGTTAAAATGAAATGTTTACATTGTTTTTCAATTATTGGATATTTATAAATTGTTATTAAGTTGTTTTTGACTTTACATAAATATATATCAGAATATTCTAGAACGTCTATTATTGGTATATTTAGTTTCTCTTTTAATATTATAGCTTTTATTTCATCTAAGTTGATACTTTTGGAATTAAAATTATTATGTTTAGCTAGATTAATTGTTAGCATTACTGATTCTAGTTCTTTATAAATTGCTTTTAATAAATGTGTTTTTTGAATGCTTGCAGAATCCATTTCATTAAACATTTTTTCAAAGTGTGAATTTATTTTCGATTGCTTATTATTGTTTTTCATTAAATCATTTATTCCCCGATGTATTTCAATTAAGTCATCATGATCTGGGTTTCCGGATATAAATTTTATTATCTTTCCTAAGAAGTTTATTGCTCTTTTAAATCTAGAGTGTGTTAAAACTTGTTCTTCTAAGGCTTCAATTTCATTGATTAAAATTTTCTCTTCATCTGAAGGCTTATCAATTGAATTCCTTACTTTATAAAATGGTTTAAGTATTTTATCTATATCTGTTATGTGATATAAAAATTCTTTATTCCTAAATAGAAATGCATCTTCCGTTTGAGTTGCTATAAACTTTTTATCTTCTAGATTTATCATATCGTAGCAATTGCTTATACCTAATAATTTAAGTATTACGATTGCAAGGTATACACTTTTTCTTAACATTGTCTTTATGTATTATTTTTCCTTTGTTTGTTAAAATAATATTTCCTTTATTTTCTTTCACTATATGTTTTTTATACTTAGGTAGATCCTTAGGTCTCCCATCTGATTTAAGATACACAATATCGTTTTGATTAAATTCTTTATTGATTCTATTTTTATTTTGGTATTCAACAGTTCTTTGTTGCGCTTTACTTATTAACTCGCGAACTTCAGTATACAAATTTTTATTAAAAAACAATTCTACCGGTTGGTTTTTAGTAACTGAATGTAAAGTTAAGTTATATTGTTTAACCGCGTTATAAATTTCAATTATTGGTTTTGTTTTATTTTCCAATGCAAGAGCGTTTGTAAGTTCAATAAGTGTATTGTGAATTCTTTCGACTTGTCCGTTCGTCGTTGAATGACTGACTGGCATCTTAAAGTGTTGGATTCCTAATTTATTCAGAATACTTTGTACAGAAGGCGAAATGAATACGTTTTCATTGTCTGTAACTACATTCTGACAAAAAGGATATACTGTGCTAAGGATTTCTTCGATTTTTTTATATAGAAGTTTCTTATCTTCAATTTTACTTATGTAGCAGTATTTTGAATACTTATCAACAGAAGTTATAAATAGCTCTTTGCTCATATAAAAGATATCAAAATGTACAGTTTCGCCAGCAAAGTTAGGGAAAGGTGTATTTTTCATAATTTGTTTCGTTGGATGGAGTTCGTATTTACTTGTGTGACATATTTCACATGTGTTTGTAATTTCTTTACACGTTATCTTCATGTTAGGCCAGAAATATTTTTCATGATTTCTTGAACATTATTTAAATGATTTCTATGTGCACGTTTATGTATTTGTTCTGATATATATATTTGTTTGTCGACATCTGTTATGTCCTCTAATAATTTTCTTGCTATCAAAATTTTATAATTTTCGGAATGTTTAAATATTTGTGCTTCTATATAAAATAAACTTTGTTCGTCTATTTTTACTGCGTTTACTCCTTTTGGATTTAATACCTTTCTTAACTCAATTATTACTTTATTGGTGTCTGAATATTTAATTTCGTATCTTACGTGATCTTTAAAAATATTTTTTGTTGTTGTTAAGTCGACGTTATCGTTAAACAAAATTATTTGATTATGAAATGTGTTTATTGGTTGTGAAACCACTTTTAATGATTTGGAGGGTGAGCTATCAAAAGAGTGAATTGAATCATTTTGTTCAATCGAATTCGTATTTATTTGCTGTCTAGACAAGACATCGGCTACTACGTTTTGGTGTCCTGGCTTGTACACTAATTTAGCTCCATATTCTTCAATGAGATTTTTCCATCTCTTAAGTTTAGTATTTGGGTTTTTTTCTGATATAGCGAATATTAATGATTGATGATCTGTATAAATTGTCAGATCTGCTATTCCGTATAGGAAATTCCTTAATTTCTGTAATGACCATATAATTGCCAATAACTCTTTTTCGTTAGTTGAATAATTTTGTTCGGTCTCATTTAAAGTTCTAGATATAAAAGTTATAGGGTGTCTGTTTTGTGATAATACAGCACCAATTGCGAAATTGCTCGCATCAGTAGTCAAATCAAATGGCTTACTGAAATCAGGTTGAAACAATTCGATTTGTTCTATTAATTTATTTTTCACTTTTTTAATTGCTTCTAAAGCTAATTCATCATTCTGTAAATTTAATTTTATTTTTTGACTTTGATTCTTTTTAACCATTCCATTTTCTCCTTTTAAGTGAACTGTTAGTGGTTTAACTATTTGGGCGAAATTTTCTACAAATTTCCTATAATAACTGGCAAGGCCGAGAAAAGATCGTAACTCTTTGAGTGTAGTTGGTACTGGATACTCTTGTATTGTTTTTACTTTAGTGGGATCCACTGCTACTCTATTACTTTTAATCACATGACCCAGGTATTCTACTGAATCTTTAAAAAAGTGTGATTTCTCATGCGATATTTTCATATTTGCTTTGTGTAATGCATTCACTATTATTTGTATATGTTTCATATGTTCTTCGGGCGTGGATGAATAAATCAACACATCATCTATATAGATATATGCAAACTTGCCTATATACTCTCTGAGTATATCATCCACACATCGCTGAAATATCGACGGTGCATTTTTTAAACCAAAGGGCCTACGTATAAATTCGTATTTTGCCCCATTCACTGAAAATGCTGTTTTTTCTCTGTCAGACTCTTTTATCCTAATCTGGTGGAAGCCTGATTCTAAATCAATAGTCGATAAAATCCTAGCTTTTCCTAAATTTTGTATGGTCATGTTCACGTCAGGAATTGGGTATCTATCCGTAATTGTTTGTGAATTTAATTTCTGGAAATCAATTACCATGCGC
Organism: Melanostoma scalare; assembly: GCA_949752695.1. Lineage (NCBI taxonomy): Eukaryota > Metazoa > Arthropoda > Insecta > Diptera > Syrphidae > Melanostoma > Melanostoma scalare. The sequence goes on along the minus strand of OX456986.1, from coordinate 113,751,131 downwards.
CGTTTAGGCCTCCCGTTCTCATCGACACCTTTCTTGGGAACTGTCCATATTGGAGAATTATAAGGTGATCTACTTTTTTGTATAATCCCTTCTCCTAATAATTTTTCAATTTCTTTGTTGACAAACCCGTTGTCTGCGTATGGATATGGATACTGTTTTGTCCATATGGGTTCGTTATCTTTAGTTCGTATAGTCGCTTCTATAGTTGTAGTGAATGGAAGTTTCTCATTCAATTCATTATTTATTTTCATTAGGTTATCTATTTTTTCTTCATATGTTTCTGAGTCATTCGTATAATGTATAGTTTGTTCTAACTTTTTTTCATATTCTAGTTTGTACTCAAACAAATTAATTTTTGCTTTTATTAATCTAAGTCCTTGTTCACCTAAAATAAGATCAAAATCTTCTAATTCTGAAATTTCAAAAAAACATATTTTATACCCAAAAAGATTTATTATCTTTTTATATCTAATTATTGATACACCATGTAATGTTTTTGTTTTTAAAGGTTCTATTGGGACCCTTTCTCCTATATCACATTTATTACTTATATAATTATTAGTAGCACCCGAATCTACTAAAATGTTTACAGATTTACCCGTTAACATACATTTTCTTGTTAGACATGGTAAACCGTTTATTCGCCTAAAAAAGTACTCTCCGTTTCAAAATTAATTTCTAAATGTTTATTACTTACAACATCCTCTCCTAATTTACTGGTGTCAATCTGGTTGACTCTTTGAAACTTATGATTTCGTCCAGAATCTTCGTGTTCTCGTTTAGTCGCTGGAAATGTTGGATCCGGTGCTTGTTGTACATGTTGACGTTGATAGTTGTTCTGTTGTTGGAACTGCGGTTGGAAGCCTCGTTTTTGTTGTTGTCTAAATGGATTTCGATGATTGAAAGCTGAATTGTCCGTTTCCATTGCTCTTGGGTGATTTGGAGTAACATACTTCTGCGGCTGGGCTTCGTAATTTGGTCTGAATCGTCTTTGATCGGTATGGACTTGTTTTTGCATTGTACCTCGTCTAGGGTTGTGATTTACCAGATTGTCACGTCTTATATGTGTATCTGTAGCATGAGACATATTATCGTGTTGTATCGTTAATACTATAGCATATGCGTTTTCCAGTGTACCGGGTTGATTTGAGTACAATGTTGCTTTTGTGAAACTTGAATTTAAATTTGCGGTGAATATTCGTACTGCTTCTTCCATAGCTAAGGTTTCTTGAATTTTCCTTCCTTCTTGTGATGATGTCATCGTTATTTTTGAAAGTATGAGATTTAATGCGTATGTATTAATTAAATCGTAATACTCTGACAATGTATACTCTTTCCTTGATGAATACGTCTTAATTCTTCTTGTAGAACATAAAGAGGTCTACTGTCTGCGTATGTATAATCTAGTCTATTTATTATGGCTTTAAAATTCATTATCGTATTTTGATTCGTTAGTATGTGTGCAGCTTCTCCTTGAATTTTTGTTCTGACTATCGTTAATGCGTGATAGTATTGTGGTGTACCAGAGAATATTTGAATTTCATTCATAAGGTTACATACCATAGATCTCCAAGGTCTGTATTCTTGGGAATTACCATTAAATGTAGGTATCGCTGAAAATACTGTGAGATTTATATCTTTTGGTTTTTGATAACTAGGCAATTCTGGATTTAAAACTGGTGTAGTTGTAATTGCTTGGAATGCACCTTGTCCAGCTCTTAGTAAATCAACTTCTACTTGTAAAGAAGTGTTCGCTATTCCTTGTCTTTTAATTTCTTCATATAGTTGTGCCATTGTAGTTTTGATGTCTATAATTTCGTCCATAGTTGCCATTTTATTGGTTGTTTGTAGCTTGATACTTTCTGGAGTTCGAATTTTCTTAAACATTAATTAATTTCACTGCCTTTTTGCTTTTAAAGGACTTTATAAATATACTTTTTACTTGCACTGCCTTTTTACTTTTAAAGGACTTTATAACTATACTTTTTATTTATTAGTTACAGTTGTCTATCACTTTCGCAGATTAGTGTAACGATGTTTGAACTTCAAATCTTGTTTTGGCTAGATCCTTATTTTTTGAAAAGGATCCCGGTTGAGCCCCCAGTTAATGAACTTACTATTTCATTGACCCAAAAAAATACAACCATATCAGACCGGTCAGAGTCTGATGTCTTAGTCCTGTTGAATCTTCAAAGTGATAAGAGATACAAAGTTCTAGTAGGTACAAAGTATTTATTTCACGATGTCTAACGCACAACGGTCGTAAATTTAAAGGCGACCTCAGTACTGAGTCAATCCTATTTATACAATTCGTGTGCTACAACATATTGTGTCCATATTTATTTATCTTAAATTCTATTTCAGGAAATGACTGTGTGCAGAAGGTCACGTACAGTTATCTCCTTTGTTTTATTTATCTTTTATTACATATTGTATAGTTATCTATAATTGTTGGGAATTTCATAGTCAGCACATGATTAACATTCATGTGTTCACTATCTTAAAATGTGTTGAACATTCATGTGTTAACTCTCCCCCCTCTTAAAATTAAACGTCCTCGTTTAAAATTCCTCTAGCTTTAAGAGCCTCTTTATAGAGTCTATTATATTCTTTTTTTGCTTGTAGTTTCTTATAATTCGTATAGATTTTACAAAATTTGTTTAAAATGTAACATATAAAAATTATTATTGATATAGTTATTATTGAATAAAATATTGTTGCAAATGGATGTTCTTCATGTTCTTCAATTGGAATAGTAAATTTTCTTAATGTTTTAATATTATCAAATTTGTAATCCGAATTAGACTCTAATATCTTTAATATTTCAAATTCTTCAGTTTTCCCGGAGAGTATATATTTTCTAATCTCGTTCTTATAATTCACAAATGTTTCGTTATCAATAATTATTTGTTCGTCAAATTGTACTAAATTTGTTCCACTTATATCTTTATTTTCACATTACGGCAGATCTTGGAAAAAACCCGAGAACATAATATCGATATTCACCACCTCTTTATCGATTTTAAGGCCACGTATGACAGTATTTACAGAGACGAGCTGTACAGAGCCATGTCTAGTTTCGGCATCCCTGCAAAACTCGTACGACTATGCAGGATGACTTTGGAGAATTCACGCTGCTCCGTCAAGGTCGGAAAAGAACTCACCGAGACCTTTGATGTCGAAAAAGGCTTTAGGCAAGGCGACAAACTGTCATGCGATTTCTTCAACATCATACTTGAACAGATTGTAAGAAACTCAAACGTCAACACCAGAGGAACAATCTTTCAAAAGTCTGTACAATTACTCGCCTATGCAGACGATATTGACGTAATGGGAAGAAAAAAGCGTAATGTCATAGGTGCTTTTGCGAGTATTGAAACAGAAGCAGCAAAAATGGGTTTGATGGTTAATGAGGGCAAAACGAAGTATATGCTGTCATCAAACAAGGACACAGAACATCGACGAATTGGACAAAACGTCACAATAGACAGACATAACTTCGAGGTAGTACAGGACTTTGTCTACCTAGGATCCGCTGTAGACACGGAAAACAACATCAGTGCGGAGATCAAACGGAGAATAACTCTTGCCAACCGTTGCTTCTTTGGGTTAAGAAGGCAATTGAGAAACAAAACCCTCTCTAGAAACACCAAGGTGACCTTGTATAAGACCTTAGTCATCCCAGTCCTGCTGTACGGCGCGGAAGCATGGACCTTATCGAAAGCGGATGAGGAAACTCTTGGTCGTTTCGAAAGAAAAATTCTCCGAATGATCTTTGGTCCCGTATGCGAAGACAATGTGTGGAGAAGAAGATACAACAACGAGCTGTATGAGCTGTACCGCGACATGGGCATAGCCAGAAGAGTACGCATCGCGAGGCTACGATGGTTGGGCCATGTAGAGCGGATGGACCCAAACGCTCCGGCTCGTCGGGTTTTCGAAAGCACATTGCAGGGAAATCGCGGAAGGGGAAGACCTCGTCTTAGGTGGCGTAATCAAGTGGATGAAGACCTCAACCGACTTGGAGTGCGAAACTCGAGAGAGCTCGCCCGAGATCGAAATCGTTATAGAAGGATGTTGGTTGAGGCCCAGGTTCACCCCGAACTGTAATGCCCACCTAAGTAAGTAAGTATATCTTTATTATTTATAATATGATTTCCTGATAATAAGATGTTACTTTCGTCAATTCTAAAAATTGGATTATTTTGTTCTTGAACAATATTACAATGTGCTGATTTTCCTTCGATTAATGGAATAGTACAATTATCATTAGGTAGTTCCTTACATATTATAGAATCTACACATTTTTGACAATTTTCATTTCTTACATATTCATTATTACAACTTGAAATTGTTTTATCCATTATCAATTTTCCATGTCTAAATTCTAATGAGGTTAAAATGAAATGTTTACATTGTTTTTCAATTATTGGATATTTATAAATTGTTATTAAGTTGTTTTTGACTTTACATAAATATATATCAGAATATTCTAGAACGTCTATTATTGGTATATTTAGTTTCTCTTTTAATATTATAGCTTTTATTTCATCTAAGTTGATACTTTTGGAATTAAAATTATTATGTTTAGCTAGATTAATTGTTAGCATTACTGATTCTAGTTCTTTATAAATTGCTTTTAATAAATGTGTTTTTTGAATGCTTGCAGAATCCATTTCATTAAACATTTTTTCAAAGTGTGAATTTATTTTCGATTGCTTATTATTGTTTTTCATTAAATCATTTATTCCCCGATGTATTTCAATTAAGTCATCATGATCTGGGTTTCCGGATATAAATTTTATTATCTTTCCTAAGAAGTTTATTGCTCTTTTAAATCTAGAGTGTGTTAAAACTTGTTCTTCTAAGGCTTCAATTTCATTGATTAAAATTTTCTCTTCATCTGAAGGCTTATCAATTGAATTCCTTACTTTATAAAATGGTTTAAGTATTTTATCTATATCTGTTATGTGATATAATAATTCTTTATTCCTAAATAGAAATGCATCTTCCGTTTGAGTTGCTATAAACTTTTTATCTTCTAGATTTATCATATCGTAGCAATTGCTTATACCTAATAATTTAAGTATTACGATTGCACGGTATACACTTTTTCTTAACATTGTCTTTATGTATTATTTTTCCTTTGTTTGTTAAAATAATATTTCCTTTATTTTCTTTCACTATATGTTTTTTATACTTAGGTAGATCCTTAGGTCTCCTATCTGATTTAAGATACACAATATCGTTTTGATTAAATTCTTTATTGATTCTATTTTTATTTTGGTATTCAACAGTTCTTTGTTGCGCTTTACTTATTAACTCGCGAACCTCAGTATACAAATTTTTATTAAAAAACAATTCTACCGGTTGGTTTTTAGTAACTGAATGTAAAGTTAAGTTATATTGTTTAACCGCGTTACAAATTTCAATTATTGGTTTTGTTTTATTTTCCAATGCAAGAGCGTTTGCAAGTTCAATAAGTGTATTGTGAATTCTTTCGACTTGTCCGTTCGTCGTTGAATGACTGACTGGCATCTTAAAGTGTTGGATTCCTAATTTATTCAGAATACTTTGTACAGAAGGGGAAATGAATACGTTTTCATTGTCTGTAACTACATTCTGACAAAAAGGATATACTGTGCTAAGGATTTCTTCGATTTTTTTATATAGAAGTTTCTTATCTTCAATTTTACTTATGTAGCAGTATTTTGAATACTTATCAACAGAAGTTATAAATAGCTCTTTGCTCATATAAAAGATATCAAAATGTACAGTTTCGCCAGCAAAGTTAGGGATAGGTGTATTTTTCATAATTTGTTTCGTTGGATGGAGTTCGTATTTACTTGTGTGACATATTTCACATGTGTTTGTAATTTCTTTACACGTTATCTTCATGTTAGGCCAGAAATATTTTTCATGATTTCTTGAACATTATTTAAATGATTTCTATGTGCACGTTTATGTATTTGTTCTGATATATATATTTGTTTGTCGACATCTGTTATGTCCTCTAATAATTTTCTTGCTATCAAAATTTTATAATTTTCGGAATGTTTAAATATTTGTGCTTCTATATAAAATAAACTTTGTTCGTCTATTTTTATTGCGTTTACTCCTTTTGGATTTAATACCTTTCTTAACTCAATTATTACTTTATTGGTGTCTGAATATTTTATTTCGTGTCTTACGTGATCTTTAAAAATATTTTTTGTTGTTGTTAAGTCGACGTTATCGTTAAACAAAATTATTTGTGAGCTATCAAAAGAGTGAATTGAATCATTTTGTTCAATCGAATTCGTATTTATTTGCTGTCTAGACAAGACATCGGCTACTACGTTTTGGTGTCCTGGCTTGTACACTAATTTAGCTCCATATTCTTCAATGAGATTTTTCCATCTCTTAAGTTTAGTATTTGGGTTTTTTTCTGATATAGCGAATATTAATGATTGATGATCTGTATAAATTGTCAGATCTGCTATTCCGTATAGGAAATTCCTTAATTTCTGTAATGACCATATAATTGCCAATAACTCTTTTTCGTTAGTTGAATAATTTTGTTCGGTCTCATTTAAAGTTCTAGATATAAAAGTTATAGGGTGTCTGTTTTGTGATAATACAGCACCAATTGCGAAATTGCTCGCATCAGTAGTCAAATCAAATGGCTTACTGAAATCAGGTTGAAACAATTCGATTTGTTCTATTAATTTATTTTTCACTTTTTTAATTGCTTCTAAAGCTAATTCATCATTCTGTAAATTTAATTTTATTTTTTGACTTTGGTTCTTTTTAACCATTCCATTTTCTCCTTTTATGTGAACTGTTAGTGGTTTAACTATTTGGGCGAAATTTTCTACAAATTTCCTATAATAACTGGCAAGGCCGAGAAAAGATCGTAACTCTTTGAGTGTAGTTGGTACTGGATACTCTGGATACTCCATATAATTGCCAATAACTCTTTTTCGTTAGTTGAATAATTTTGTTCGGTCTCATTTAAAGTTCTAGATATAAAAGTTATAGGGTGTCTGTTTTGTGATAATACAGCACCAATTGCGAAATTGCTCGCATCAGTAGTCAAATCAAATGGCTTACTGAAATCAGGTTGAAACAATTCGATTTGTTCTATTAATTTATTTTTCACTTTTTTAATTGCTTCTAAAGCTAATTCATCATTCTGTAAATTTAATTTTATTTTTTTGACTTTGGTTCTTTTTAACCATTCCATTTTCTCCTTTTAAGTGAACTGTTAGTGGTTTAACTATTTGGGCGAAATTTTCTACAAATTTCCTATAATAACTGGCAAGGCCGAGAAAAGATCGTAACTCTTTGAGTGTAGTTGGTACTGGATACTCTTGTATTGTTTTTACTTTAGTGGGATCCACTACTACTCTATTACTTTTAATCACATGACCCAGGTATTCTTCTGAATCTTTAAAAAAGTGTGATTTCTCATGCGATATTTTCATATTTGCTTTGTGTAATGCATTCACTATTATTTGTATATGTTTCATATGTTCTTCGGGCGTGGATGAATAAATCAACACATCATCTATATAGATATATGCAAACTTGCCTATATACTCTCTGAGTATATCATCCACACATCGCTGAAATATCGACGGTGCATTTTTTAAACCAAAGGGCCTACGTATAAATTCGTATTTTGCCCCATTCACTGAAAATGCTGTTTTTTCTCTGTCAGACTCTTTTATCCTAATCTGGTGGAAGCCTGATTCTAAATCAATAGTCGATAAAATCCTAGCTTTTCCTAAATTTTGTATGGTCATGTTCACGTCAGGAATTGGGTATCTATCCGTAATTGTTTGTGAATTTAATTTCTGGAAATCAATTACCATGCGCCGTTTAGGCCTCCCGTTCTCATCGACACCTTTCTTGGGAACTGTCCATATTGGAGAACTATGAGGTGATCTACTTTTTTGTATAATCCCTTCTCCTAATAATTTTTCAATTTCTTTGTTGACAAACCCGTTGTCTGCGTATGGATATGGAGGCGCAGGGACATAACTCCTCGGGTCATAAGTCCATTATGGACTTGTATCCCACTTCAGTGGGACATAAGTCCAAAACTGGATAAAAAGTAGATTATGGACTTATATCCCACCAATATGGGAAATAAGTCCACACTTTTTTTTATTTTAGGTGAGACATAAGTTCACAATTTGCATAGAATCTCAATTTTTCGATAAATAATAGTAAATAAAAAGCCTTATGAAATACAACTAGAAAACCAAAGGTTGTTAGAATACCGCCGCTCTTCAAGTTTATAAGCCAAAAACTATTTAAAAATTTTAGTATTTTAAAAAAAATATTATAAGATTGAATTGATATGTAAAAAGGTAACTTTTTATATAAAATTTCTTTATTTTATTAAAACTTATTTAACCCCCTGAAAAATCAAATTTTCGTTCAGTAAAATTTCTAAAAAAAAACTCCTTGCATGGTATTCCTGATATTGCATTATTATAATTGAATACAATGACTTGGGTAATTTTGCAACAAAGTTATTTATATTTTTTCTCTTGAAGTGAAACAAAATCATTCTGCTTTCTTTTGCACGCGATTTTTTAATTTTAGTTTCTCAAATTCTCAAAAATTAAAATTTTTTAAATTTCTTTTTTAAACAAAGGAACTCTACTAACTTCTAAAAATAAAATATGTATTATCTTCAAATTCCGGAAAACCATATCTCTACTTTGCGAATTTTAACTTTTATTTTTCTTAGTTCTCAGAATCAAAATCTTATTCCGCTTTCTATTGTTTTTTTCTAATTTTATTCAATGTTTTTCTGTTTGAGGAAAACAAAAGAAAGCAGAATGATTTTGTTTCACTTTTTTCTTTTTCCTTTCCCTGTTACATTTTATTTTTTCTTCAGTTTTTAGCTTATAAATTCGAAGAGCGAGCGGCGGTATTCTAACAACCTTTGGTTTTCTAACTATAAGACATTACGCTGACTTCTTGACATAATGGTAGCCCTGCCTAGTAACTAGCAAAGAAAAAGCCCGTTAAACACGTTTTTAATGTATTCCAAATATCTTTTGATTGCCAATTTTTTGGAAAAGGTTCATCTCGCCAAAGGTTTTGTATTTCCCTCAAACACAACATGTAAAATGGGACATAAGTCCAAACATTTCTTTTATGGACTTATGCCCCACCGCGGTGGGACATAGATCCATAATCCAGTTTTGGACTAATGTCCCACTAAAGTGGGACACAAGTCCATAATGGACTTATGTCCCGTGGAGTTATGTCCCTGCGCCGGATATGGATACTGTTTTGTCCATATGGGTTCGTTATCTTTAGTTCGTATAGTCGCTTCTATAGTTGTAGTGAATGGAAGTTTCTCATTCAATTCATTATTTATTTTCATTAGGTTATCTATTTTTTCTTTATATGTTTCTGAGTCATTCGTATAATGTATAGTTTGTTCTAACTTTTTTTCATATTCTAGTTTGTACTCAAACAAATTAATTTTTGCTTTTATTAATCTAAGTCCTTGTTCACCTAAAATAAGATCAAAATCTTCTAACTCTGAAATTTCAAAAAAACATATTTTATACCCAAAAAGATTTATTATCTTTTTATATCTAATTATTGATACACTATGTAATGTTTTTGTTTTTAAAGGTTCTATTGGGACCCTTTCTCCTATATCACATTTATTACTTATATAATTATTAGTAGCACCCGAATCTACTAAAATGTTTACAGATTTACCCGTTAACATACATTTTCTTGTTAGACATGGTAAACCGTTTATTCGCCTAAAAAAGTACTCTCCGTTTCAAAATTAATTTCTAAATGTTTATTACTTACAACATCCTCTCCTAATTTACTGGTGTCAATCTGGTTGACTCTTTGAAACTTATGATTTCGTCCAGAATCTTCGTGTTCTCGTTTAGTCGCTGGAAATGTTGGATCCGGTGCTTGTTGTACATGTTGACGTTGATAGTTGTTCTGTTGTTGGAACTGCGGTTGGAAGCCTCGTTTTTGTTGTTGTCTAAATGGATTTCGATGATTGAAAGCTGAATTGTCCGTTTCCATTGCTCTTGGGTGATTTGGAGTAACATACTTCTGCGGCTGGGCTTCGTAATTTCGTCTGAATCGTCTTTGATCGGTATGGACTTGTTTTTGCATTGTATCTCGTCTAGAGTTGTGAGTTACCAGATTGTCACGTCTTATATGTGTATCTGTAGCATGAGACATATTATCGTGTTGTATCGTTAATGCTATAGCATATGCGTTTTCCAGTGTACCGGGTTGATTTGAGTACAATGTTGCTTTTGTGAAACTTGAATTTAAATTTGCGGTGAATATTCGTACTGCTTCTTCCATAGCTAAGGTTTCTTGAATTTTCCTTCCTTCTTGTGATGATGTCATCGTTATTTTTGAAAGTATGAGATTTAATGCGTATGTATTAATTAAATCGTAATACTCTGACAATGTATTCTTTCCTTGATGAATACGTCTTAATTCTTCTTGTAGAACATAAAGAGGTCTACTGTCTGCGTATGTATAATCTAGTCTATTTATTATGGCTTTAAAATTCATTATCGTATTTTGATTCGTTAGTATGTGTGCAGCTTCTCCTTGAATTTTTGTTCTGACTATCGTTAATGCGTGATAGTATTGCGGTGTACCAGAGAATATTTGAATTTCATTCATAAGGTTACATACCATAGATCTCCAAGGTCTGTATTCTTGGGAATTACCATTAAATGTAGGTATCGCTGAAAATACTGTGAGATTTATATCTTCTGGTTTTTGATAACTAGGCACTTCTGGATCTAAAACTGATGTAGTTGTAATTGCTTGGAATGCACCTTGTCCATCTCTTAGTAAATCAACTTCTACATGTAAAGAAGTGTTCGCTATTCCTTGTCTTTTAATTTCTTCGTATAGTTGTGCCATTGTAGTTTTGATGTCTATAATTTCGTCCATAGTTGCCATTTTATTGGTTGTTTGTAGCTTGATACTTTCTTGAGTTCGAATTTTCTTAAACATTAATTAATTTCACTGCCTTTTTGCTTTTAAAGGACTTTATAAATATACTTTTTACTTGCACTGCCTTTTTACTTTTAAAGGACTTTATAACTATACTTTTTATTTATTAGTTACAGTTGTCTATCACTTTCGCAGATTAGTGTAACGATGCTTGAACTTCAAGTCTTGTTTTGGCTAGATCCTTATTTTTTGAAAAGGATCCCGGTTGAGCCCCAGTTAATGAACTTACTATTTCATTGACCCAAAAAAATACAACCATATCAGACCGGTCCGAGTCTAATGTCTTAGTCCTGTTGAATCTTCAAAGTAATAAGAGATACAAAGTTCTAGTAGGTATAAAGTATTTATTTCACGATGTCTAACGCACAACGGTCGTATATTTAAAGGTGACCTCAGTACTGAGTCAATCCTATTTATACAATTCGTGTGCTACAACATATTGTGTCCATATTTATTTATCTTAAATTCTATTTCAGGAGATGACTGTGTGCAGAAGGTCACGTACAGTTATCTCCTTTGTTTTATTTATCTTTTATTACATATTGTATAGTTATCTATAATTGTTGGGAATTTCATAGTCAGCACATGGTTAACATTGATGTGTTCACTATCTTAAAATGTGTTGAACATTCATGTGTTAACTCACGCATAACCCACCGGCAGCATCTATGTGGTATCTATCGATGACCACTGTGGTGCCAACGTCGCGTCGCCTATTGGAATTTCTATTCAGCCAATATCGTATGCATCCTAGATGGAACTCTATAATTGTGTTGTCAATGACAACCAGCCATTAGCCATTGAGCATTTTATTATTTATTAGAAGTCGTGCCGGTTATTGGGGAATTATTTTTATTGTATTTTTTTGGTTTTTTTTCTGTTTTTCATTTTAGGTGTTATATTTTGGTAAGTAGAAAATTCGTATGCAATTTTTCGCTTCATTTTCTTTTCAGGTACAACAGAATGGACACTACAACAGCAACAAAAATAGAAACAAGCAACAGGTAAGTACGATTTGCTAATATGTACGTACTACATCTATCTATGAACGTAAAAATTCAGCAACTGAAAATACTGTGGAGTGGGTAGATCGTTTTTTTTTAACTGGAATGCTGTACTATATACTAGCATAAGAAAACGCACCTAGTGTTATTAGGAATTGGGGCGGATGGGAATTCTGAGCGAAACAGGTTGAGCAATTATGTGCAGAGTGAGAAAGAGGGTGTTTTGACCATCATAAAATGTGTGACGGTTTATGATGTTTTCAATTCTGAATGGTTGACTGTTTGAATATTCTTTTTTTTAACTTTTGAATTTGTGCGATGGTTAGTGGTTTTTTTTTTTTTGGTTTTGCTTTAAGAAAGAGAATTTGTTAAGATTTCTTTGGATCGAATTTTGTTTAGAAACACATCAACAGGCATACACATTCATACTGTAAGTTGTTCTATTTTTAGATTTTGTTGAAGAAAATTGTGACTTAAGAGTACTGCTTTGTGTATTGTGCTTGTTGCACTAGGGGTGTAAAATATGAAAGAAAAGATTATGATGAGAATGTATGTAGGGTATTATAACGTGCGCTTAGTTCGCAATAATAGTTTTTTATGCTAGTATATAGTACAGCATTCGAGTTAAAAAAAAAACGATCTGTCCACAGTATTTTCAGTTCTATTTTCAGCAACAAGATGGAGCTCAACGTCAAAGCTTGCTGTTACATTTCAAAGCTTTCTGTGAAATTCAAGATGAAACAAAATCAAATTCATACCAGGTTTGTTTCGTTAATTGTTCTATCAAATGAATAACGATACAAAGCCAGGTATGAATTTGTATTTTTTTCTTATTTTCCATACATCAGATTCTCTCTTACAGCTCTTTTTTTGACTATTTTTGGAGGCATCGTCCAGCAGTGAAGAAAGCTCTATGTCAACGTCAGCTGTTTTGTGGAAAAAAACTTTCGGGTATGTTCGGGGAGTATGTAAAAAGATATTAAAAACTTATCTTTGATGAGATTTTCCATTGGCAAACAGAACCAATTTATTTTTTATCCAAATCTTTGGGAAAGCAACTCTACGCTATTGACCAATCTTTTCGATAGGTTAAGAAGGAAAATAAGTTGTTTCTAATTACAAAACCGTGAAATTTAACTATAATACTACCGCACAAGTAAACACAACCCAAATTAAATTGAGTTGAAACACGTACTGCTAGTCCCAAACTTGAATTTCTATTGAAGAATGTTTAATTTTCATACATTTATCTTTCCCTTTTGATCATTTTTTACTGCTTTGTTTGTTTGTTTGATTTTGTTTTTTTCTTACATTGGGCTATATTTTTTAGTAAAATAATTCCATGAGAAAAGCTATTAGCTTCAGCAAAAAAGCACTAGTGCAAAATCCTGTATTATATACACCACCAGTTAAGAAACAGGGCGAAAATTCAATATGAATATTGTTTTTATTTCTTTAATTTTTAATCGAGAGAAAAAATTTCTGTGCAAATACCACATTTTTTTTGAACACGTCCTTTCGAAAAAGCTTTGATGAACTGAAATCAATGGTGGTGCCATCTTATTTTCAAAGCTGGAAACTATCAATCCACAGCAATGCCATCCCTGTTTTCACTGTGGAAAATTACGACAGTAAAATGATTTGTTGTTGTTTCCCAAGGGAAATTTTTACTGTACTATATACTACCATAAAAAAAACACGCCTAATATAACTTTTCCTTTCTTTATTTTATTCTACTACTTTTATTAAATATCTACTTTCGATATACAACTCGACTAATAATCACATTTACTCAATCTTCACACTCAGGTTGCATCAGAGGCCTCTTTATATAGCAGTGTGAAACATCGAGAGCTTTCTAGTAGTTTTGCTATGAACCATGATGTCTAGACACATTCTCCTCCCGGTATATTTCTGCACACACACACACTCACTCCCAAACAACGTCTTCTATTAGATGTACATTATAGTGTTGCCGCTTGTGTTTTCAGTTGAACATTTTCGATTACATTGCCCCCCCCCCCCCTTAAGATTGTTCGTCCCGAATAATTCCTTCTGCAGAGTCGCCACTATGTCGATGCAGCCGGTCACAATGAACTACTTTAAACTTGCCCCTTAGTCCTCTTTGCATGCGGTAAACCACGTCGTTAATCCTCGTGACAACAGTATAAGGACCTTCCCAGTTTTGCTGAAGTTTCGGTGATAATCCCTTTTGACGATGAGGATTATAAGGCCACACACGATCTCATGCTTGGAATCCTGCCGTTGTCGCTTTTGTGTCGTACCGTGTCTTCATCCGGTCGCTGTAGGTTTTCATCCGTTCCCTTGTTCTTTTATGGATGTCAGCGAGTCTCTCCTTGAGGTCGTCCACATACTCGTTTGTGTCCTGTGGCTCCTCTGTGGGGCATCCAAATTTAAGTTCGCTGGGCAGCCGCATGGTTTTCCCGAACAGGATGTCAGATGGTGTTTGCCCTGTCGAGCTATGTACTGCACTTCTATAGGCCATCAGGAATAGTGGTACGTGCCTATCCCAGTCTCTTTGGTAGTCGCCTACGACCTTGGTGAGGTGTTCTTTCAAGGTCCGGTTGAATCTTTCAACCATCCCATCAGATTGTGGATGAAGCGGTGTGGTTCTCGTCTTCTTAATGCCAAGTAGCCCACACACTCCTTGGAAGATGTTTGACTCAAAGTTCCTCCCTTGGTCGGAATGGAGTTCCATAGGCATGCCAAACCTACTCACCCAGTTGAACACATTCTGGTCGACCACCGTTTTGGCTTCTTGATTTGGGATGGCATACGCCTCAGGCCACTTGCTAAAATAGTCCATTACAACCAGAATGTACTTGTTTCCAGCATTGGTTTCTGGAAAAGGCCCAGCCACATCTACTGCAATCCTCTCAAAAGGCGATCCAACGTTGTACTGATGCATCTTACCTTGAATCTTCCTACCAGGTCCTTTGGTTGCAGCACACTTGTCACATGTTCGGCACCACTTCTCCACGTCATCTCTAGCGTGTAACCAGTAGAACCGATGTCGCACCTTCTCCAGTGTTTTGTTGACTCCCAGGTGGCCTCCAGAAGGTCCGTCGTGCATCTCCCGAAGAACTTCACTGACTTTCGATTGCGGTACGATCAGCTGCATCACATATGACTTACCGTCAGCGGATTCCCATCTTCGCCTGAGGACACCTTCTTGCACATATAGTGAGTCCCACTGTGCCCAATAGGCTTTGAGAACTGGACTCCTGTCAGAAATGTCTCCCCATTCAGGTTTCTCTTCATTTTCTTTCCATGCGAGAATGGGTTCGATATCTGGATCCTCCTGTTGAGCAGTCCTCACTTCCTCATTGCTCCATCCGCTTATTGGGTCAGCTCTTAGTCGCTGAGCGGTAATATTTTCTTTGTCTTCTTGCCGCCTACAATGTTTACAATCCACTTTGCAAGGTCTTCGGGATAATGCGTCAGCGTTTGAGTGCAACTTTCCTCTGCGGTGTTGAATCTGGTAATCATAAGTCTGCAGTCTTTCTATCCACCTTGCGACTTGACCTTCTGGACTTTTGAAGTTCAACAGCCAGTTCAGAGCACCATGGTCTGTCCGCAGAAGGAATTTCTGTCCATAGATGTACTTATGGAAGTGCTTTGTTGCCAAGATCAGAGCTAGCAGTTCCCTTCTGGTCACGCAGTAGTTTCTTTCGGGTTTCGAGAGGACCTTGCTGTAGTATGCCACCACTTTCTCTTCGCCATCATGCACTTGGGATAGTACCGCCCCGATTCCAACGTTGATTGCATCTGCGTCGATGATGAATGTTTTGCCAGGTGTTGGATGTGCCAGCACTGGAGCGTTACAGAGGCGGTATTTGAGTTCCTGAAAAGATTTTTCACACTCACCTGACCATTTGAACTGCTTCCCTTTTTCGGTGAGCTGATGCAAACTCTTTGCAACTCCAGCAAAGTTCTTAACGAAACGTCGGTAATATGTGGCAAGACCAAGAAAGCTTCGGAGTTGATGTTTGTCCTGTGGTGTTGGCCAATTTTTGACGGAGTCAACTTTTTCAGGATCAGTCTTCACTCCTTGGGAAGAGATGATGGGTCCCAAATACTTAACTTCGGTTTTGAAAAGTGCACATTTTTCCGGATTCAGTTTAAGGTTAGTCTCTCGAAATCTCTGAAACACGGCTTTTAGGTTCTTGCAATGTTGGTCAAATGTTTTCCCGTAAACAATGACATCGCCCAAGTAGACAAGGCACGCTTTCCACGTCAGTCCTTGAAGAACGCACTCCATCAAACGCTCGAATGTTGCCGGAGCGTTGCATAGCCCAAACGGCATAACTTTGAATTGCCAGAGCCCATTACCTGTAAAAAACTGTCTTTTCCCGATCATGAGGGTGGATGTCAACTTGCCAATATCCGCTCTTCAAGTCCAGCGTCGAGAACCACTGGGCTCCCTCCATTGCATCCAGGGTATCACTGATTCTCGGCAGGGGATAACTGTCCTTCTTAGTCACATCATTTAGACTTCAGTAGTAAACACAAAAACGAGTGCTTCCGGCTTTCTTTTTCAGCACCACTTTTGACGCCCAAGGACTTATGGAATTTTCGATAAGACC
This sequence comes from Melanostoma scalare, assembly GCA_949752695.1. NCBI lineage: Eukaryota > Metazoa > Arthropoda > Insecta > Diptera > Syrphidae > Melanostoma > Melanostoma scalare. The sequence goes on along the minus strand of OX456986.1, from coordinate 113,734,498 downwards.
GTCCTTCTTCATTGCTGTTTTCATTTCCTCAACCTTACCTTGTTTGGGAAGTGGAAGGAGTCTCGTGGGTTGACGAATCGGTCTTGCTTCTTCTGTGTTGATGCGATGCAGCACCAACTGTGTCCTACCATATTGCCCCTTTTGCGATGCGAAGATATCAGTGTACTCTTGTAGGAGACATTCAGCCATCCTTGTTTGTTGGTGATCACGGTTGGATGAATTCAGTATTTTAGCTCTGGTGGTTTTGAGCTCCTCCGGAATTATAGTTTTTCTCGGGGCTTCGTCTGTGATCTTCGTAATTGCTGCAACTGATTCGCAACGTCCAACGACTTCTCCTTCCTTCAACTTTGCATCGTACGGTCTGGTGTTGTTGTTACCTTGCTCTGGGTTGGATCTCTTGCTTCCACAATGTTGACAACCAGCTTTATTTGGTGGTAGTCGGCATTGACGCTGTAAGTGCCCGGTATTGTTGCTGTTCCAACATCTTGCAAGTCCGCTCCGCTGGTTCTTCTGTATTTCAGCTCTTTGGCACGAGCATTCTTCGACTATGGCTTCTCTAAGTCGATGTACTTCATGAGAAGCCTGTTCTGCTGCTTCAATTGTCAATTCGAATGCTAAAGTTTCAGAAAAAGTACGTGTTCTAGCAGTTCGCACAGACCTCTGAAGATGTATATCGGAAATGGCACGAACGAAGGATTCAACAGCAAGCTGGTTGATGATTTCTTCTCCAGCATCCGGGTATGCCAGGTGAACCAGTCTTTCGACGTCTGCTTGGAGCTGCTGTAGACTTTCACCCCTTTTCTGGACTCTGTTATTGAGTTGGACTCGGAAGACTTCTTTCAAGCGGCTATCTCCAAAGCGTTTATCTAAAGCTGCCACGAGAGAACTGAAATCACCGCTCTTACCAGCTGGAACTGTTTGAAGTAATTCAGCTGCTGGTCCTCTAAGAGCAAGAGTCAGTGCTATGTACTTGTCTTCGTCATCCCAGCCATTTGTTGTCGCGGCTGCCTCAAACTGTCTCTTGGAAACTGGCCAAGACGACTGTCCATCAAATGTTGGGGGTTTCATCTCCTTTTTCCTTGCAAACTCTCCAGCAGAATCTCGAATTTTGATTTTCCGGATCTGGTCTAATTCCTTGGTCAGAACAGAGAACTGTTTCTCGCATCGGCTTTCCAAACGATTCTCTACAACAGAAAGCAGTTTTTCCACAACTTCAACGCTCGTCTAGGGCACATACATTTTTCTCAATGTTACCCAATTTACCTTCTAGAATGTTTTTCTGACCTTCTAAAACATTCTGTTGCGCCTCAAGTCTTTCGAGAATATTCTGTTGTTCTTTCCTTTGTTCGCTTCGTTGTTCTTCAACCAGCTTCTTTTGCTCGTTTCGTTGTGCTTCAAGTTGTTCCAGAACCTTCTGCTGTTCCGTCTTTTGTTCTAATAAAAGCTTCATTATACTAGAAAAATCTACACTTTCACTTACTTCCTCTTCCTCCACTTCTGTTTCAAAAACAAAAGTGTTTACGTCTTCCCTTCCCGAAAGATTTCGCTTACCTAACTCACTTTTAAGCTTAATGCAGTTGAGCTCTTCCAACAACTTACCCATTTTCACTGTATTTAACTTTTTTTTTTGTTTTACACTTTACTAGTCTTTTTTTTTACCAAATAAGTTTTATTTTTATTATTATATAATAAAACTAACTTCCGAGTTTATCCATGATTTAATTTTCTGTTCGTTGCAGTTCAATGTCAGAAATTTATGTTCTTCGAAAACCATTAGTTAGAGATCGTATCGTTCTTTAAATTGTAATAATATAGAAAATTGTATTGGAAACGACTACTGGGATAGTATTCTTCACTGTACTGACGTTAATAGTAAAGTTTTAATTTTTAACGACCTACTGGAAGGATTATTTAATGCTTACGTTCCTTTAGTAACAAAACGGGTAAGAAATCGAAATGGATGTCCATGGTATGGACAAGATATTGAAACTCAAATTAAAGATAGAGAACGCTTTTTCAAAAGATATAAAAGAAATCCTACGGATTATAACAGAAACCAATATATTTTCTCAAGAAATAAAGTTACTGCTTTAATACGTTCTTGTAAGAAAACATATTTTATGAATAAACTTGATGTTCCTTTGAGCTCAAAGACTCTTTGAAAAAATTTGAAAGAAATTGGTGTATGTGCAAGTAAATCGATTTCGAAATGTATATTGAGTCCACAAGAAATGAAATCATTTTTTGCTCCGCCTCAGCTTAGTTCTCATATAACATTAGTTGTTCCTGTTAATGAAAATGAATTATTTTCATTCAACTGTGTAGACGAAAAGGAAGTTGTAACTGCTTTGAAATCTATTAAATCAAATGCATCTGGCACAGATAACACTTCACCGAAGTTTATACGTATGATTTTACCAATAGTTATCAAACCTTTGAAGCACAGTATTAACGCATGTATATACCGTTCTGAGTTCCCAGAAGCCTGGAAAAGTGGAAATATTGTCCCCATACCCAAAAAAGCTAATGCCTCAGAGCCTTCTGACTACAGACCAATAAACTTGTTACCTTTTTTTGGTAAAGTACTTGAACGATAATGTCTAACCAAATTCTAAATTTGTCCAAATTAGCAATAAGTTATCTAAATGGCAGTTAGGATTTCGAAACAAACATAGCTGTGAATGTGAATCTGCTGTTCTCAAGGTAACCCCTGATTTTCGAGTTGCTCTTGACAAAGAGCAGTTGGGAGCTATGGTCCTTCTAGATTTTTCGAAAGCCTTTGACTGTGTTGACCATCAAATGCTAGTTTCGAAACTAAGCACCAAGTTTTGTTTTTCAAACACTGCATTAAAGCTTTTAAGTAACTATCTCTGCAATAGGGTTCAAATAGTAACCACTGATCAAGGTATTTCTAGTCCGTTTGTTGTTAACCGTGGGGTGCCTCAGAGGTCAGTACTAGGACCACTTCTTTTTTCACTTTTTGTAAATGATCTTCCAGATGTTGTTCATAATTGCTTCATCCACATGTTTGCAGATGATGTGATACTTTATATTTTTAGAAAATTAGGATTAATGGATGATTGCTTTGTTCGGGTTAACGAAGATCTTACGAATATTCAAAATTGGGTGCTTGAAAATACAGCTAAACCCATCGAAAACCCTTAGTATGATTTGCTCGAGAAATGAAGTTAATCTTGAAGACTTTCCCAAATTCATATTAAACTCTCAAGCTGTTGAATATGTTTCAAAAGTAAAATACTTGGGCTTCCAAATTAATAACAAACTTACTTGTTTTGACGCTATCTCTGAATCCATAAGACGCGTTTATAGTAGTTTACGTTCTCTAAGGTCTTCTTCAAACATCTTGGATCCTGCTTTGAGAAAACATCTTGTGAAGAGTCTTGTTATGCCCTCTCGTACTTTTAACTGCAATGTATACCCTTCTCTTGGCTATGAGTGCAAACGTAAACTTCACGTCACGTTTAATGATTGTCTACGTTTCATGCACTGTTCATTCCTAGACACGAAAGTGTGTCAAATTTACATACTTCGTTGTTAGGAATTAATTTTGATAAATATTTACTGTTCCGTAACGTTATTTTGCTAAACAATATAATTCAAAATAGAAGTCCTGAGTATTTAGGTGAGATGCTTCGATTTGCACAGTCTCAACGAGGACTACGATTGATTTTGCCGCGCTTTACATATACCATTGCCGAAAAATCTTTTTTTGTAAAAATTGTTCGATTGTGGAATAGCCTTCCATTTGCTCTTCAAAGGATTACCTCACCAACCATTTTTAAGAAGGAATTATTTAATTATTTGTCGACATTGAATCAAAATGTAATTGATAATTTGTAATTAATTCTTCATTAATTTTATAGATAATTTTTACTATACCTTTATGCTTTTTTTTCTGTTTTTTATTTCTTTTTTTATATATACATATATATATATTTTTTATTTTATTTTTTTGTTATTATTATTATTATTTAATCGTATTGTTATATAGAAATACTTGGTCTTTAAATTTAGATACTATAAAAGATTGAATCTTGCTGTGTCGTTGTAATATTTAATATGATACAAATACAAAATACAAATACAAATTAAATAAATACAATTTAATTCTACCACTTTTATTCAGTATCTACCATATTGGATTTCAACTCTACCAATAATCACATTAACTCACTCTTAATTCTTAACATTATCACTCTATAATCAAAACTGACATCTGGTTGCCTCGGGCGGCCTATTTATATCGAATGACATTTCCTCTAGAACTCTCCAGTAATTTCCACATGGTCTCCACTCTCCACTCCTGTCAAACATTTTCTCTCCTGGTTATTTCTACACCTACACTAGTGTTGCCGATTGTGTTTTCGGTTGATGGTTTTCGATTAGGAAATTGGTATTAAATGTTGGGTTCGCGTTACAATATTAATAAGATCTTCTTATTGTTTCTAAAAGATTGTCACATATTATAAATAAGATGTTCTTATTGTTCCTAAGAGTTTTCCTCATACTTTTCAATAAGTTTTCTGATTGTTTTAAGAAGTATTCGTATTGAATGGTAATAAGATATCTTATTAAAAGTATGTGGATATCATATAAAATGGTCATCAACAATCTGATAATAGAAGAAATAGAAGAATAGAGAAATCTTATTACTTTTCTTCTATTTTTTTGTGGTACTTTTTTCTCTGTTTAGGCTTATTCCCTGTCGAAGCAGTTGGCGAAGATGAAGATAATGCTGACGACTTAGAAGACGAAGAAAACCTATTCGATCAACGTTTAGAACGGCTTCGAGAGATGCTTAGAAAAAAGTGGGAGATCATTGCGCTCGAAAATTTGGCTGAACTGAATAGTCCTGCTAGAGATATTCGTCCCACCGTTGGATATACATCACGAGACATCGAAGACTCTTTGCAAACATTTTCCGGTGATGACGATTATCCCGTTAAAAAATTTATTGAAAATGTTGAAGACGCCATTACCACGTACCATCTTACTGAGTCAGAGTCATTTATATACTTTAAGCGATTGCTCAAGGGCACTGCAAGGTTATTCTTTCGGTCATAGGTTGAGCTTAGGGCTGCACTTTTAGCCGAGTTTCATCATCGTACAACAGCAACCGACGACCATAACGCGTTGCGACATAGAAAAAAAGCAAAAATACGAAAACTACATATCAGCAATATGTTTTTGCTATGCAAGAAATTGCTTCCTCTGCAGAAATCGACTAGCAGGACGTGATCACTTATATAATTAGGGGAATCCCTGATTCCGTCTTCAACAAACAGCTGATGCTTACTGCAAACACGATCGCTGAGTTGAAGACTATACTTCGAAGGTATAAAAAAATTAAGATCGATATGCAACCATCAATATCTTCGTACAATAGACCTCTTCAAAGTTCGAAGCCTCTGTCAGGTGTCGATGCTCAGGTCAAATGTTTTAATTGCAACGAAACAGGTCATGTTTCTACAAAATGCCAATGCCAAAAACCATGTCGAGAAAGAAGGTCTTGTTTTCGTTGCGGAAAAAAGGGCATGTCATTATCGGATGTTCTCAACCTCTCTCATCTGTTACAATGGTTCAAAACGATGATGAACCAAACACATCCGAAGCGTCAACACTGATGAGTGACTTTCATGGAGTTCTGGAGTTTAATTTTTCGGGGAAGCTGGAGGTGTTCGAATGTGCATGTACGTAATGACAATTTTAGATACCGGAAGCCCGATCAGTTTTATTCAACGGCAATACCTTCCACTTTTTATGATGACATCAATCAACTCACCAAGTAACGATTTTGTTGGTATAAATAACTCGAGGCTGGCTATTTTAGGTAAATTTGCATGTGATGTTAAATTTAATGATAATTCTGTCAATTAGCGTCTTTATGTTGTAAGCGATCTAACTATGAAAGATCCAGTATTATTAGGAAGAGATTTTTTTGTATAAAACACATATTAAGTTAGCAGTTAAAGAAGCAAATAGCTTAAATTTCATTAGTGACGATAAATACGATCAAGAAGAGTTTGAAAATTATGATAAAACCAATGATGAAAATGACGATAGATTTAGTGTTGACGATTCGGAATTTGAGAACGATATTTCAAAAATCGATGCATGCGATATTCGAGATGAAAACATTTCCTTAAGAACTAACGAGAATTTGAATTATAATGAGCAAGTTCAATTAAATCAAATAAAAAAAGATGTTTAAATGGTAGACACGCGGTTATGCAAGCAACAAAATTGGCTTCCTGTAAAAATTCGGGTGAGTTTTGGAAACTGGCAAGGGAACTTAATGGAAAGCAATTCACCATCCACACAAAACTCTCGACAAATGTACTGGGTTCCCATTTCAATGCTCTTTTGAACCCTGAAACATTGCCAACTATGTGGCACTTTGCAACACCGGGATTCTTTGGACGCTGCATTTACAGGTAGTGAGTTGGAAGAAATTCTTGTTACCCTTAAAGATGGGAAAGGAGCCGGTTCAAATGGTATTCCAGTGGAATTTTTTAAATATGGAACTGCCTTGCTTAAAGAACATCTTTTATCACTATTCAACGCAGTTTTGGAGGGAGATCTTTCCCCTAATGAATTTCGTGATGCCATAATATTCCCAATCCACAAGAAAGGATCACTATTGGATGCAGCAAACTACAGAGGGATTTCCTTTTTAAATGCATCTTACAAGATACTAACAACGATGTTGCATAAGCGTCTCGTTAATTGGATTGAGATCGGTAACTTGCTGAAAGAGTTCCAGGCTGGTTTTAGACCAGGATATTCAGCTATCGAAAACATTTTTGTTTTCAAAAGCTTGGCTGAGCACTTTCTGAAACAAAAGAAAAAATTATATGTTTTTTTCATCGACTTTAAAGCAGCTTTTGATACAATCAATAGAGGTGCGCTGTTTTATAAGCTGTATAGTCTTGGGGTATCATTGAAGTTTGGACGTGTTTTGGAAAACTTATATAGAGGAACCAGGTCGGCAGTATGGACAGGCGAAGAGCTATCGGAGTGGTTTGAAACCGCATAGGGAGTGCGACAAGGTTGTACATTAAGCCCTACCCTGTTTGCACTCTTCATAGATGACCTTCTTGACTACTTGCCTGGCGGAGTAGATTTCGCTGGAATAAAAATTAAGGCACTGTTGTTCGCAGACGATATAGTCATGTTTGCGTATTCTCCGGAAACCCTGCAGCTTATGATTAATAAAGTTTATCTGTATTGCCAGCTATGGAATTTAACAGTCAACATCGATAAATCGAAGGTTATGATCATTAAGAGTGGTGGTGGACGCAATGCAGCAAATGAAAAATGGAATTTTAATGGCGAAAATATTGAATGTGTACGGGACTACAAATACCTTGGCATAACTGTAACAAATAATTTTAATATGGAGAAACACCTAAAGGAGAAACTGGTTAAGGCGAAAACTGCTATTTATTTGACATGGAAACAATGCTTCATGAATAAGTTTATAGCGCACAGTAGCAAATTTAAGGTTTTTGAAGCAGTTGCTGAAAACATACTTTTATATGGATCTCAGGTATGGGGATGCAAAAAGTACAACTCGGTTGAAAAACTCCTCACGCATTTCATAAAAAGAATATTTCGTTTACCGCAGAATACACCGAATTACGTCATCATGTTGGAAACTGGTCTCTCACCTTTGTTTATAAAAACATTGAAGTTACAAGCTGACTTCTTACTTAAAATTTTTAAAATGAACGATTCTCGAGTCGTGAAAATAGTGGCCATAAAAGCGATACAAGACCAAAATAGTTGGTACCGTGAGTGGGAAGATTTAGCTGAAGGATGCCAAATTAATTTTAGTATACCCATTGAGGATTTATCAGCCACTAAAAGAAGCCTGTATGAAGTCATTTCAAAGGTAGATGAAAAATGTAGAGCTGATTATATTGCAGAAGCTTCTAATTCCTTGTACAGAACTACTTATAGCAGACTAAACCACAACCTCGCAGAGAAAAATTACTTTCATGATTTGAATAATGTACACGTGATCTCGATGATGGTCAGACTTCGTAGTGAACTACTCAATTTAAATTTCATTCCACATAGGGATGATTTACCGCTGGAGTGTAACATGTGTAATTTGGCTGAAAGAGAGGATACGGTGCACTTCGTTGGAAAATGTCCAATTCTCAGAGAAATCAGAAGGAATATATTTGGAGAAGACTTTTTATCCGAAGATCGAGTTATAAGTTTATTGAATGAGATGGATGTTGTTAAACTGTATGAATTTTGCAAAATTGCGCTCAGATATAGAGTTGCTATTATGAATGAAGATTTCTAATTATGTTTCTGTTCAATTCCCTTAGAATTTTTAACTATTGTTTGTTAACTTTATTTTGTTAAATAGAACTGTTAATCATTTTTTATTATATAATGAAATGTACCTACTTATAATGAGAGCTTATTACTTTTTTGTGTTTTATTGTCAATCTGGCAGACGGCAATTGCCATGCTATAATGATTTTTGTAAAAAAACTGAAATGAAAAAACTATGTGATATAATGTAAATTTTACTGATATTCAATAAAAATCTGTATCTATCTATCTATCTATCTGGTAGACACGTGAACCTAAGAGGACCCTAGCGTTCATAGGTTTTTCTTAAAACCCACCTCTGTCTATCAACTCCTACTCTCACCTCCACGTGGTGAACATCGGGTGCCTAGTACCTCAACTGGAGATTGGGTCTCAACCCCAGTGGAAGGTTGTTGGTGGCAGCAAACGAGAGAGGGGGGGAGAGGTGTTCCCACTAAGGCACCTCTTCTTTCATCCAGACGGCAGCGGAGGAATTCCCTAGATGGAATCAACGGTGGCGTCTACAGTTCCAGTCAGGTTAAACTACTTAGTGAACACCTTATAGGGCTACTACAACATATTTGGAGCTCAGGCCTATAAGGAACGGTTTATCCGGCTCCCCAGCTTTGGAGTTATACAAGGATCTGGCCCTCCAGGTTGGGGGTCGTGCTGTCGGGGTGACTTCCCGGCCACGTAAAGAAATTGTTAGTTGCGAAGCACCAACAAGCCTCGGATACGGACGGATTTACTGATGACGAACCAAGCAAACGAAAAACGGACAACGAACTTCGGATCTGTACGTGGAATGTTAGGTCCCTTAATAGACCACGTGCAGCCGAACAATTAGCGGAAGCCCTAAGCTGCTACAAAGCAGATATTACCGCTATCCAAGAAATGCGATGGGATGGACCAGGTAGACGCAAATTAAAAGACTGCGATATCTACTATGGCGATTGCTACCGAGAGCAAAAGCAGCGATTGTTTGGATGTGGATTTGTTGTTGGAACTAAACTCAGGCAAAAAGTCTTGAGTTTCATCTATGTGAACGAGCGCATAGCAACAATCCGCATCAAGGCTAAATTCGTCAACATAAGCCTCATTTGCGCACACGCCCCCACAGAGGAAAAGGATGAAGACACCAAAGACGTATTCTACGAGCTCCTGGACAAAACATATGAGTAGTGCCCTGGCTATGACATTAAGATTGTTCTAGGAGATTTTAATGCCAAGATAGGAAGAGAAGATATCTTTGGTGGAATAATCGGAAGATACAGCCTGCACGACAACACCTCCGATAACGGATTCAGGCTGATCGATTTCGCTGCGGGGCGAGATGTTCTGGTAGCTAGTACGCGGTTCCAGCACCTCAATATCCACAAGGGGACATGGAAATCTCCTGATCAATCAACCGTCAACCAGATTGACCACATTGCGATCGACGCACGACACTTCTCCAGTATAGAGGATGTCCGAACATTCCGAGGGGCCAACATTGACTCGGACCACTACCTTGTTGTAGCCAAGGTACGACTGCGGATATCCCGATCCAAGCCAACACAAGGAAATACTGTGAGAAAATTCGACGTTGGACGACTACAATCGCAAGAGATCGCCAAGTCCTTTTCCGATCGAATCTCTTACAACCTCTTAAGGAGTCTTATGCCGCCAGCATCAAGTATAGAGAACCGGTGGCAGCACTGCCAATCAGCCATCAGAGATGCCGCCTCTGAAGTGCTGGGTTTCACACGGCCACCACAACGAAACCCCTGGTTTGACGATGAATGCCGGCAAGGACATGCAGCTAAACAGGAAGCATACAAAGCGGCGCTGCACAAAAAGACTAGAACTGCTTACGAGCTCTACAAGCAGAAGAGGAGAGACGAACACCGGCTTCTCAGACGGAAAAAGAGAGAGCATGAGAAGCGCGCGATCGAGGAGATAGAAGGGTGCCACAGCAGGAATGAGGTTCGGAAGTTTTACCAAAAGGTAAAAACAACAGCCTCGGGCTATAAGCCCCGAGCCGAAGCCTGCAAAGACGACCAAGGGAACATCGTGGTGGAACCGCAGTCAATGCTGAGGATATGGAAAGACCACTTTTCCAAGCTCTATAACGGCGATGATGAACCCAATTCCGCTGTTAGAGAGATAGAACCATTCGATTTAGGCGACGTATACCAACAATTCCGCCAACCCGACCTGAACGAAGTGAAGACAGCAGTATCCAAGCTAAAGTCCAACAAAGCTGCTGGAGCTGATGGCCTCACTGCCGAATTGTTTAAAGCGGCAGGCAATGACCTGGTCAGGAGTATGCACCAGCTCATTTGCAAAATATGGTCGGAAGAAAGCATGCCCGATGAATGGAACCTTAGCATTGTTTCCCCGGTCCTCAAGAAAAGAGACCCTCTGAACTGCGCCTACTACAGAGGCATCAGTGTTCTTAACATCGCATATAAGATCCTCTCTGCCGTATTGTGTGAGCGTCTGAAGCCATTCGTCAACAACCTGATAGGTCCTTATCAGTGCGGCTTAAGACCAGGAAAGTCCACCATAGACCGAATCTTCACACTACGGCAGATCTTGGAAAAAACCCAGGAGCTTCAAATCGATACCCACCACCTTTTCATCGATTTTAAGGCCGCGTATGACAGCATCTATAGAGAGGAGTTATATAGAGCCATGTCTAGTTTTGGCATCCCTACCAAACTTGTCCGATTGTGTAGGATGACGATGGAGAACGCACGCTGCTCCATCAGGGTCGGAAAAGATCTCACCGATACATTCGATGTCAAAAAAGGTTTTAGGCAAGGCGATGCACTTTCATGCGACTTCTTCAACATCGTTCTTGAAAGAATAGTGCAAAACTCCCACGTCAACACAAGAGGCACAATCTTTCAAAGATCCGTTCAATTGCTCGGATATGCCGATGATATTGACATAATTGGAAGAACGCAGCGTGATGTCAATGGCGCGTTTATGAGCATTGAGACGGAAGCGAAGAAGATGGGTTTAGTGGTAAATGAGGGCAAGACCAAGTATATGCTGTCATCAAGAAAGGACACCCAACACCGACGTCTTGTACAAAACGTCACGATTGACAGCTATAACTTTGAGGTAGTTAAGGACTTTGTCTACCTAGGCGCCGCTATTAATTCCGACAACGACACCAGCGCTGAACTCAAACGAAGAATAACTCTTGCCAGTCGCTGTTTCTTCGGACTGGGAAAGCAATTGAGTAGTAAAGTCCTCTCTCGAGCAACTAAAGTGTCACTGTATAAGACACTTATCATCCCGGTTCTTATATATGGCGCAGAGGCATGGACCTTGTCAAAGGCAGACGAGAACGCTTTAGGATGCTTCGAGAGAAAAATTCTTCGGGTGATTTTTGGTCCCGTCTGCATAGATGGAGAGTGGAGAAGAAGATTTAACGACGAATTGTACGGGCTGTACAGCAACACTGACCTTGTCAAACGAGTCAAGGTCCAGCGGCTTAGATGGCTGGGTCATGTAGAGCGAATGGACACCAACGCTCCGGCCCGGAAAATCTTCGAATCCAATCCCGAGGGACGGCGCAGTAGAGGAAGACCGCGACTCAGGTGGCGCACACAAGTAGGAGAGGACCTCAACCAACTTGGCGTGCAAAACTGGAGGCAGCTAGCTAGGGACCGAGCAGGCTGGAGAAGCATGTTGGTTGAGGCCCACCTTAAGTAAGTAAGTAAGTAAGTTCAATTAAAAAAGTTAGTATCCAAGAGTATTTCAACAAATATTCCAGAATAGTTCCATAACAGTTTTTTTTTTTTAAATAATATTACTCGCGAGAGTGACTCCCCTTACGCATCAGTGTTGACTAAGAAAAAGAATGGTGAATGGCGATTATGCGTCGACTACCGAAACTTAAACAAATTTACAGTAAAAGACAATTTCCCAATGCCATTTATCGAAGATCAGCTCGATAGGTTATGAAATATTATTATATTTTTCGCTTTCGGATTATAAGATTATATAAAGTTTACTTCAATTGTAGCCCCTGTTAACTGTGACGCTATCAATATAAGTGTTTTTTTTTTTTTGTTTTTAGCGCGGACATTAAGGGGTTATGACTACCTTAATAATGTTATAAAATACAGTGCGAGCATTTAGGAAAGTAACTGTCACTGTAACTGTAACTGTAACGCCAGCAATGTAGGTTTCGGAACTTTTTGTAGTGTTATAGAATACAGTGCGAGCATTTAGGAAAGTAGGAGAGCATTTAATAGGAGACACCAATGCACATTGTTTTTGAACCTTTGCTAATCGTTATGCAGGGGAAATACAGACCCAGTTAAGGCATTCCACATTCGGGTGGTGCGACTAAAATAAGAATCTCTATACTTGACTGTACGTCCGAAGTACGTTGAGCCCAACTTCGGATGTACAGAACTGATGAGCATTCCTAGCGAGGCGAGTGTTGCGGCTAAATTGTTTCATGGGAGGAATGTAACTGGCTACTTCACTAGAGCACTGTTTGTGAAAAAAGCGATAAAAGAGAGTGAGACAGGTAACATTTCGACGATGTTCAAGAGAATGGACTGAATCTAATATTGAACTATCACCTATCAATTTTAACGCTCTATTTTGTACCCTATCAAGTAGGCGCATAGATGTTTGAGGAGCACCTGACCAGATACGGGAGTTATACTCCAGTTTTTGGCGGATGAAGGCCTTATAAATTGTAGCCAGATCAGAAGGGGTGAAGAACATCCTGCATCGTCCCAAGAAACCTAAGCATTTAGCAGTGGTTTTGGCGCCTTCGAATATGTGGTCATTCTAACGAAGATCATCGTTTACACACATATCCAGTTCTGACAGCTTTTCGGTTTCTTGGATGCAGGTACCATTCATGGATAATGGCAGTGGGGGAATGTTAAGCTTCAACGACAAGAGACAGCATTGAGTTTTCGAAGCATTGAATTCTACTCGGTTCTTATGACCCCATATAACAATGCTGTATATGTCGGAATCAAAGTGCTTAACAAACGCAACCGACCCAGTTCCACATCCGAAGAGCAGGGGCGTGAATCTGGAAACGAATATGAAAAGCTGAGGGTCGAGTCGTCAGCAAAACAGTTAAGCGGATTAGAAGTTCCAGACAGGAGATCATTTATGAAAATGAGGAACAGAGTCGGAGACAAAACGGATCCCTGGGGCACACCAGCATTTATGAAATGCTTATCAAACTTGAATCCATCCAATACAACATGTATTGAACGGTGGAAAAGGTAGTTTCTAATCCAACGAAGAAGAGACTCATCGATACCAAAAGCACGCATTTTCGATAAAAGAGCCTGATGCCAAACTTTATCAAATGCTTTAGAAATATCAAGCGCAATAATCTTACTTTCTCCAAAACAATGTAAAGATTGGTTCCACTTTTCGGTGAGATAAGCCATCAAATCACCAGTGGACCGTTTGCTACGAAAGCCGTACTGACGGTCATTAAGAAGCTTTCGTTCTTCAAGATAATTCATAAGTTGACGGTTTATCAATGTTTCCCTGATCTTGGAAAGAAGGGACGTTAGTGCAATTGGACGGTAATTGGACGCTAAGGAAGATTCGCCTTTTTTAGGGACCGGCTGGACAAAAGCCGTTTTACATCTGCTCGGAGAAATCCCAGCAGAATTTGAAAGATAAAAAAGTTTTCACAGTGGTTTTGCCAGCGTAAAAGAACCTCTTCAGAATAACAGCAGGGATACCATCTGGACTAGCGAATTTATGTTTATTGAGATCTTTAAGGACTCTCACTACCGAGCAAGTTCGAAGAAATATCTGCATAGCAGAATTTACTGTCTCAAGCTCAGGTGGGGTCAATGTGCTATCAGGAAGTGTCGTGTTAGCAGCAAATTTAGCTGCCAGCAAATTGGCTTTATCGATGGAGCTGACCTATGGAGAATCATTGAAAACGAGCGTTGGGACCGATGACAAGGTCGAGTTCTTAACGTTCTTAACAAAAGACCAACCGCCGGCGCCGCGGCCGTATTAATAAACGCGGAATAGCTGGGCTAAGGCTTATTCCATGAACTGTACTATCTTATGCCATAGCATTTTCCACTTAATCCATGGAATAAGACTTAGCCCAGCTATTCCTCGTTTATTAATACGGCGGCAAAAGTTTTTGCTTCCTTTTGGACACAACAGTATTTTTTGCCTTACTTTTTGTTCATGCAAAAACTTGGCCTTTTGTATATGAGCATTGTTGCACCTTTTTTTCCTACGACACTTCCTTTTCGTTGAGGATATTTTTTTTATGAGGGTGTCTTTAATTAAACAAAACTAAATTTACGATGAAAATGAAACTTGAACACCGCGTACAAATAAAACAAATGAAATTAGCAAAAACTAAGCGCAGCCGGCTGGCGTGCGAAAAGAAGGAAGATGGTAGAGTGACAGATAGCAGTGTTGGCAAGAAAACAATAGTGGTGCATCAAGCAACAAATGTATGCTGCCACCGCGACTAGCTCAGCTGGGTGTGTTCGATTGGTTATCAGGTAAGAATTAGATTAATAAAAAAAGTGATGATGAATGGAATTATGATAATAGATTTTATATCGATGATCAATTTAGAGGACAGGGTGTCCTAAAAATTGTGGGCGCCAGAAAATTTTTAAAGATACAAATTTGCAAACCTTTATGCTCAAAATTAATGAAGAAGAAATATCGACCAGAAAAGAAGAACAACGATGAAAAGGTAGATAATGAGAGAAGAAATGTATTTGAATTCCCAAAGGGAAGTTAATCTACATTGGATTAAAAACCCAAATCTTTTCTTACTGATATAAAGACAGTATAAACTTTGAAAATGGTTAAAAGCATACAATGGTATAAGTAACCAAGTGGGTCAGATGGACCGTTGAAAAGCGGAAAAAGAATAAAGGGGTACCGAAGATTGAACTGTTAAAAAGACAGTTTCCGAACAATTCCCAATGTGGGTTGAAAGTTAAGGGGGGTCACGTGCCAGGCTAATTTCCTGGATAACTCGTAAAATAAAAGGGGCCACACAGTTTTTCGCTTACAAAATTCATCCACCAGTAAAAAAAAACTAGAACGATTCACAAAAAAAATTCACTCTACTTATCTTTGCTTTTCGATTTTCAGATCGATTCGATTGGATTTCGAGTCTCACTCATCACTCTTTTCCTTCTGTCGACGAATATCCTCTCATCCTCCGTTAAAAAGGACAACCCTTACTTGCTTCACTCTCTACTTTTCCTTCAAACTAAAAAAAGAACTAAAATTCGCAAATAAAAAAAAATTACGTAAAATTTTTAAATCTAATTAAAAAACTTATTTTCAACTTCCAATTTTTCTCTCGATAATCTTTCACTTTCTATATATCTCTTGTCTCATTGCTAGCTAGCCAAGAAGTGTCCACCACTTCAAGCCTTGCTCTTTTTCTGGCCTCAACCCCGCTCTCTGACACACACACATTCATACGTTCAACCAATAACTTTCGTGGATTCAGTATCACGACATCAGCCACCGTTGGTGTGCTGTGCCATCGCTGTGGAATTCCAACGAAAGTGCGCATGCTAAACCACTACAAACATAGAGTTCGACAAGTTGTTGCTGTCGTTCAAAACTTGCCCTCTCTCTCGTCATTCTCCCAGTTCGAAAGTTCGACAAGTGGTTGGTGTCATCCAACACTTGCCGATGTTGATTGGGTGAGTCCAGACCCCAAGAACACCTAATCTCACAACCTTCGTGAAAAAAATCGAACTACGCAGAAATTGAAAATAAGTTATCGATGAGCATTCTCTCAGTTACATTTACTCGCGTGGAGAGTTAATCGCAAACAACATTCAACCAATTATTCCTAATAAACATTTTCAACATTTCCTTTTGGGAGAACTATAGGAGGAGGAAATCTCAAGTAACCGAAAATCCCTATCCTACACTGGTGGCCTTTTTTGCAGATTTGGGGGAGGAGGGAAGAACTTTAACATTTCAACCTTTGGGTACCATATTAAAATTAGGTTGGGCAGAACTAGTGTTGTCAAAGTGACGTAAATCGTTGGGTAGGCATTTATCATCTACCATTGGTGGTGGTGTTGTGTCATCTCGTGTGTGTTCACACCGGACATTTTCATTGTCTTGCGTGAGACCGCCCGTCTGCACGCTTCTTGATCATCGTTGGGGATCACCTGTCCCTTTGTCGGTCTAGCCTCGATCAGTTTTGCATCATCACCCTACGTGGGATGTTTTTGCAGAATGCTGGGTGAGTAAACCATAGGCTGATGGAACCTTGGTTGCCCCTAACTCTCCCAGAATTATGCAGCCACACCCAAAAACCAAGAAGAGGTAGGGATATGTGAAAGGATCCGAAAGATACTTTTTGTAGCGGTAAATTTTACCGTGACAAATCCCTCCCTTACCTCCCAGGAAATGTGCTTACATTTAAAAGAAATATAAACCATTTCCTAAGGTGATACTAGGTTAAAGGAACGAAGAATAGGAAGACCACACAACACTAACGATTTTCCATCAATTTGACAGTTAGAGAGTTAAAAACTAAAGTTAAAGTTAAAACCAAAAGTTATAAAAGAAAAAGTTAAGAGTTAAGAAGTTAGAAAGTTAAAAAAAAGTTGAAGTAATGATGCTAAAAATAAAGATGAGGTATGGTCTTGCTAGATAAATTAAAGTTACAAAAAAAAAATAATAATAACGGGAAGTAAAGATACTTATGTGTAATTGGGGGGAAGAATGAAGACAGAATAAGAGGGGGAATTTGGTAAAGTAGTCTACAACGGTAAGGATGTAAATGAAACCCCTAGATGTTTTTGGTAGTGGACCCACCAAGTCCTTATTTCCCATGGTTTCTTCCTTTCAGTCATAAGACCAGCTGGTTTCTCGTTTATCGGTTTCACTGTTTGGCAAATTTTACAGTTTTTCACATAACGCGTTATATCTACACTCATTTTTGGCCAATAATAATTTTCTAAAACTAGCGTAAGTTTTCCTAACCCCCATGTGTCCGGCTAGTGAACTATCGTGACACTGTTTCAAAATCTCTAACCCATCCTTTTTCCTTACAACTAACTTCCATTCTTCACTACTCTCACAGACTACAACATGTTTCGCTTTCACATGTTTATATAGTCTCCTATTCTCTTCTCTCCAAGATGGATAAACTAACGGTTGCTTTTCGACTAACAAGACCATTTTCTCCACCCAAGGGTCATTATCCGCATCCGAGATACCAGCCACTACTGGAACTCCCAGCGACAACATGTCTGGAACAACATGTTCTTTCCCCTTCCTGTGGATGATCTTGAAGTCGAATTGCTGTAGGTGGATTGCCCACCTAGCCAATCAATCTTGCGGATCTTCCAGATTGTTCAGCCACACGAGCGAGTAATGATCCGTTACGACCGTGAACCGAACACCTTCGATATATGGTCACAACTTCTCAACTGCCCACAAAACGGCCAAACATTCCTTTTCAGTCGTCGAATAATTTCTTTCACTTCTGTTGAGAGACCTACTTATGTAGCAGACTGCCTTTTCTCCTTCCTCAAACTCTTGAGAAAGCACGGCTCCGATCCCGTAATCAGACGCGTCTGTTTGTACAACAAACTTACTTACTTACTTAGGTGGGCATTACAGTTCGGGGTGAACCTGGGCCTCTACCAACATCCTTCTATAACGACTTCGATTTCGGGCGAGCTCTCTTCAGTTTTGCACTCCAAGTCTGTTGAGGTCTTTATCCACTTGATTGCGCCACCTAAGACGAGGTCTTCCCCTTCCGCGATTTCCCTGCAATGTGCTTTCGAACACCCGACGAGCCGGAGCGTTTGGGTCCATCCGCTCTACATTGCCCAACCATTGTAGCCTCGCGATGCGTACACTTCTGGCTATGCCCGTGTCGCGGTACAGCTTATACAGCTCGTTGTTGTATCTTCTTCTCCACACATTGTCTTCGCATACGGGACGAAAGATCATTCGGAGAATTTTTCTTTCGAAACGACCAAGGGTTTCCTCATCCGCTTTCGATAAGGTCCATGCTTCCGAGCCGTACAGCAGGACTGGGATGATCATTTCATGGTCTTATACAAGGTCACCTTGGTTTTTGTAGAGAGGGTTTTGTTTCTCAATTGCCTTCTTAACCCAAAGAAGCAACGGTTGGCAAGAGTTATTCTCCGTTTGATCTCCGCACTGATGTTGTTGTCCGTGTCTACAGAGGATCCTAGGTAGCAGTGGCGAGGGGTGAATAATTCCAAAAGGTAACTCGAAGGAAACTTAGTCACCAACAAAAAAAAGTTTACTTAAAATTTTTTTTGTGCAATGTTTGTCTTCGCATCAAGCCAAAAAGTCAGGTATTTTAAACCAACTTTGCTATTAGGTAGAGCATCATAACTTTTTTTTTTTCATAAAACTAAGCTAGTTAAAACTATTTGTTTCCTTTGAGTGAAAATCATTTAAGCAACAGTTAACAGATATTAAGGCCATAATCAAACCACTGAAACTTACAATCGGAAAACTTTTCAGACTTTTTGCACTTTTCAATTTTTAAAGCCTAAATTTGTAATATTTAAAAAAAACACGAAAAGCACTAAATCAATTTAAATAAGTATTGCACTGCGTTCTGCTGGTAAACTTTGTTTTTCAAATAAAATACGGCTCATTGGGAACTAAATTCATTTAGGCCAGTTGTGCCACTTTAGAAAAATTCCAATTATAGTTTGCATTTTCTCCCAAAAATATGCTTTATGCTATGAGATCGAATATCCTCGCATATTTGTTATAAAAGTGGCAACCTTTGAGCTTGGACACATGAGTCTAGTGCAGAAACACATACAAATTCATGAAATAAGTCGGAGACCAGCGTGTTATTTTCTTGTTCTTCAAGCAGAGACCTACCTCAACCTGCAAATCTGCGATATACATTTTTGTTTATAAGCATGTGTCCATGGGAAGAAATACGAAGGAAAGCGTTTTTTTCTTTTATAAAACCAATCTCATGCAAACACCGAAGTGTGCAGTAGCAATGCTGCAAATGAGAAGAGGGCTACTGGCTACTGCGCCGGCGCTATATTCACGTGCTCAGAGCACAAAGAGATAACAAACAACAGATTTACCAAAAAATATGACGCTAGAACATCGGGTTATTTTCTCCCATAAGAAAGCATTTATTGAACAGAGAGGTGCCTCTCTCTGTTCAATGCATGCTTTCTTATGGAAGAAAATAAGACGATGTTCTACCGTCATATTTTTTGGTAAAAGAAAAAAGAGGAGAGAACACAAATTTGTTCTATCCAGCAACAAGTTTTATAAGACGTAATATTTGGGGTTACCTTGTATGTTGCTAAAGTTTTGTGTTTGTTTATGGAGTGAATTGAAGAGCCAACATGTGTGTAGAATAAAACGGAAAGCAGAGTGGTAGTTGTTAAAAAAATGTTGGCAGCGAGTTCATGTGTATGATTAAGTTTGATTCATGTTGCCAGAAGTCTAAGATGTTTCGGATGTGAATTTCAAAAGGTAAGTCGGAAATAATCGACTTATATGGACGCTTCGCCACTGCTAGGTAGACGAAGTCCTGTACTACCTCGAAGTTATGTCTGTCTATTGTGACGTTTTGTCCAATTCGTCGATGTTCTGTGTCCTTGTTTGATGACAGCATATACTTCGTTTTGCCCTCATTAACCATCAAACCCATTTTTGCTGCTTCTGTTTCAATACTCGCAAAAGCACCTATGACATCACCCTTTTTTCTTCCCATTACGTGAATATCGTCTGCGTAGGCGAGTAATTGTACAGACTTTTGAAAGATTGTTCCTCTGGTGTTGACGTTTGAGTTTCTTACAATCTGTTCAAGTATGATGTTGAAGAAATCGCATGATAGTTTGTCCCCTTGTCTAAAACCTTTTTCGACATCAAAGGTATCGGTGAGTTCTTTACCTACCTTGACGGAGCAGCGTGAATTCTCCAAAGTCATCCTGCATAGTCGTACGAGCTTTGCAGGGATGCCGAAACTAGACATGGCTCTGTACAGCTCGTCTCTGTAAATACTGTCATACGCGGCCTTGAAATCGATAAAGAGGTGGTGAATATCGATATTATGTTCTCGGGTTTCTTCCAAGATCTGCCGTAATGTGAAAATTTGGTCTATTGTGGACTTCTCTGGTCTAAAACCACATTGATAAGGACCTATCAAGTTGTTGGCGTTGGGTCTCAGACGTTCACATATTACAGCAGACAAGATCTTATAAGTGACGTTAAGGAGGCTTATCCCTCTGTAATTGGCGCAATTGTGAGGTTCTCCCTTCCTTAGGATCGGGCATACGATACTGAGGTTCCATTCATCGGGCATGCTTTCTTCCGACCATATCATGCAGATCAGCTGCATTCTTGATCATAGTCCAAGCTGAATGGGGCAATCTGCCTGACAGCGGAATTTGTGTCCTTATCGCCGTTAAGCAGTCTGCAGAAATGATCTTTCCAGATCCTCAGTAGGGACTGTGACTCTATAACTATGTTTCCCTGCTGGTCTTTACAGGCTTGCCACCCTGGCAGGATCTTTTTACCTTTTCGTAAAACTTCCGAATCTCGTTCCTGTCATGGCACCTCTCTTCTTCCCTTCTTTTCTCCTTGTAGATCTCATTATACTGATCGTAAGCAGTCCTTGTTCGTTTTTGCATCAGCATTTGTCGTGCTTTTGGTTTGGCTGCATTTGCCTGCTTGCATTCTTTATCGAACCATGGGTTTCGTTTTGGTGGCCGAGTGAAACCCAGAACCTCAGAGGCAGCGGTACTGATGGCTTCTTGGCATTGCTGCCACTGGTCTCCAATGATTAATGCTGGCGGCATGGGATTCAGGGATAATTGAAGGGACACTCGATTTGAAAAGGCATTGGCTATCTCTTGCGATTGTAGCTTCCCGACGTCATATCTCTTCACAGCGTTAGTTCGTGCAGGTCGTGAACACGATATCCTCATTCGTACCTTGGCTATAACAAGGTAGTGGTCCGAGTCAAAATTGGCCCCTCGGAAAGTTCGGACATCTAGCACACTGGAAGAGTGCCTTGCGTCGATCGCAACATGGTCAATTTGGTTGACGGTTAATTGATCTGGAGATCGCCATGTACCTTTATGAATTTTGAGATGCGGGAAGCGTGTACTACTTAGAACAAGATTTTGCCCCGCAGCAAAATCGATTAGCCTCAGTCCGTTTTCGGAGGTTTTGTCATGGAGGCTATGCTTACCGATTGTGTTTCCAAAGATGTCCTCCTTCCCTAGCTTTGCGTTAAAATCGCCAAGAACGATTTTCTAGGGCACTGCTCATACGTTTCTTCGAGGAGCTCGTAGAAACAGTCTTTGGAATCGTCATCTTTCTCTTCTGTGGGGGCGTGGGCGCATATAAGGCTAATGTTGGCGAATTTAGCCCTGATGCGGATGGTCACTATACGCTCATTGACTGGATTTTGGCTAATCACCTTATCCCTGAGTCTTCCTCTAACGACAAATCCGCACCCAAATAAGCGCTGTTTCTGTTGTCTGTAGCAGTCGCCATAGTAGATGTCACAGTTTTTCATCTTCTTTATGCCCGGTCCACTCTTGGATGGCGGTTATGTCTGCTTTGCAGCAGTCCAGGGCGTCTGCTAATTCTCCAGCTGCACGTTGTCCGTAAAGAGATCTTACGTTCCACGTGCAGATCCGGAAGTCATTGTCCTTTTTTCGTTTGCTTGGGTTTTCAACTTTGAAATCATTATCGTTATCCGAGGCTATTAGTTGTTTCGGAACCAATATTTTTTACGTGGTTGGGTAGTTAACCCTACGCGCAACCCCCAACCTGGAGGGCCAGGTCCTTTTGGATCCCTTCGGACATAAAGGGCTGGAATATCCAGTGTCAGTACCTTGCTGCAGGGGTGTGAGTGCTGCTGTTGGCTCACCAGGAGCTCATCCGCCACCATCTCTACTTCAATACCCTGTTCTAGTATTGAAAGACCCTGAAAGATGTTTAAACCAAATATGTTGGAGTAGCTCCTTCAGGGGTTTCTGCTTTTTTGACTGCTGAAGTCCGCCGTTGATTCTGTCATTTGAATTCATCCGCTGGGACATTTACGCGAAAGCTCTCGTAGACCACTGAGATTCGTGCAGTCAGTCATTGTTCGCAGAGCAATTATAGTGTTGATCGATCACAATTCTTTTGTTCCGGATTCCTTTGTCAACACTCGCACTTACTGGTTTAGCAGGTCAGCTCTGGACGGAGCATCCCAGGTCCCAGTGGATACCGCTTGGAGGTATAGTAAGCACAATTGACGTGTACTATAAGTTGCAGCATCTGGGCGCCGCCAAGTTGGCACCAGTCAGAGCCTACCCGAATAGTACAACGCCCATCCACCACTGTACAACAAACGGTCGGGAAAAATCCGGGCACGTAAGAACGTCGATGTTCTGTGTCCTTGTTTGATGACAGCATGTATGAGTTCGGGGCTTGCCACCCTGTCAGGATCTTTTTACCTTTTCGTAAAACTTCCGAATCTCGTTCCTGTCATGGCACCTCTCTTCTTCCCTTCTTTTCTCCTTGTAGATCTCATTATACTGATCGTAAGCAGTCCTTGTTCGTTTTTGCATCAGCATTTGTCGTGCTTTTGGTTTGGCTGCATTTGCCTGCTTGCATTCTTTATCGAACCATGGGTTTCGTTTTGGTGGCCGAGTGAAACCCAGAACCTCAGAGGCAGCGGTACTGATGGCTTCTTGGCATTGCTGCCACTGGTCTTCAATGATTAATGCTGGCGGCATGGGATACAAGGATAATTGAAGGGACACTCGATTGGAAAAGGCATTGGCAATCTCTTGCGATTGTAGCTTTCCGACGTCATATCTCTTCACAGCGTTAGTTCGTGCAGGTCGTGAACACGATATCCTCATTCGTACCTTGACTACAACAAGGTAGTGGTCCGAGTCAAAGTTGGCCCCTCGGAAAGTTCGGACATCAAGCACACTGGAAGAGTGCCTTGCGTCGATCGCAACATGGTCAATTTGGTTGACGGTTAATTGATCTGGAGATCGCCATGTACCTTTATGAATTTTGAGATGTGGGAAGCGTGTACTACTTAGAACAAGATTTAGCCCCGCAGCAAAATCGATTAGCCTCAGTCCTTTTTCGGAGGTTTTGTCATGGAGGCTATGCTTACCGATTGTGTTTCCAAATATGTCCTCCTTCCCTAGCTTTGCGTTAAAATCACCAAGAACGATTTTCACGTCGTGTCTAGGGCACTGCTCATACGTTTCTTCGAGGAGCTCGTAGAAACAGTCTTTGGAATCGTCATCTTTCTCTTCTGTGTGGGAGTGGGCGCATATAAGGCAAATGTTGGCGAATTTAGCCCTGATGCGGATGGTCACTATACGCTCATTGACTGGATTTCGGCTAATCACCTTATCCCTGAGTCTTCCTCTAATGACAAATCGGCACCCAAACAAGCGCTGTTTCTGTTGTTTGTAGCAGTCGCCATAGTAGATGTCACAGTTTTTCATCTTCTTTATGCCCGGTCCACTCCATCGCACTTCTTGGAGGGCGGTTATGTCTGCTTTGCAGCAGTCCAGGGCGTCCGCTAATTCTCCAGCTGCACGTAGTCCGTTAAGAGATCTTACGTTCCACGTGCAGTTATTGTCCTTTTTTCGTTTGCTTGGGTCGTCAACTTTGAAATCATTATCGTTATCCGAGGCTATTAGTTGTTTCGGAACTAATATTTTTTGCGTGGTTGGGTAGTTAACCCTACGCGCAACCCCCAACCTGGAGGGCCAGGTCCTTTTAGATCCCTTCGGACATAAAGGGCTGGAATATCCAGTGTCAGTACCCTGCTGCAGGGGTGTGAGTGCTGCCGTTGGCTCACCAGGAGCTCATCCGCCACCATCTCTACTTCAATACCCTGTCCTAGACCTTTAAACCAAATATGTTGGAGTAGCTCCTTCAGGGGTCTCTGCTTTTTTGACTGCTGAAGTCCACCGTTGATTCTGTCATTCGAATTTATCCGCTGGGACATTTACGCGAAAGCTCTCGTAGACCACTGAGAGTCGTGCAGTCAGTCATTGTTCGCAGAGCAATTATAGTGTTGATCGATCACAATTCTTTTGTTCCGGATTTCTTTGTCAACACTCACACTTACTAGTTTAGCAGGTCAGCTCTGGACGGAGCATCCCAGGTCCCAGTGGATACCGCTTGGAGGTATAGTAAGCACAATTGACGTGTACTATAAGTTGCAGCATCTGGGCGCCGCCAAGTTGGCACCAGTCAGAGCCTACCCGAATAGTACAACGCCCATCCACCACTGTACAACAAACGGTCGGGAAAAATCCGGGCACGTAAGAACGTCGATGTTCTGTGTCCTTGTTTGATGACAGCATGTATGAGTTCGGGGCTTGCCACCCTGGCAGGATCTTTTTACCTTTTCGTAAAACTTCCGAATCTCGTTCCTGTCATGGCACCTCTCTTCTTCCCTTCTTTTCTCCTTGTAGATCTCATTATACTGATCGTAAGTAGTCCTTGTTCGTTTTTGCATCAGCATTTGTCGTGCTTTTGGTTTGGCTGCATTTGCCTGCTTGCATTCTTTATCGAACCATGGGTTTCGTTTTGGTGGCCGAGTGAAACCCAGAACCTCAGAGGCAGCGGTACTGATGGCTTCTTGGCATTGCTGCCACTGGTCTTCAATGATTAATGCTGGCGGCATGGGATACAAGGATAATTGAAGGGACACTCGATTGGAAAAGGCATTGGCAATCTCTTGCGATTGTAGCTTTCCGACGTCATATCTCTTCACAGCGTTAGTTCGTGCAGGTCGTGAACACGATATCCTCATTCGTACCTTGGCTACAACAAGGTAGTGGTCCGAGTCAAAGTTGGCCCCTCGGAAAGTTCGGACATCAAGCACACTGGAAGAGTGCCTTGCGTCGATCGCAACATGATCAATTTGGTTGACGGTTAATTGATCTGGAGATCGCCATGTACCTTTATGAATTTTGAGATGCGGGAAGCGTGTACTACTTAGAACAAGATTTAGCCCCGCAGCAAAATCGATTAGCCTCAGTCCTTTTTCGGAGGTTTTGTCATGGAGGCTATGCTTACCGATTGTGTTTCCAAAGATGTCCTCCTTCACTAGCTTTGCGTTAAAATCACCAAGAACGATTTTCACGTCGTGTCTAGGGCACTGCTCATACGTTTCTTCGAGGAGCTCGTAGAAACAGTCTTTGGAATCGTCATCTTTCTCTTCTGTGTGGGAGTGGGCGCATATAAGGCTAATGTTGGCGAATTTAGCCCTGATGCGGATGGTCACTATACGCTCATTGACTGGATTTCGGCTAATCACTTTATCCCTGAGTCTTCCTCTAATGACAAATCGGCACCCAAACAAGCGCTGTTTCTGTTGTTTGTAGCAGTCGCCATAGTAGATGTCACAGTTTTTCATCTTCTTTATGCCCGGTCCACTCCATCGCACTTCTTGGAGGGCGGTTATGTCTGCTTTGCAGCAGTCCAGGGCGTCCGCTAATTCTCCAGCTGCACGTAGTCCGTTAAGAGATCTTACGTTCCACGTGCAGTTATTGTCCTTTTTTCGTTTGCTTGGGTCGTCAACTTTGAAATCATTATCGTTATCCGAGGCTATTAGTTGTTTCGGAACTAATATTTTTTACGTGGTTGGGTAGTTAACCCTACGCGCAACCCCCAACCTGGAGGGCCAGGTCCTTTTAGATCCCTTCGGACATAAAGGGCTGGAATATCCAGTGTCAGTACCCTGCTGCAGGGGTGTGAGTGCTGCCGTTGGCTCACCAGGAGCTCATCCGCCACCATCTCTACTTCAATACCCTGTCCTAGACCTTTAAACCAAATATGTTGGAGTAGCTCCTTCAGGGGTTTCTGCTTTTTTGACTGCTGAAGTCCACCGTTGATTCTGTCATTCGAATTCATCCGCTGGGACATTTACGCGAAAGCTCTCGTAGACCACTGAGATTCGTGCAGTCAGTCATTGTTCGCAGAGCAATTATAGTGTTGATCGATCACAATTCTTTTGTTCCGGATTTCTTTGTCAACACTCACACTTACTAGTTTAGCAGGTCAGCTCTGGACGGAGCATCCCAGGTCCCAGTGGATACCGCTTGGAGGTATAGTAAGCACAATTGACGTGTACTATAAGTTGCAGCATCTGGGCGCCGCCAAGTTGGCACCAGTCAGAGCCTACCCGAATAGTACAACGCCCATCCACCACTGTACAACAAACGGTCGGGAAAAATCCGGGCACGTAAGAATCGGTGCCGTGACCAAGCACTCCTTGGCTTTCCTAAAACTTTCCTCACATTCTATTGCCCAATCAAATTTCTTACTTTTCTTAGGAAGATCCGTAAGAGGCCTAACTAAAATTGCAAAATTTGGAACAAACCTTCTGTAGCAAGAAATAGTCTCTATAAAACTTTAACTTCTTTGATATTTTTAGGGGCCGGAATCTTCAACATTCTTTCGAACTTTTCTGGGTCCACATGGAGTCCGTTCCTATCAACAACATACCCCAAGAATTTCAAAAAAGCCCTACAAAAGTTACATATTTCCCTACCTACTTTTAAGCCCGCTCCTACTTATCTTTTAAAAACCTCCTTCAAAATTTCTAAATGTTTGTCGAAGGAATCGGTGACGATGATGATGTCGTCCAAGTACACAAAGACGTAAGGTTCTAGGTCGGGACCCAAAACGTCGTCTACAAACCTTTGCCGTTGCCGGGGAGCTATGGAGACCAAACGGCATCCTCAAAAACTCAAAAAGACCTCGGCCAGGCACTGTAAAGGCTGTGTACTTGCGCGATTCCTCCTCCATGGGTATCTGCCAGATTAATGTCAAAAGATGACAAAAACTGCGTTTCTAAGCTTATCCAAAATCGCTGAGATAAACGGAAGTGGATAAGCGTCCCTATCTGTTACAGCGTTAAGCTTCCTATAATAGACGCAAAACTTAAAGCTTCCATCCTTTTTCTTGACGAGCAAGATCGGAGATGCCCAAGGGTTCGTAGACTTCTGGATAACTCCAGCATCTAACATCTCCTGAAGCTCCTTGATTGCGGGTGACACAGGGTAATACCGCTGCTTAATCGGTTCTGCAGTCGTCCTAATCCTATGCTAAACTAAGTTGGTACAGCCTTCCCCCTCAGTCATTTCCTGAAACAACTGTTCTAAACACCTATCTAACTTTTTCCTATCCTCACTACCTAAATCTGATTTTTCCCTAATGGACCCTACATCTGTTATAGAGGCAACTGCTTCCTGCTCTGAAAAACACACACTTGTTCTCACATCCGGGACTATTCCCGATAGCGCCCTGTTCTGACTAGGTTTTATTTGTATGCCAAAAAAACTAGGGAAAAAAATATAACTTATGAAAGCTTTATAAAAGCAAAAGAAACACGTCCACTTTGATATCGTTATAAATCGATTGTATTTACTTACATTATGTATACAATTCTGTAGAGGTCATAAGTGACAAAAATTCTATGTTTTTATTTACATTTTGTTTTGACGTTAATTGTTTGTGGATTCTATTTAATTAAAGTATTGTTCGATTTACAAATTAATAATTACTAATTCAATTTAAACATTTCTCATAAACATTGTACTTTCGTACATTCTCCCGCCTCCGAAAGTTGCAAGTACAATCACGTCTGGGGCACCCTATTTGATTTCAAACTGTAGTACCGACATCGTGCAGTTGATTCTTCACAGATGGCCTTTGACAGTTGATTGCCTTCCTTGATTGGTATAATTACCAATGGTGGTACTCTTCTTTCGCATGGTATGCATGTAAAGAGAAGAAGAGAGATTAGTAAAGTACATTAATAAACATAAATTGACAACACGAAAGAATAGTACAACAGATACTAATGCGAAATTTTTAAAGTGTTGCATTTCACTTTGGCATGTGTACTGCCTACTGCATCGGTTGTATGCATTGCCTTGCGTAAGTTGTACTTCCATATTCATTCATCGTATGTTTCATTCTTCCTTGTTTTGCCTTGTGAATTGCGATGCGTAAGAGCAGTATACTAATTGGTATTGTTCCTTGTTCTTGTTTCTTGTGTAGATTCATTTTCGTGAGACGTGAGCATGGTGCCGACATGCTTTGCGCAATTTAATCGCGATTCTTTTTTATTAAAAGTGAATGTTATTATTATTGTTCTTGTGTCCTTATTTTGAAATTAAATTTGTGTTGAACTGATGGTGTAGTTTGCTGCGCATTGATGCTGGGATCGATGAATTAAGTTGCGACGAATTTCCCACAACTTTTATATTGGCTAATGGACAATGGAGGCCATGTGTTCCAGGATGAGTGTCTTTTGTTGTTTTTTAATTTAAATATTTGATTTAAAATCCTTTTAAAAATTCATTTGTTTTGTATGTTTGTATTATGTTCTGTGTGTGTTATATGTATGTTTAATTTCGTGAATTTTGAATTTATTTTAATTCCCATTTTTGTTCTGCATAAAGATGTATGTATGTATGTGTGTGTGGTATTGCGTACATTTTAGAATTTAATTCGCGGATTTCAATATTCGCGCGTAGGTTCTTTTATTTCAATATACGGATATATATGTGTGTGTGTAATTTTCAATAGCAAAGGCATATTTGTCCGTGACCAAGTGCCATCCTTTTCTAGTTGAAAGATTTCGATTTTCAACTAGAATTTTTTGTTTACATTTTTTGTAAACAACTCGCGAATCTGCTTCGGAAATTTTTCGCGAATTTTTATAATTTTTATTAAGTTTTAGGAGTGTTAAAGTGATTGAAAATTACAAAGTGATTATCAATTTAAATTCATTCAGTGGACTGTATAATTTTGATCTTAAAATTAATCAGATCTGTTTGTCAAATGCATTTTGCCGACGGCATTTGACATTTCGCGTTTTTCATTTTCTATGTGATGTGGATCGTGTTCTTTTTTTTTGTTTTTAAAATGGCAGTGCATTTTGTGTTTTCAACAGAATTGTTTGTTAATTTAATAAATTATGAGCGTTGTTTAAGCATGGTTTACAAATCAATTTATATTGTGTATGCGTTGTTACAGTACAGAAACATTTTTATTGAAATGTGTCTTGTCGACGACTATTTTTGTTTTCTTTGCCGACGGGAATTTGACTTTCGACGTGCGGTGTTTCTCGGTTTTCGATGTTCTTCTCGCAGAGATTTTTAAAAATAATGTGTTTTAAGAATTTAATTTTATATCGTAGCTTAAGTTTTTTAGAATAAGTTGTTTTAGTTCCTTTTAGATTTTAAGTTTGAGTTTGTGTGTGTGTTGTAGCAGCACAGCATTAAAGATGAAGTGCATAGATTGCCTTTCATGCAACTTATAAATTTTTATGTCTTTGAATAAAGATGATTTTAAAAAGGTTCTTGTTTGTTTTATTATTTCTTGAACAGCTTTTCAGGTGGTTTTAAAGATGTGTTTTTAAGGATGTGTTTTGATGGTTTGAACAGCTTTGCATATTTTTAAAGATGTGTTGATTGATGAGTTGTGTGATGATGATTGGGTTTAAATCTATGGTACAGATGTGTTGAGTGCTGGTTTTTTTGCGAAACTTTGCAGGTGCTTTAAAGATGGGTTGATTGTTGTTTGAATTTGTTGATGATTTGATTTAAAATTTTCTTTTGAAATGTTTCGGTAAACAGCTTGTATTTTAGAACTTAATTTTCATATTAACGCCGATTGTTCCTGGTGTTTGTTAGATGGTAAATAACAAATTTTCGCGATGGGTCGTTTGAAGTTTCCGTTTTGTGTCTTCACGGTGACAACGCGTATAAGACCATCCGTTCCCGCGTGAGTGTCCTCAATTCGGGCAAGACTCCAGTAAGTCGGTGCAAGCCGCTCATCCTTGAGCAACACTAGGTCTCCTATTTTGGGAGCTTCTTGAACTTGAGTCCATTTCGGACGTTGCTGCAACCGTGCCAGGTATTCGGAACTCCACTTTTTCCAAAATCCTTCCGCCAGCGCTTGTACTTTTTTCCATCGATCGATATACGTGATGTCGTTGTTGAGTTCGCCTTGTGGCACAGCGTGTAGAGATTCGCCTACGAGAAAATGCGCAGGTGTTAGCGCATTCAAATCATCCAAGCTGTCGGAGAGTGGGCATAAGGGTCTCGAATTCAGACACGCTTCTATCTGAGCTAGAAGCGTTGTGAGCTCCTCAAAAGTAAGCCTTTCGGTTCCAACAACTCGTTTTAAATGGAACTTCACCGATTTCACTCCCGCTTCCCATAATCCACCAAAGTGTGGAGAAGCTGGGGGAATAAAGTGCCAATTTGTTCCGTGATTTGCTAGGTTTTCGGCAATTTCTTTAAAATCGTGCTTCGCGTCCTTCAACATTTTGGCTAATTCGTTATTAGCGCCAACGAAATTTGTTCCACAATCGCTGTAGATTTGTTTGCAGCTACCTCTCCTGGCCGTAAAACGCCGAAATGCTGCTAAAAAGGCTTGGGTAGTCAGGTCAGACACTACTTCCAAGTGAATGGCCTTTGTTGCCAAACAGATAAACACTGCAAAATACCCTTTTAGTATTTTAGCACCTCGAGCTTTCCAGCTTTTTATTTCGATGGGTCCTGCGTAATCAACTCCTGTATGACTGAACGGTCGTGACATCTGGACTCTAGGTGCAGGTAGATTCGCCATCAACTGCTGCATTTCCGATGCCTTTTGCCGGTAGCAAGAAGTGCATCTATGAAGCTGATACTTCACACATCTTCGTATCTGGCCAATCCAATATTTTTGACGGATGTAACTGATCATCTGTTGGATGCCGCCATGCAATGTGTTCTTATGGGCATCTCTGACAACCAGGTTCGTAAAATGGTGACTATTTCGAAGTAGTATCGGATGTTGCGCGTCGTAGGGGAGGAGAGAATTCTCCAAGCGTCCTCCAACTCTCAAAAGTCCTTCAGCATCAACGAATGCGTTCAACGTCTTGAGTGACTTAGGTATTTTCGAGGTTTCCAAAATCTGTTGAAGTTCTGCTTTGAACATCTCTTTCTGTGCGGCCTTTACGACGATGATACGCGCTGCTTCCAGTTCGTTTGGAGTAAATGGGCCATCAGAAATTGCTTTTCGTCGACATTTTGTTGCGAAACGACAACATGTGGCGATAACTCGAATCCCCTTCAACAAACTCGAACAGTCGCAGATGGTTTGAAGTATACGATCATCCTGAGTGACTTGAGCACTTAGTGCCTTAACCGGGCGTCGTTCCTCGTCAGTTTCGATGTCAACAGGTTGATGCGGAACATCGAAAGCCCATTGACTGCGTAAAAACTCAGGACCAATCCACCAAGTCTCCAATGACGTCAGTTCTGCTGGATACACTCCTCTAGACGCCAGATCGGCTGGGTTATGAAGCGTTGCGACATGTCCCCAGCAATCGATCCCCACTAGCCGCTGAATTTCGGATACTCTGTTGGCAACGAACGTAGTCCATTTAGCGGGAGTGGCTCGTATCCACGCGAGCGCGATGGTTGAGTCGGTCCAAGTAAACATCTTGATGTCGGGAACAGCCAAAACGTCCTTCGTATACTGCATCAACTGCGCTAACACTACTGCTCCGCAAAGTTCCAAACGTGGAAGCGTGATCGTACGCTGACTTGGAGCTACTTTCGTCTTCGCCAGAAGCAAGTTGACATGAATATTGCCATCATTGTCAAGTACACGAACGTATACTACGGCACCGTATGCCTTCATAGACGCATCACAGAACCCATGTAATTCGATGTCCTTGTTGGTTTTGCTTGTCTGAGTCCAGCGTGGTATTCGAAGCGTCTCGATCATCGGAAGTTCTCCATGAAAAACATCCCAATCTTTTTTCAGTGTAGCTGGAACCGGATCATCCCAATCACAACTTAGCTCCCAAAGCCGCTGCATCATTAACTTCGCCGTGATGACGCATGGTGATATCCAGCCAAGTGGGTCGAACAGTTTGGCTATGGTGGACAACATTAACCTTTTTGTTGTGGCTTCTGATGACTGTTGCACATTTTGGTAAGAAAAGTAGTCGTCTATCGGGAACCATTTGATGCCAAGGGTTTTGACATGATTTGACATGTTGAACGGCACCTCAAAGTCTAATTCTCGATCTGCTGCTGGTATGTCTTCGACGAGTTCTTTCACGTTGCTTGTCCACTTGCGTAATTTGAGACCCGCGGACGCCAGAAGTTGATTCGCTTGGTCGCGTTTTGTTCGTGCTTCTCCCACAGTATCGGCACCACTGATGAGATCGTCCACATACATGTCCTCTCGGACAACCTTCGCGCTCTCCGGCAGGTTCGATTCTTCATCTTCGGCTACACGCTTCAAAATTTTGATGGCAAGATATGGTGCACTTGCTGTGCCAAACGTTACCGTTTTAAGCCGAAACATCTTGATTGGAGAGGAACGATCTTCTCTCCACAGGATCAGCTGATAATATGTGTCCGGTGTATCCACCAACACCTGTCTGTACATCTTTTCGATGTCAGCCGTAAACGTGATTCTGTGGGCTCGCCATCGAAGAACCAGATCGATAATGCTCGACTGTAATTTTGGACCCACCAAAAGTCGATCATTGAGCGAACTTCCATCCAAAGTCTTCGCTGTTGCGTCGAACACGACCCTCAGTTTCGTGGTGGAACTCGATTCCTTGAAAACTGCATGGTGAGGCAAAAAATAGTGGTATGGGGTTGCCAACACCGAGTCGCCGACGTGAATTTCTTCCATATGCCCTAGGGTTGCATATTCCTGTATGCATTTGGCATAATCTGCCCGAAGAGTTGGGTTTGCCTCCAGCCTCTTCTCCAAGTGCAGGAATCGTCGGACCGCGCTCTGCTTACTGGATCCCATCGCTGGAAGACATCCACCTTTAAACGGCAGCTTCACTTCATAACGCCCGTCAGGAAGGCGTTTCGTGTGTTCGTCGAAATGCGCGTCGCATGCGATGTTCTCCTCAGTTTCATGTGTTTGGAACGGCAATTCTTCCATCTCCCAGAATCTCTGCAGCTGAGAATTCAGGTCAGCAGTCTGCACAAAACTGCGTATTTGCCGGGGATGTTCCGCTTGAACTTTCCCTAACACAATCCACCCTAACTGCGTCTTCTGAGCGGTTGGTCCGACTCCATCTGCAGGTCTTCTCACTTCTGGCAGGAGTATATCAGCATATACTTCGCTGCCGAGAAGTAAATTAATGGGTCCAGGAACGTGGAGATTGGGATCTGCCAACGTTAACCCTTTGAGGTGTTGCCATTTGTCAGGTATCATTTGTTGGGCCGGGAGATGGCCAGTCAGTGACTTAAAGACCAGTGCCCGCACCGCGCCTCCATAAGTTGAGTTGCATGACGCAAGCTCAATATCCACGCAAGTTTGCGTTGTGCCACTGCTGACTAACCCTAACCCTGACACCTCGACAAAGGTACGTCGCTTTTTCAGCTGCAATTGTTGTGCTGCATCTTCAGTGATGAAGCATGCTTCCGATCCTGGGTCGATCAAAGCTCGGAGATGGTGTTGACGACCATCGGCTGCTCGCACCTTAACAATTGCTGTCGCTAAAAGCACCTGGTGCGTTCTGCTACCATGCGACGTGTGGTAATTCAAAACTTGGCCACTTGTAGAAGCTTGTTGCACTTCTCGTGGTTCAAACTCCAGTGCATTAGCGTTAAAAGACGTAGAAACTGCATTCTGACCCCTTGAAGTTGTTGTTGTCCTCGACGGCATGCTATTTGCGCGCACAGCTGCGTGTTGGGTCAAGTTTACATGTAGAAGCGTGTGATGACGTTGTTGGCAAAAATAACAGCAGCCAGGCGAGGGGCAATTCGGCGCAAAATGCCCTGAAGAAAGGCAGTTGTCGCAAACTCTCAGGCGTCGAGCAGTCTGCTTCCTTTCCGCTGTGTTCATGTTCAGGAACTTTTGGCATTTCCTTATAGAGTGTTGGCTCTGGTGGCATAACTGGCAGACAAACTCCGTTCTGGCAGCAGTTTTCGTATGAAACACCTTCCGCACCTCCGTACCAGTTGGTCTCCTC
Source organism: Melanostoma scalare (assembly GCA_949752695.1). NCBI lineage: Eukaryota > Metazoa > Arthropoda > Insecta > Diptera > Syrphidae > Melanostoma > Melanostoma scalare. Next base: position 113,700,114 of record OX456986.1, on the reverse strand, counting down.
ACATCGTTCTTGAAAGAACTTGGTTGCGCTGTTTCTGTACTCACGGCTTCCAACGTCCTGAAGCGTGCTTCCAAAAAGTCCAGAAAATCGTTCCAGCTTGGCAACTCTTTCTGGTTCCCCAACTTCTCCTCCCACAACTGCTGCAGATTACAAGGTAATTTGTTATACACTATGTGCACCAAAATGACGTCCCATTGATCCACAGGTACATCCAGATTTCTGAGTGCATGTATACACTCTTGCGAGGTGAAGATTACCTCCTTCAGCTCATCTACCGACTCCTTCACAAGGCACCTTTGGCTGAAAAGTAGTTTCAGTTGCGCGTTTACTAATACACGCTTGTTGTCGTAACGCGCCTTCAATAACTCCCATGCCTTGTCAAAATTACCTGCGACACAAGGTAAATGCTGGAGCAAACGATCCGCCTCGCCTTCTAAACTGGACTTCAAAAAGTGCATCTTGTCGATGTCCGTTAAGTTCTTGTTAGAACACACCAGGGAATCAAATCGGTCGTGAAACGACCGCCATTTTGTATATTCCCCATTAAATTTAGGGAGATCTATTTTCGGTAACCTTAATTCGGTACGAACCATACCTGACTGGCCTAAACTCTGACCAGCCTGACCTCCTGCCATCGCTGACGTTGCAGGAACCGAAGAGAAACTCTCTAACAATTCAGTTAAATCGGACCTATAATCCAGGTATGTGTCGTTAATTTTGTCAAAAACTTCCAAATAATCCTCCTTTTCAATTCCAGCTTCCAACTTTGAACCCCCCACGACGTTCTGGTGGTAGATTTTCGCGGACGCCATATTTTCCTCCAGCAAGGCTAAACGACTACTCGCAATTGCCCGGGTACGACGTGCCTTGGGCTCTTTTTTAAAATTCCTATAATTCCTCTCTATTTGCTCCAGGAGACTTTTTTGGAGAGCTCCGTAAAACAAAGAAGAACCAAGAGCAGGATTCGACATTTTTAAGTTTGAGTAATTTATTGATTTATAAAATACGACACAACAAGAACGAACTTACTTAAATTCTTCTCTTCTTTACAGTGACAACCTTGGATGACCTTGTAGTCCTTGATGACTTGACTTCTGCAGCAGATCTACTTTTAAGTTTATTAAGATTGGCTTTTTTAATCGCGCGCGATTTCTTAGTTTAATTCAGTAGAAATGAAACTTATTTTAAGCTCTGAAAGAGTTCTTTTTGTTTGTATATATATGCACCTGAGTGTTCGTAAAACGACTCAGCACTTCACACACTTTTTGTCTTTAAAAAAATGTTAATGTTTTCCACACACACTATATTGTTTTTAATCACTGTTCGTAAAAAACGGCTATGAAGGACCAAAATGTTCTGACTAGGTTTTATTTGTATGCCAAAAAAACTAGGGAAAAAAATATAACTTATGAAAGCTTTATAAAAGCAAAAGAAACACGTCCACTTTGATATCGTTATAAATCGATTGTATTTACTTACATTATGTATACAATTCTGTAGAGGTCATAAGTGACAAAAATTCTATGTTTTTATTTACATTTTGTTTTGACGTTAATTGTTTGTGGATTCTATTTAATTAAAGTATTGTTCGATTTACAAATTAATAATTACTAATTCAATTTAAACATTTCTCATAAACATTGTACTTTCGTACACGCCCAAAAGTCTGCGCCAAGGATCAATAAGTGTGGGAGGTTTGGTATAACTAAGCACTCTAGTAGTATGGATTTACCCTCCACCTCCATTGGAAGCGACAATGATCCAACTACTCCTACTCCCGCCCCAACCACTAGCGCAACCGAACCTATGCTACATTTCCCTAACATTAAGCCTAAACCCTTCAAAATTCTCCACCCATCCCTACCTACTATTGTGCGAGAAGCACCGGAATCTAAAAGCCCAAGAAACCTAACGTCAAAAATGTTAACCTTCAAATAAGGTCGACTATCCCTACCATTTGCCGCGAGTGTAAACCCTAGTTCAACCCTGTCAACCAGCTGATCTTCAGCAGACGACCTAACTAGTTGCGACGGAGCTCTCGTCCTGCTGACCCGAGAGTCCGTTGCCCATTTCCCGAACCCGAACATTTCTTACAGTCTCAACGATAGACATTCAACGCACCACAACCAAAACATTTCTTAGCAACCGAACACGAATTCGAAAAATGACCTTCTCTGTTACAATTGAAACACCTACCGACCGCGACCCTTCGGAATGGGTTATCTGGTGCCGACTCAACAACCGCCATTCGGTGTTGACCTGCCGCACTAGGTTGATAACCACACTCCGGTTCCAACAAATTTTTTCCACGAGGGGGAGGGGTCAAAGAGTCAACATTCACCTTCAATGCGTCCATCTATCTTCCAAGCACCACAAGCTCCTTCACCGTGGTCGGCTTAGCGCTAGCGATTTGTTTTTGGAAGAATGGATCAACATTCTTTTTTAAAATTGCAAGGAAGGTTTCGTCCTTCCCTAGGGATCTACGATTAATCTCCTCCAAAAGAGGATCATCATAGTTCGCAGTAAGGAACTCCGCCTTGATTTCTTGAACTAACTCCTGCCAGTTCCTTAGCTCACTCCTTACGGTCCTATACCATAAGAGGGCTCTTCCCGTCAATAATTCCGTCGCCGACTAAAACAAATGTGCCTCAGACACATCATTCGCTACTCGCAATTCTTCAACCCGTTCTAAAAATTAATTCACAGACGAACCATCCGACTCTCCCGTAAATTTCACACTCCACTTTCCCACACGTTCCACTCTTCTTTCATACCTTTCGTACATGCTATGATTCCCTACCATCCTATCCTCCCTTTCCAATCTATTTTCCCTATGCATTCTATGTTCTCCCTCAATTCTGTTTTCTCTTGCAACTCTCTTTTCCCTCGCCATCCGTTCTCGCTCTAACTCTCTTTCCAACTCTCTAATCCTCAACTCACTCGCACTTTCAACACTTCTTTGCTCATTCCTGCGGATACCAGCCATCTTTTCAACAACCGAATTATTTTCAATTTCCCGCTTCATTCATTCTTCATTCATTCTTCTTCATGGGCTTACGCTCACCGAGCGGTCACCTGAAACTCCTGATCTTACATTCTTATTTGGGGATACATCCTCCAAATCACTATCCCCACTATCACCTAGTTGCACTCTAAATATTATTTGCAATCAACAGCATGGTTTTATCCAAAGAAGATCGACGGTAACCAACCTGCTATCTTTTTATCATAATTGTTCCAACTCTCTTGAAAATGGGTATGAACTCGATTGTATTTATACTGACTTTTCCAAAGCAGTCGATCAACTTTCTCATGATGTTATCTTATATATAAAAATGAATCGCAAAATGTGTTGGTAAGCGCATAACTCAACAACGCCTGGACCAATTTGGCCAATTCTTTTTTTGTTGTGTTTGTTATTGTCAGGAGAAGGTTCTTATGACATCTTATATATAAAAATGAATCGCAAAATGTGTTGGTAAGCGCATAACTCAACAACGCCTGGACCAATTTGGCCAATTCTTTTTTTGTTGTGTTTGTTATTGTCAGGAGAAGGTTCTTATGACATAAAAAATTTAAAAATTGATATTCCCACAGGAACATATTTGGGAACGGAAACTTAGAAACTACTAGACAGGTTTCTATAACGATTCCAGCATTAGGGGTGCTATATTATCCCCCTCCATAAGTAATTCAGGTTATATTTCATCCCATTAATCCCACGGGAACAGAAACGGGAACGAGAACCGAAACCTTAAAGTTACTTGGCCGATTTCAAAATTTTTTTCAACTCTAAGATGTTACATTATCCCTCAGTCACAATTACTTATAAGTGGTTCCTGTCAAGGTTTGTTCCCCATATTCCCACAGGAACGGAATTTAAAAAATTGCGCGGATATTCCGACGGGAACGGGTTTGGGCAAGGAAACTTAGAAACTAAGATAAGATTGCTACCCCTCAATTAGTAATTTAGATTATATTCCATCCGTAAAGCTATTTCACCGATTTCAAAAATTCTTTCAACTCTACGATGTTACCTTATCCCTCAGTGACATAGACTTATATTTCACATATTTCCACGGTAATTGAAGATTCCCACAGGAACGGGGGCTGGGAACGGAAACCTAGAAACTACTGGACAGATTTCAAAAATTCTTTCGTCATTGGGATGCTACATAATCCCAAAATTATTTTTCATCCCCAAGTTCCCACTTAACCCATTAACTCCCAAGGGTACCAAAAGCAGATAAGTTTATATTTTTATAGTATTGTAACGTGCGCTTAGTTCGCAAAAATAAAACTTCACTTTTCAATTTATTTCTACCACTTTTATTCAGTATCAATACTTTATTCGAACTCAACTCGACTTTTGGACTATCACTTGTTCACAACAATTCACTCTTAACTTTATCACTCTATAATCAGAACTCCCTCTGGTTGCCTCGGGCGGGCTATTTATATCGAATGACATTTCATCTAGAACTCTCCAGTAGCTTCCACATGGTCTGCAACTCTCCACTGTTTTGGCTGTCAAACATTTTCTCTCCTAGAATTTCTACACTTACTCTAGTGCTCCCAGATGTGTTTTTCGGTTGAACGTTTTCGATTAGGAAATTGGTATTAAATGTTGGGTTCACGTTACACTGCCCCCTCCTTAAGATTGTTCGTCCCGAATAATTCCATCTGCAGCCTCGCCACTATATCGATGCAGCCGGTCACAATGAACTACTTTTAACTTGCCTCTTAGTCCTCTTTGGATGCGGTAAACCACGTCGTTAATCCTCGTGACAACAGTATAAGGACCTTCCCAGTTTTGCTGAAGTTTCGGTGACAATCCCTTTTGACGATGAGGATTATAAAGCCACACACGATCTCCTGCTTGGAATCCTGACGTTGTCGCTTTTGTGTCGTACCCTGTCTTCATCCGGTCGCTGTAGGTTTTCATCCGTTCCCTTGTTCTTTTATGGATGTCAGCGAGTCTCTCCTTGAGGTCGTCCACATACTCGTTTGTGTCCTGTGGCTCCTCTGTGGGGCATACAAATTTAAGTTCGCTGGGCAGCCGCATGGTTTTCCCGAACAGGATGTCAGATGGTGTTTGCCCTGTCGAGCTATGTACTGCACTTCTATAGGCCATCAGGAATAGTGGTACGTGCCTATCCCAGTCTCTTTGGTAGTCGCCTACGACCTTGGTGAGGTGTTCTTTCAAGGTCCGGTTGAATCTTTCAACCATCCCATCAGATTGTGGATGAAGCGGTGTGGTTCTCGTCTTCTTAATGCCAAGTAGCCCACACACTCCTTGGAAGATGTTTGACTCAAAGTTCCTCCCTTGGTCGGAATGGAGTTCCATAGGCACGCCAAACCTACTCACCCAGTTGAACACAATCTGGTCGACCACCGTTTTGGCTTCTTGATTTGGGATGACATACGCCTCAGGCCACTTGCTAAAATAGTCCATTACAACCAGAATGTACTTGTTTCCAGCATTGGTTTCTGGAAAAGGCCCAGCCACATCTACTGCAATCCTCTCAAAAGGCGATCCAACGTTGTACTGATGCATCTTACCTTGAATCTTCCTACCAGGTCCTTTGGTTGCAGCACACTTGTCACATGTTCGGCACCACTTCTCCACGTCATCTCTAGCGTGTAACCAGTAGAACCGATGTCGCACCTTCTCCAGTGTTTTGTTGACTCCCAGGTGGCCTCCAGAAGGTCCGTCGTGCATCTCCCGAAGAACTTCACTGACTTTCGATTGCGGTACGATCAGCTGCATCACATATGACTTACCGTCAGCGGATTCCCATATTCGCCTGAGGACACCTTCTTGCACATATAGTGAGTCCCACTGTGCCCAATAGGCTTTGAGAACTGGACTCCTGTCAGAAATGTCTCCCCATTCAGGTTTCTCTTCATTTTCTCTCCATGCGAGAATGGGTTCGATATCTGGATCCTCCTGTTGAGCAGTCCTCACTTCCTCATTGCTCCATCCGCTTATTGGGTCAGCTCTTAGTCGCTGAGCGGTAATATTTTCTTTGTCTTCTTGCCGCCTACAATGTTTACAATCCACTTTGCAAGGTCTTCGGGATAATGCGTCAGCGTTTGAGTGCAACTTTCCTCTGCGGTGTTGAATCTGGTAATCATAAGTCTGCAGTCTTTCTATCCGCCTTGCGACTTGACCTTCTGGACTTTTGAAGTTCAACAGCCAGTTCAGAGCACCATGGTCTGTCCGCAGAAGGAATTTCTGTCCATAGATGTACTTATGGAAGTGCTTTGTTGCCAAGATCAGAGCTAGCAGTTCCCTTCTGGTCACGCAGTAGTTTCTTTCGGGTTTCGAGAGGACCTTGCTGTAGTATGCCACCACTTTCTCTTCGCCATCATGCACTTGGGATAGTACCGCCCCGATTCCAACGTTGCTTGCATCTGCGTCGATGATGAATGTTTTGCCAGGTGTTGGATGTGCCAGCACTGGAGCGTTACAGAGGCGGTATTTGAGTTCCTGAAAAGATTTTTCACACTCACCTGACCATTTGAACTGCTTCCCTTTTTCGGTGAGCTGATGCAAACTCTTTGCAACTCCAGCAAAGTTCTTAACGAAACGTCGGTAATATCATCAGATGGTAACCCTGCCTTATCATCTAGTGTTTAGTTTTGCGCTCTTGAATTTTTTTAATTTTTAATAGTATTCAATCGTTAAATATACCCCAAAAGTATTCTAAGATCGGTTTAACAAGTGCCCATATCGAGTAAACATTTAATAACACCCGATTCTACTGTGCTAGTGCTAGTACTGAATATTAGTTTAATATAATAATTGATAATTTCAATTCATCATTTAACAGTACCATTAACCTTAGCATCAACAGTGTTTTTAAAACTTGCTTTATAGCGTATTTTATTACATTTCCTAACAAGCATCTTGCATAAAATCTCCCCAGTTTACAATAAAGTGGCTATAATTCTTTGTGTGTCTTATACTTTGGAAGTTATTCAAGTTTTAAGAAAAAACAGACTATTTATTACTTGTAATCTCAAAGTTTAAGGGTTGCCAAATCATTTATTTGTGTAAATTTATCTGATTAATATTTTTGTGTCGCTCACGTAAAACGCCCAAGTGACAATGAATGATTCAAATTGTTTAATATGCAAAAAATACACTAACGACATAACGGTGTCTTGTGATGTGTGCCTTCAGCAAGTTCATGCGAAATGTGTCGGATTGAAAGGTAAAGATGCAGATAAGTTTGTTTCTGTAAAAGGGTTTCATTTCTATTGCCAAGAACACGATAAAATTTCAGTGGATAAATTACACTGGAAAATTGTAAAGCTCAAGAAGCTTTTTGCTAGTGCTAATTCAATTTTTAAGGAGTTAGATGTGATTTTTGACTTTGAAACTTCTTGCACTAATGTAATGTCAAATTCGTTTAATAATATTGAACTAGATGCTCTGACCCCGGTTGCAACATCTCAACATCCCCTTATCTTCCTTACCCCGTCACCCCAGCCGCAGCCTCTTCCCTTGCAACAACAAACTTACAAGCTATCACATGCAAAACAATCAAATTGCAACACGCAAAGTTTAGAATTGGAGTATCATCAACAACAACAACAACAGCTGCAACAACCCCAACAGCAGCAGCAACAAAAGAAGCAACATCAACAACAGCAACAACAGCAACAACAACAACAACAACAACAACAACAACAACAACAACAACAACAACAACAACAACAACAACAACAACAACAACAACAACAACAACAACAACAACAACAACAACAACAACAACAACAACAACAACAACAACAACAACAACAACAACAACAACAACAACAACAACAACAACAACAACAACAACAACAACAACAACAACAACAACAACAACAACAACAACAACAACAACAACAACAACAACAACAACAACAACAACAACAACAACAACAACAACAACAACAACAACAACAACAACAACAACAACAACAACAACAACAACAACAACAACAACAACAACAACAACAACAACAACAACAACAACAACAACAACAACAACAACAACAACAACAACAACAACAACAACAACAACAACAACAACAACAACAACAACAACAACAACAACAACAACAACAACAACAACAACAACAACAACAACAACAACAACAACAACAACAACAACAACAACAACAACAACAACAACAACAACAACAACAACAACAACAACAACAGCAACAGCAAAAAAAATCACGTCAACGTAATGTGTCTGCAAATTTAGAACCGAGAACACTACGCTCAGGCGCTATCAAAACCGCTGGAAGCAATACTGGTATTTGTGGATTGGTTACTAGCGAACCACTGGACTCTCCAATAGCTTCCATTGCGGATGAGGGGTGCTCTAACCCGTTAGTTCCCAAACCGACATATACAGTTTTGCCACTTTCTATACCTAGAAGAGATGAACCATTGGCGCTACCAATAATGGATTCTCGCCCATGTGATCCTTCCTGCTCATTTGAAGCCGAAGCCAACAGTGGTCCACTAACTACTGCTACCATTCGAAGCTCAAATAAAAATTCACCTGCAAGCAACAATACCAACGAAACAGTATCCATTGCCACATCCATTGAATCAAGTGAAAGGATTTTAGCTCAACGCCATCGAAAAATTGTGGGAATCGACTCTTCGGATACGTCATTGCAAGTAGTACCAAGCATGAAGTGGTTACACTTGTCACGTTTCGCCATCAACACTTCTGAAGAATCAATAACTGCATATATGGCAAGTAGGCTTAAAATCTCTTCAACCTCCATAAAATGCAAAAAACTTCTGAAAAGAGATGCTGATACTAATGAACTTTCATTTTTGAACTTCAAAGTAGCCATTCCGGAGAATCTGTTGAAACAAGCTCTCAATCCCTCTGTTTGGCCTATGGGAGTAGAAGTTCGTGAATTTATTTTCACTCCAAAAAACCTGAACAGCCGGAAAATGCCATTGGGAACATAGAAAAAGTAGAACAACCTGCGCAAGAAAAATCATTTCTTTTATATTACCTAAACGCTGGTGGTCTAAGAACCAAACTTCATAGAATGCTTCTTTTTTCCTCGTCATCACTATATGATGTGATTGCTCTCACAGAAACTTGGCTTCGTGAGAACCATCACACAGCTGAAATGTTCAACAGTCAACAATACAACGTTTTTCGGAAAGATCGATGTCCTGATACAACTGGAAAGGACAGAGGTGGAGGTGTTATGATTGCAGTGCGATCATCGTTCTCATCCACTGAAGTTCCATTGCCATCAAAAGGTACAGATTTGCAGTACGATATTGATCAGCTAATTATTAAAGTAAATTTAAATGAAATTCATGATGTGTACATTGCTGTAAGTTATATACCACCAGAGAGTTCTGTCGAAATTTACAAACTTCACATTGATAACTGTTGCGAAGTATTAAAAAATTTGAAAGAAAACCAACATATTGTTATAGTTGGAGATTTTAACTTGCCATTTGTTAAGTGGGTTTTTGATGAAGACGATCTCTGCTTATTACCCTTCAATGTAAGGAATGATTGTGATAGTGAAGTTGTCGACAGATTGACAGCGTATGATCTTCAGCAAATAAATAGATTCCCTAATAACCTTGATCGTATTCTTGATTTGATTTTTATTGACAAAGAACTTTGCGCTGATGTTAATCTTCCCTCTAACTTGCTGTCAAAATCAGACCACCATGTAGCATTAGACATAAGTTTCAAATACTATATTTATTTTAAAGCTGCTGCTCAAGACATTAACACTTATGATTACACTAAAGGTGATTTTGTTTCCATGTCATATTTTCTTGTTTCTTTTGATTGGATGTCTGTCTTAAGCAACTCAGATCTTAATAATGCATACCTCAACTTCACAGATAAGCTTAAAGAGGCAGTCAATTTATTCATTCCGAAGACTATTAAGAATGTCTCTAACAAACCGCCGTGGTTCAATAGAGAACTGCTAAATCTAAATAATCGTAAAAATAGAGCATATAAATTGTATCGAAACTCTAACAATAGTTCTTCATTATATGAAAAATATTGCAGTGTTCAAAAGAGGTTTGATTTTCTAAATAATTTTTTGTACAAGCATCACATTTTTTGTATTGAAAGCAAACTGAAAAGCAATGCAAAATGTTTTTGGAATTACATTAACAGCAAAAAGAAATCGGTGGGCATTCCTAGCACTATGCATTTGTCGGGCATAACTTCATCCGACCTTCCAACAGTTTGCAATCTGTTTGCGCAGTTTTTTAGTTCAGTGTATGTTCCCCTAAATGATGCAACAGTGCTTGATAGAAATGGTTCTTCGAGTTTGATGGATATCGGCTTTTTAAATATTTCTATTGTTGAAGTGTTAGAAGAGTTGTGTGCATTGAACTTAGATAAGCAACCGGGCATGGATGGTTTTCCTCCTATACTTTTAAAAAATTGTGCGCAGGCTATTGCCCTGCCTCTAACTATGATTTTCAATCGTTCACTCGAGGCAGGCTCCTTTTTAGATTGTTGGAAGTGCTCATTTGTTACCCCTATTCACAAGGCTGGATCTAAGAACGAAGTAACAAACTATAGACCAATATGTAAAATATCAACAATCCCAAAACTGTTTGAAAAAATTATTTATAAAAAACTTGCTGCTTCACTAAAAAAATTAATTTCACCATATCAGCACGGTTTTGTTAGCGGCAGATCTACTACCACCAATCTTGCTATTTTTTCTAAATATTTCAAAATGTCAAAGTTTAACTTTCTGTCGTCGTCAGTCTTGTGTAAATTTTATTTACTTTAAAGGAAACGTACCTCTTAGTAAAATTAGCGAAAAAAAAGATCTAGGAGTTGTATTTGACTCGATGCTTACATTTAATAGCCACATAGACTACATCGGAGCGAAAGCCAATTCTATGTTGGGATTTGTAATTCGAAATTCGAAAGAATTTAAAGATCCCTTCACTCTTAAATGTTTGTATTTTGCTTATGTAAGATCAGTCCTCGAATATTGCTGTGTTATATGGAATCCGATTTATGCAACACATTCAAACAGATTGGAGCGAATTCAAAAACGTTTCACTAGATACTTGTTCTATCTTTTGCGCTGGAATATTGTTAGACCTTCATACAATGCTCGCTGCCTGCTTTTTGGCCTACAAGACCTGGAAACACGTCGTAAATATTTTGATGTAATGTTTGTAAGAGATGTCTTAAATGATAAAATTGAATGCTCTTTTTTGCTTGATTTGATTGGTATCAATTGTCAATCATATTCTTTCAGATTCAATAATTTATTTTTTGTACCATATCATAGAACTAATTATGGTTTCAATGAACCTATTGCGCGTTGCTTAAGACAAGCAAACTCAGTATGTGATAATGCAGGTATTGATATTTTGAACTTTTCTTACAGTAGAAATATTTTTAAATCAAATTTGAAGTCTATTTTGCACTCTGGTGGTTAACTAGGTATATATATATAATCCATGTTTTGTATTGAATAGTCTGTAAGAATTTTGTAATTCTGATTGACTGAATTAAATAAATTAATATGTGGCAAGACCAAGAAAGCTTCGGAGTTGATGTTTGTCCTGTGGTGTTGGCCAATTTTTGACGGAGTCAACTTTTTCAGGATCATTCTTCACTCCTTGGGAAGAGATGATGGGTCCCAAATACTTAACTTCGGTTTTGAAAAGTGCACATTTTTCCGGATTCAGTTTAAGGTTAGCCTCTCGAAGTCTCTGAAACACGGCTTTTAGATTCTTGCAATGTTGGTCAAATGTTTTCCCGTAAACAATGACATCGTCCAAGTAGACAAGGCACGCTTTCCACGTCAGTCCTTGAAGAACGCACTCCATCAAACGCTCGAATGTTGCCGGAGCGTTGCATAGCCCAAACGACATAACTTTAAACTGCCAGAGCCCATTACCTGTAGAAAACGCCGTCTTTTCCCGATCATCAGGGTGGATGTCAACTTGCCAATATCCACTCTTCAAGTCCAGCGTCGAAAACCACTTGGCTCAATCCATGGCATCCAGGGTATCACTGATTCTCGGCAGGGGATAGCTGTCCTTCTTAGTCACATCGTTCAGCCTTCGGTAGTCCACACAAAAACGAGTGCTTCCGTCTTTCTTTTTCACTAGAACCACTGGTGACGCCCAAGGACTTTTGGAATTTTCGATAAGACCGTCCTTCTTCATTGTTGTTATCATTTCCTCAACCACACCTTGTTTGGCCAGTGGAAGACGTCTTGCGGGTTGACGAATCGGTCTTGCATCTCCTGTGTTGATGCGATGCTGCACCAACTGTGTCCTACCGTATTGTCCCTTTTGCAATGCGAAGATGTCAGTGTACTCTTGTAGGAGATTTTCAGCCATCCTTGTTTGTTGGTGATCAAGGTTGGATGAACTCAGTATTTTAGCTCTGATGGTTATGAGCTCCTCCGGGGTTAACGTTTTTCTCGGGGCCTCGTCTGTGATCTTCGTAATTGCTGCAACCGATTCGCAACGTCCAACGACTTCTCCTTTCTTCAACTTTACATCGTACGGTCTGGTGTTTAGTAATCGTACGGGGACCATTTTGTTTTTCGGTGCTACCAGTGTTTTCCCAATGATGACGCTTTGGGAGGAACACTCTGGGTCTGGTTCCACCATGAGGTATCGAAGGCTTCCAAACTCACCTTCCAGTTTTGTCCAAACGAACACTTCAGAAGAAGGAGGCAGAATCAGATCTTCCGTGATGACAGTTCTCAGTGTTGACGTCATTGACATATTTTATATGGACTGCTAGTTGGCTCCTTAAAAGTGAAGCCAGCGATAAGCGCCAGTGCTGCATCTTGGTTCAACTGGTTGTCGAATCTAGAACTAAACTAACACTTGTGTTTTTCGAGTTGTCAAACTGGCAGATGTTGTCTTGTCTTTTTTTGTTATTCTCGTGAAAGCATAAGTGTTTTTATTGTTGTTTGCACAGCAAACTTTTAGATGGCACCTAATTCTTGGGAAAAAATTGTAATGTTGCCGTAAATGGCGGACAGGGGAACCAAGAGGGCTAGTGTCGCTTGGCTTCAAAATCTTTGCCAGTCTTATATGGAGATTACACTCAACTAGCAGTCCATATATAATATGTCAATGGTTGACGTATTTTCATTCGAATAGGTCATTGGAATTTCTTTATTTTGGTATTTCAAAACTTGATAACCGATATCCAAAATAACTCCGTGCTGTTTCATAAAGTCGATTCCAATGATGCACTCGTCACATATATCTGCCACCAGGAATTGATGAGTAAACACTAGATCGGCCTGTCGGATCTTGAGACACACTTCTCTTGGGGATTGAAAGAAACACACTTGATTACCAAAAACGATTTATAACTTTATTGTTCAATAACCAAAATGAAAGTGAGAAAGATTTTATCGGGAAGTCAGCCATGACAGTAGAAAAATAGGAAAAAGAGAGAGATAAACGTAAACAGTGTCGCTAAAACGTCAAATTACTGGGACGTCGGGATGCAGGGGTGGCATGTGGGTCTTATGATCGTAAACATCCTGCCCGGTCGAATCGTCCTGTTCGAATTCTGCTGCATCCAAGAGAACACACAGTTTCTGCACTGCCCGGTTGCATAGGCCAGAAGACGTCTTGAGGGTAACGTTTCGGACCAATCCATCGCTGCCCGGATGCACTTCAACTACGCGACCTAATCGCCAATGTGTCGTAGGTAGATTTTCTTGTCGAACAATTACCACATCACCAATTCGAATGTTGGGCATACGCTTTCGCCACCTACTTCTCCTCTGTAAGGTATTCAGGTACTCGTCGCTCCATCTTTGCCAAAAATGTTGATGAATCTGACGCAACCATTGCCACTGCTGAAGACGATTCGATGAAATGCCAATAAGGTTTGGTTCAGGCACCGCAATTATCGGGGCTCCGATGAGGAAATCACCTGGTGTTAAAGCAAACCTTTCGCTTGGATCATCATAGAGAGGAGTGAGTGGACGAGAGTTGAGACACGCCTCGATACGTATAGCCAATGTCTGAAGTTGTTGTACACAAAGTACTTGGGTACCCACCAAGCGTACGAGATGGTGCTTGGCAGACTTAACCGCCGCCTCCCACAGTCCACCTTGATGAGGAGCACTGGGGGTGATGAAACTCCATTTCGTTCCATTGGACGCCAAAGATTGTTGGTTGGTTTCGCTCTGCCACGCAGATAAGTCTTCTTGAAGTACCCGGTTGGCACCTACAAACGCAGTACCATTGTCGCTGAATAAATTTAGGCACGGTCCTCGTCTACACACAAACCTTGTAAAGGCGTCCAAGAAAGCTCGCGCTGAAAGATCATCCACCACTTCAATGTGCACAGCCTTTGTACTCATACAAACAAATATGGCAAGGTAGGTTTTCACTGTTGAGCGGGAACGTTTTGGGCCAAGCCTCAGCACAAATGGACCGCAATAGTCCACCCCTGATGCCAAAAATGGTCAGGTTGCCGTCACTCTTGTTTTAGGTAGTGATGCCATCTGTTGCACGAGAGTAGCCCGACGATGTCGTCTGCAAATGACACACCGGTGGATGAAGCTCCGAACGGTCTGTCGTCCATTTAAAATCCAGAAGCGCTGTCGTAAAGTTTGCAACATGAGCGCAGTACCACCGTGCAAAGTTTTATGATGTGTATCTTGTACCAGTAGAGTCACGAAGGCACCATTCCTTGGAAGAATGGCTGGGAAGCGTTGATCATGCGAAATGGGAGCATGACGAAGACGTCCACCTACCCTCAGGATACTCTTTTGATCCAAGAAAGGGTCCAGAGGCAGCAAGCGATTCGAAGTAGTCAAATTGGATCTACGTCGAAGGTCTCTTACTTCTTCTCCAAACGAGAGATCTTGCTCTAACAAAATAAGGGCTGATAAGGCCGCATCCAATTCTTGTGGTTCAACAATAGTTCGCCAACGATTGCCCTTTTTGGGATAGCCTCGCAATATGTATGCCACTGTATGCAAAAGACGCTGCAGAGAGCTGAATCGTTCAGTGAGGGGAATTACCTGGCCATCACGAGGTCTGGTTGTAAGTGTGAACTTAAGTGCTGCTGTCATCGTCACCACCGATGTCTTCACTTCCTCTTGCACGTTAGCTAGCTCATCCAAGTCGAGTCGAGGGTCTTGTCCCAGAGGAAGTGCACCACTAGAAAGCCATTGAGGACCTGTCCACCACAGGTGATGCTGTATGAGCTCGTCGCCACCGATGCCACGGCTTGCACAATCTGCCGGATTGTGACCTGACCGAACATGGAACCACCTATTAGTTGCCGTGAGGTCCTGGATTTGCCTCACTCGATTAGCGACATATGGCTTTAAGCCTGCTGGATGTTTGCGCAACCAACACAGCACGATTTTTGAGTCTGACCATAAATAGTATTGATTGTTCAACAAACCCATTGCTTCACGTACGTTGTTAAAGAGAACGGCCAAAAGCTGCGCTGCACAGAGCTCAAGACGGGGAATGGTAGCGCCGCGAATAGGAGCCACCTTGGTTCGGGCTGTAACCAGGGAGACGTTAGAGGTTCCATCGATGTCTTCTGTTCTGGTATAAATGACGGCCGCGTACGCACGCAAGCTCGCATCACAAAATCCATGTAGTGTAGTTCTTTTTTCTCGGTGCATACCCAACCACCTGGGTACTCGAATTTGATTCAATGCCGCAAGGCCACTGCGAAACTTCGTCCACATTTCAGTCAGGTTCTGAGGTAGAGGGGCATCCCAAGTGAGTGCAGCTGCCCAGAGGGTCTGAATGAAGATCTTGCCAGTTATGACCACAGGTGCCAAGAGACCAGTTGGGTCATAAAGTTGTGCTACCTCGCTCAACACCTTGCGCTTCGTGAGAGAATTACTAATTGGTTGGAGCTTAAACTTGAATAAAAGCTCATCAGACGTGGGATCCCAAACTAAACCAAGCACCGTGGCAATAGGTGATTCTATATTTAGCTCTGAAGAGGAAGAAGAGTTAGCATTTACTTTATGAATTACCTCGGCACAGTTTGAATTCCATTTCCGCAAAGGAAAGCAACCCATTGAAAGGATAGTTGTAACATCTTCAGCCAGTTGTATTGCTTCCGAAGCGCTGTCACAGCTCACCAAAAAGTCGTCCACGTAAAAGGAAGACAAGATAACATCTCGTGCTTTACGTCCTTTGTTTATGTCTGCCAAACAGTCATGGTTATCACGAGCGCACTGCTGAAGTGTTCGCACAGCATTGAATGGACTCGAAGCCATCCCATAAGTCACTGTAGTCAACTGATAGACTTCAATTTTCTCATCAGGAGAATCACGCCATAGGATACGCTGAAAATGTCTATGCTCCGGAGCCACCAATATCTGACGGAACATCTTTTCAACGTCTGCTGTCAAAGCTACCGAATAACAACGAAAACGAAAGATGATGTTAATTAAGGAATCCTGAATGGTTGGACCGGTCATCTGGATGTCATTAAGAGAAAAGCCATTACTACTACGAGCCGATGCATTGAAGACTACGCGAAATTTGCTCTGTACGGCATGGTGAGGGATGTAGTAAGCATTTGTGTGATCGCCAGGTTGATCGACACGTTCCATGTGATTGAGGGTGCGGTATTCACGCATGAAATTGATGTACTTGTTTCGTATTTCCTCGTTCCCAGTCAGGCGTCGTTCCAAAGCCTGGAACTGGCGGAATGCATTGGTGTAGGAATTACCTAGCTCCGTAGCACCGTTGTGGAAGGGGATATGCACCACGTATTGACCCTCATTGTTTCGAAAATGTGTTGCACAGAAGATTTGTTCACACTCATCCTGTTCACTACTCAGCTGTTGCACCTCTTCCAGATACCAAAAATTACGAACCAAATCCTCTAAGCGAAGATCATCCTCAACCAAATGAGCGCAAAATGTAGACAGTGGTTGCACTGAACTTGAAGTTGTTGTTCCTGGGCCATATACAACCCATCCCAAGCGAGTGCGCTGAGCACAAGGTTCATTTGAAGCTCCTTTAATAGTATCGCCTTCTACAATTTGACCCCATACATCTGCACCAACCAAAATGTCTATTTTTGCAGATTTCGTAAACTGAGGATCAGCGAGCTGAAGACCATTGAGATGCTTCCAGTCTTCCCCATGGAGATGCACCGCAGGGGTTTCCGAAGTGATCGAAGGAAGAACCAGCGCATTGATTTCCAATGAAAAGTCAGAAGTTGTTGACTTGAGTGTGAATGTAACCATACCATTTGTACGCGCATGAGACATTCCACCAATGCCTTCTACAGCAACATTATACTTCGATCTACGGAGTTGTAACTGATTAGTTAAACGTTCGGTTATAAAGCTTACCTGTGACCCAGGGTCACAAAGAATTCGAGAGAGGCGCTGCTCCCAAGTTCCAACTGCAAAGGCAAGCGCTGTTGCTAGCAGGACGGTATGCGATTCTAGTCAGGCTGATTGTGTCGTCGTTGTGGTCGCGGTGACCTGCGCTTGTTGATGAGGCAATGACGACTCCCTTCCTGGCCAATCGGACTCTCGACAGAACATGGTATGATGTTTTCTACCACATTGTCGACATCCACTTGAAGAGCACCGCAGCGAGGTATGTCCACTCCTCAGACAGTTAAAGCATAACCCAAACTCTTTCAATTCTGAGAAACGTTGTCCAGGAGCTTTGCTTAGTAACTTCTGACAGCGGCTTATTCGATGCGGTCCGTGGCAGTACGGGCAGCTACCTTCGTTCGTTGTCACTATGTGCGATTTCATGGGCAACTGGGCGCGGACATTACGATTGCTGACAGCTTGGCTCCGTTGAGGTGGTCGTACAAACTCTGTAGCGAGGCTCTGTGCTCGTTTTTCGACGAATTCGAGGAACTTGCTTAATGTTGGAATCTCCGATGATGATCCCACCATGCACCACTCCCGCTGCGTCACGAGGGGGAGCTTAGGAACTATAATTGGCACTACCAGAGCATCCCATTGGTCGACGGGGAGTTTCATAACGCGGAGGGCTCGCAAAGATTCCTGCACAGTATCGACAATTTTTAATAGTGCTTCTGACGTCTCTTCTTGGGCAATCTTTACATTAAGGAGGCGTGACACATGTGTTTCAGCCAAAAGCTTTGGGTTATCGAACCGTGTTTTCAAGGCCTGCCACACTTCCTGATACCCACCAGTGTACATCCCTCCAATTAAGGGAACCTTCTCTGAATCAATGGATTGCCTCAGTTTCCCGAGTTTATATGCTTCTGGAAGCTCTGATTTGTGCACCAAGTTTTCAAAAGTGTCTCTGAACGCCAGCCAATTATGCAGGGCACCGTCAAAGGATGGGATTTTGACTGGATCTAATCTCAGGTCCAGGTGTTGCGTGTTGGGTTTTCCAATTTTTATTGAGCTAGCATTTGCGCTGTTACTTGAGTCCTGCTCAGTCACTCGAGACGTTTGAAGCTGCATCAACTTGCGGTTCAGTATAGTACAAGTGGCCTTGTACAAAGTCTCCACCTGGTCCCAAAGCGTGTCATGTTCATCTAGCTCCAGAACCATCGCTGCGCCCACAAGCGTTTCGTGATGCTGGACAAATCTGTCATAATGCGCTGTTATAGCCCTCACCTCTTGCTCCAGTTGCGCGACATCCGTAAAAGAAAGATCTGCTCCAGCCACGCGATCATGTGCACGACGAATTGCGTTTGCAGCCGTTGTGCGTAAATGAATGGATTGAGACATGTGTATTTTTATTGAAACTATGCAAATAACTAAAGTAATCAAGTGATATGATTCTAATGAACTCTATACTTCACAGGGGGCACCAAAAATGTTGGGGATTGAAAGAAACACACTTGATTACCAAAAACGATTTATAACTTTATTGTTCAATAACCAAAACGAAAGTGAGAAAGATTTTATCGGGAAGTCAGCCATGACAGTAGAAAAATAGGAAAAAGATATAGATAGACATGAGACGTAAACAGTGTCGCTAAAACGTCAAATTACTGGGACGTCGGGATGCAGGGGTGGCATGTGGGTCTTATGATCGTAAACATACTCTTGCTGCTTCCCCCGTTGCGGTTCTTAGACGGTAGCTATTGGTGTTATGGAGCCACGTCATCTTTACCTGGTCTCGACGTACTATGGATGCTGTGGCACCGGTGTCAATGGTAGCCACATGTTTGTTCCCGTTAATAGTAGTCTCCACAGTCAGACTTTTGTTGTCGCGTTTGGTCTGGGAGACCTGGATGGTGGTTTTGGGGCCATCGATACAAGAAACCAGCCTCTGCCCCTCGAAGTTGGTTCTTACTCGTTTCCCTGATGGGAAACGGGCTGATAGGCAACGCTGGTGTTGTTGTTACCTTGCTCTGGGTGGGATCTCTTGCTTCCACAATGTTGACAACCGGTTTTATTTGGTGGTAGCCGGCATTGACGCTGTAAGTGCCCGGTCTTGTTGCAGTTCCAACATCTTACTGGTCCACTCCGCTGGTTCTTTTGTATTTCTGATCTTTGGCACGAGCATTCTTCGACTATGGCCTCTCTAAGTCGATGTACTCCATGAGATGCCTGTTCTGCTGCTTCGATTGTCAATGCGAATGCTAAAGTTTCAGAAAGAGTACGTGTTCTAGCAGTTCGCACAGACCTCTGAAGATGTATATCGGAAATGGCACGAACGAAGGACTCAACAGCAGGCTGGTTGATGATTTCTTCTCCAGCATCCGGGTATGCCAGGTGAACCAGTCTTTCGACGTCTGCTTGGAGCTGCTGTAGACTTTCACCCCTTTTCTGGACTCTGTTATTGAGTTGGACTCGGAAGACTTCTTTCAAGTGGCTATCTCCAAAGCGTTTATCTATAGCTGCCACGAGAGAACAGAAATCGCCGCTCGTACCAGCTGGAACTGTTTGAAGTATAGTATAGTATAGTATATTTATTATTTATTTCCTTAACAGTTTTTCTGATATATGTTAAAATATACAAATAAATTAAAAAGAGAAATAAATCAGAAGCATTTTTAATTTTTTAAAAATTGTTTTAAATGCCCCTTCGAATTCATGAAAAAATATATATATAACAAAATATTGGGTGGGGTGACCCTTCAAAAAGCTACAAGAATTTTATATTGAAAAAACATATGAGAAAATAAAAAGTACATAACTTCAATTTTATTTAAGTTAATCACAAATTACATAAGAAGCGATTCAATGCATGTATGATCTAAGGTGAACAACCAAAACTTCAAGTTTTTTAAAAATTTAGACGTTGAAGTTTCTGATCTAAGATATAGTGGCAACTCATTAAAAAGTCTACAAGATGCCACACTAAAGAATCTACGACAGGCGGTGGTGCGTGAGTGAGGAATGTTTACTAAAAATGAATGGTTTCCACGTATATTATGGTTTCTAAGAACTCTTAGATTGCGATGACCAGATCTCATAAAGAATATTTTTAATACCTTAAAGTAATAAAGGTGGCGTAAAGGAAGAACCCTCAAACTCTGAAATAATGGAAAACTATGATCCCAACGCGACTTTTTTAATATTTTTCTCATCATGATTTTTTGTAGTATAAAAAGTGGTTGAATTTTGTTGGAATAGGTTCCACCCCAGCAGGTTATTGCATATTGCATCTTAGAATGGAAAATTCCGTAATATATATTTTTTAAGAGATCGTCCTTACACACAGAACGTAGATAAAAAAAATGCCTGAGAACGGAACGAAAGTACTGCCTCAACTTTTCCGTATGGGTAGAGAAGTTCATTTTCGAGTTCAGATGTAAGCCTAAATATTTGAATTCATCTACATTTTCTATTTGAAAGCAATTCATATTACACCGTGAACTGTCATCAAAAGTATTCTCTGCGGATAGACATTCACACTTATAGTGTTCTAATATAAAACGCTGACAATCGGGAGAGTGGTAAAACACGTCAACTAAAGGGCAATTAGCGTTAGACAAACTAAATAACATTAATTTCGTTTTAGAGCTAATCACAAGATTGTGGCTAGCAAACCAGACTCTAAGAATACTAAGGTCCCAGTTAATTTCAGATGTCAAGTCTAATAGGCTTTTTGTCCCGTATGCGAATCCTATGTCATCTGCAAAAGCTGTTAACGCACCCTTGAAAGGCAGCTCGAACACAGAATTAATATAAATTAAAAACAGTAAAGGTCCCATGACAGATCCTTGTGGCACGCCCATATTCGTATATTCCTTACTGCTTCTAGTCCTATTAATTTTAACCATTTGAGATCGATTCTCAAGATAAGACGTGAGCCATAAGAGTATAGAACCCCTAAAGCCTGCACACTCCAGCTTTTCTACTAAAATTTTGTGGTTGACCATATCAAATGCCTTTGTTATATCTACAAATAAGCCTGCTGTAAATTTTTTGTCATCCAAGCTTTTGAAAACCATAGAACAAAAATTCAAGAGTGCATCTTCTGTTGATTGTCTTTCGCGAAACCCATACTGAGCAGAAGCAAAGAAATTTTTTTTATCGAGGAATTTCACGATCCTTTTTTTGACAAGTTTTTCAAAAATTTTGCTAATAGATGGGAGCAGCGAGATCGGTCTATAGTTAAAAACTTTATCCTTATCACCTTTTTTGAAAAGTGGTACTACATCAGCACACTTCATTGCATCGGGAAAAATACCAGATGTCACGCTATTATTGAATATGTGTGCTAAGATGTCAATAACATTCCATTTAATGTTTTTTAACAGAAGGTTAGATATACCATCGTTCCCACAGCTATAAGTATTTTTAAGACTTGTTATAGCTTTCGACACTTCTATTGCTGTTACAGGTTCAAAGAAAAAACTATTACTGTTTCTATTGTAAACACTCCGATTGCAATTCTGACAAAATTGTGTTCTAACATTTGGAACGGTACTATCAGCTAAATTAACAAAATAGTTATTAAACTTATCAGCTACTTCGCTTTCACTCTTATAAACAGTGTCGTTGATGCACAGTTCGATAGGGTTGTTTAATGAAGACGTTTTGTTAATAATACTGTTCACAACTTGCCATTCACGCCTGGAATTACCTTTCGCAGAACTAAATTGATTTCTATAATAAGAATCTTTACATAATTTAATCTCCTTTTTAAGTTCACAGCAGAGTTTTCGGTATTTCTTCTTTAATTTTCTTTTTTGCTTGTGCCTGTTGCACTTTATCCTTAGTTTGTTCTTAGCTTTAATTCTTTTCACTAACCTTAAGGAAATCCAGGGCTTTAATCTTTTGTTTATGTTTTTGTTAATTGGCTTGAATGAACATATTTCCATTTTACGTTTTAAGATCTCTATAAAAAGATCATACGACCTACAGTACCTCACACTCAAAGTGGGACACCTAAGAAATAAAATCTTCAATAAACTTATTTACGAAAAAAAATGCAGAGTTGCTCACTTTTTTAAATAATTTTTATTTTTATTGCTTAATGTTGACCTCAAATTATTATAAAATAAAAAAAAAATGTCAAAAAACAACCCCGATTTGTTTAAAAAAAAAGATGAAAATGATCTGTCTAGTATTTTTTTTTTAATGCAGGTCACACTCAAAGTGGGACACCTGCTGTTTTCTAAGAAAACTAACTGTAATTGCCACGTTATCTATATTATTTAGTTGCAGTTTTTGTAGAGCTTTCATTGTGATAGCATTAAAAAAAAAAATCGAAATGTCAAGGCAAACAACCTTTGAAGAAAGGCAAATTGTGATTTTCAATTACCAAAAAGGAAAATCCGTTCGCAAAATAAGTAAAGTTGTCAAAAAAGTAAATCTATGGTGTTTAATGTAATAAACGGTTTCGGAAGATCGAATAGGAAATAAACCAAAAAATGTTGAAAGTACAAAAAAAAAATTTGCGATAGAGGTGGGTGGTTTCTTTTAAGAAAAATAAGAAGTGATCCCTTTCTGTCTGCCATTGACCTTTAAAAAATGTTAAAGGACACTGAAAATGTTGATTTAAGTGCAGAAACAGTTTGCCCGTTCCTAAGGAGAAACGAATTGAGCGGCTGAGTTGCGTCCAAAAAACCGTTAGTATAAGAAAAGAATCGTCGTTTAAGAACGCAATTGGCCAAAAAAATATCAGAAAAGAATAGTCGTTTAAGAATGCAATTCGCCAAGGAAAATGTGACAAAGGATATGCGTTTCTGGTCAAAGGTAAGTGGCATTTTGTTCTCCAACTTCAATCATAGTTCGGTCAATTCATTAAAAGCCCTTTTTACGGACGAAACCAAAACTAATCTTTTTGATTCTGATGTCACATGCTCTTTGGCGAATTGCATTCTTAAATGACTATTCTTTTCTGATATTAACGGCTTTTTGTGCGCAACTCAGCCACTCAATTCGTTTCTCCTTAGGAACGGGCAAACTCTTTCTGCCCTTAAGTCAACATTTTAAGTGTCCTTTAACATTTTTTAAAGGCCAATTGCGGACAGCAAAGAACAACTTCTTATTTTTCTTAAAAGAAACCGCACATTTCTATCGCAAATTTTTTTTTTTGCTTTCAACAATTTCTGGTTTATTTTCTATTCGACCTTCCCGAAACCGTTTTATTACACTAAACACCATAGATTTACTTTTTTGACAACTTTACTTATTTTGCGAACGGATTTTCCTTTTTGGTAATTGAAAATCACAATTTGCCTTTCTTCAAAGGTTGATTGCCTTGACATTTCGATTTTTTTTTTTAATGCTATCACAATGAAAGCTCTACAAAAACTGCAACTAAATAATATAGATAACGTGGCAATTACAGTTAGTTTTCTTAGAAAACAGCAGGTGTCCCACTTTGAGTGTGACCTGCATTAAAAAAAAAATACTAGACAGATCATTTTCATCTTTTTTTTTAAACAAATCGGGGTTGTTTTTTGACATTTTTTTTTTATTTTATAATAATTTGAGGTCAATATTAAGCAATAAAAATAAAAATTATTTAGAAATGTGAGCAACTCTGCATTTTTTTTTCGTAAAGAAGTTTATTGAAGATTTTATTTCTTAGGTGTCCCACTTTGAGTGTGAGGTACTGTAGATACATCGTTCTCATTATAGACTTGTTCCCAAGACTCAAACAAAAGCATGTTATTTAATTTACTGTGATCAACTCTAGGAGATTCATTATCAACAGCTTGCTTAGTGTATTTCTTAGATTTAATTGTATTTTCGCATTCCAGAAGTAAACCAGTCATTGAATGATCTGTAATTTGAAAATTGAAAACGCATTTTTCTAAACACGAATAATCCTTATTTGCGATACGAACAAAAACATGATCAAGACACTTGCCCGATATAACCCGAGTGGGCTCATTTATCAAGGAAACTAGTCCATGCAAGGCTATAAGATCTAGAAAAGAAGAAACTACATCGTTTTTTTCCAGAATATTTAAGTTAAAATCACCTAGGACCAACAAATTCTTTGATTTTTCATCATCTAGCAACTTTGAAAACTCTTCATAAAACACCGAAAAAACATATTTATGAAATCTGTATGGACATAAAAAGACAAAGTCCTCGCTATTAACTTTAAATTCAATTTTTAAAACATCAGCACTCACCAGATTAATAGCTGAAAAGTCATAACAAAAATCATTCCTAATAAAGCACCCAACACCACCAGCAGCATAATCTTCATTAGTATTAGCTATAAAATTATAACCAGGAAGCGAATAATCACTAGCTTCGAAATTGTAAATCCATATTTCGGAAATAAAAATAAGATCAGGCATGCAAAGAAAGGAATCTAAATGTGTAATTAGAGCGGAAAAGTTTTCTCTTAGGCTTCTGATGTTTTGATGCACAAAAAAGAGTTTGTTATTGCAATAGGATTCATTTAAAAATACATTTTCTCCATTCGAGTAATCATTAAAAGTGAAGGTA
Source organism: Melanostoma scalare (assembly GCA_949752695.1). Lineage (NCBI taxonomy): Eukaryota > Metazoa > Arthropoda > Insecta > Diptera > Syrphidae > Melanostoma > Melanostoma scalare. The sequence continues at coordinate 113,675,223 of OX456986.1, read as the reverse complement.
GGAACATCATTTTCGAGATCATAACGATTATCAAAATTCATTTTAAATAAAAAAGAGATAAAAAGAATAGTAAATACAAAACTTTTTTTTTTGTTTTTTTTTTTTATATTTTTGACAAGTCTTCAAACGATTTGATCACAATGACGTTACTACCTTCTTCTTTTCTCATGAGAACATTAGTATTTGAGTACCATACATATTTATAATTTTTTTCCTTCCTCATCCCTTTAGCTCGCATAAGAAGTGCTTGTGTGTACTTAGTTAATGCATCGTTGATGTAAACATTTCCCCCTTTGCCGCCAAGAATGCAAGAGTTGATGTTTTCCTTTTTCGTTTTCTTTTCCTTCAATATTCGTTGCTTGACTGCGTGGTCCATGAAGCTTACGCATAAAATAGACTTGCGTTCGGTGGAGTTGTGCTCTCTGATATTTTGACTGTTTTTGTTTCTAGCTTGTTTAACAAAGCATTTGTCGATGTCTTTATCGGTAACATTCAAAGACAAAGCAGAGCTAAAAATTTGAAGTGCAACAGTTTGTGCATTGGTGTCATTGACATCGGGGACTCCAGTTATTTCAATGCATTTCTTTTTTTGATTCTGGTTTTGCCAATTCAATTTGCTCTCAAGAGTGTTCACTTTCGATTTGAGATCAGCATTTTCTTTACGAAGTTCTATGATTGTTTGCAAGAATTCCTTTTGTAGGGTTTCCATACATAAAAGTTTTTGATAAACCATTTGCAACGTCGGTTCACCATCAGCGCAACTAAGAGAAGATGTTTTTGGAGAAATCTGTTCACTAATGTTTTGATTTTTTGAAGGTGGTTGATTTGCAGTTTCTTCAGTTGGTTGTGGTGTTACTGGGTTAGGATGGTGCAGACTGCGACGCTTTGAAACTGTGCATCTATCACACCGATAAGATTTCTTATTTGCTTTCATGTATTCAATGTCTTCAAGTTTTAGGTTTATGCAATTAAGGTGGAAAAAGCACTTGCAGTCACTACATGAAACTTTGGATTTAGATCCTCTATCAATTTTATCTTTACACACTGCACAATTCATTTTAAATAAAATTTTTTTTTACTTTTAATTAGAACTTGACCTGTAGTGAGTAAAATGTAAAACTTGTAGTTTCTTTAAGAGAGATGCGCACCCCACGACACTCAAAGAGAAACTAATTCAGCTGCTGGTCCTCTAAGAGCAAGAGTCAGTGCAATGTACTTGTCTTCGTCATCCCAGCCATTTGATGTCGCGGCTTCCTCAAATTGCCTCTTGTAGACTGGCCAAGAAGACTGCCCATCAAATGTTGGGGGTTTCATCTCCTTTTTCCTTGCAAACTCTCCAGCAGATTCTCGAATTCTTATTTTCCGTATTTGGTCTAATTCCTTGGACAGAACAGAGAACTGGTTATCGCATCGGCTTTCCAAACGATTCTCTACAACAGAAAGCTGTTTTTCCACACCTTCAACTCGTTCGTCAAGGGCACATACATTTTTCTCAATGTTACCCAATTTTCCTTCTAGAATGTTTTTCTGACCTTCTAAAACATTCTGTTGCGCCTCAAGTCTTTCGAGAATATTCTGTTGTTCCTTCTTTTGTTCGCTTCGTTGTGCTTCAATTGTTCGAGAACATTCTGCTGTTCCTTCTTTTGCTCGTTTCGTTGTGCTTCAAGTTCTTCGAGAACATTCTGCTGTTCTTTCTTTTGCTCGTTTCGTTGTGTTTCAAGTTGTTCGAGAACATTCAGCTGTTCCTTCTTTTGATCGTTTCGTTGCTCTTCCAGACGTCCGAGAATATTCTGCTGTTGCTCTTCAATCAGCTTCTTTTGTTGTTCTAATAAAAGCTTCATCATACTAGAAAAATCTACACTTTCACTTTCTTCCTCTTTTTCCACTTCTGTTTCAAAAACAAAAGTGCTTACGTCTTCCCCTTGCTGTTCCAAATAGTTGCGCAAGCGCAGGACGAGCTCATTCTTCGATCCCGCTATAGAAAGATTTCGCTTACCTAACTCACTTTTAAGCTCAGTGCAGTTGAGCTCTTCCAACAACTTACCCATTTTCACTGTATTTAACTTTTTTTTTTTGCACTTAACTAGTTTTTTTTTTCTTTTTTTTTTTTTTTTATCAAATAAGTTTTATTTACACTTCTGACACCAATGTAACGTGCGCTTAGTTCGCAAAAATAAAACTTCACTTTTCAATTTATTTCTACCACTTTTATTCAGTATCAATACTTTATTCGAACTCAACTCGACTTTTGGACTATCACTTGTTCACAACAATTCACTCTTAACTTTATCACTCTATAATCAGACCTCCCTCTGGTTGCCTCGGGCGGGCTATTTATATCGAATGACATTTCATCTAGAACTCTCCAGTAGCTTCCACATGGTCTGCAACTCTCCACTGTTTTGGCTGTCAAACATTTTCTCTCCTAGAATTTCTACACTTACAATAGTGCTCCCAGATGTGTTTTTCGGTTGAACGTTTTCGATTAGGAAATTGGTATTAAATGTTGGGTTCACGTTACAGTATTTTCCTCTTATTGAGGTAAAATAACACACTTCTGCAAAAAACAAATTACTTTACTTACTTTATATAGTACAACGGGATCATACACACTTTTTTATTTTGAATTGACATGAAAATTTGTGAAACAGTATTTATGAATACACAATAGGTTTGTTCGTGGGAGCCCTATGGTCGCCCTTAGGTCGCCACACAGCGTTTTTTTGAGAAACCTAAAGTCGCCCTGAATGCCAAATTGAGTGTTTTTTGAGCTCTAGGATTGACCTAGGTTTTCCCTCAACTCGCCCTAGGTTTTTGCTGTGGCGAGTTGAGGGCTGTCAAATAGTACGTGTTTTTTTTATGACAGGGATGTATGGTGATTTGTGATTTAGCGTTTTTTGAGAACTGGAAAACCAAGGTTTTTTTTGACAACTCATAGGGTTGCCAAGAAAACCTGGGTCAACCCTGGGGAAAGTTCAACGAACGAACCTAATGTAAAATCGCACATTTCACAGCACCATTTCGATCGTAGATGGCACTGACTGGATCTCAACTGATTGGGTAGTTTTTTAGGAAAGTGGTATCCTGGGCTCTCCACAATGCTTCTTTCTTTGGACGGTAAGCGTAGGTTGTCCTGGATTCAGAGTATTAAAAATGAGATAGTGAAGCGTTATTGCCCTGGTGAACTCGAGCAGATCACTATTGTTGTTATTTGCTAGCTTGTGGAGCTTCCAGGCATTTCATACAGTTGAAGAGAGCATAGAGGTGAAAATGTTTCACAACCACTTCTTGCGTCGTATTTCAATGGAGTACGTGTTTATAAACTCGCATAGGTCCACACCGCCCATAATGTAACGATGTTATTGTCTTTGGTTCTTTTGCCCTGCATATAACATGGTTTGATTTACAATAAGTTGTCTGACTTCAGGGTCAAACAACACTTCAAAAACTTCGACTTCGTTGAGGCCGAATAAGTCTGAAGCAGTCAAGGATTTTATCTCAATAGTTTTCTGTTCGTTCAAACTCGGTTGATGAAATTGATTTCGTCCATAACGGTCAGGCAGTCAACTTATGCAAAAAAATTTAGTAGGGATAGTTATAAAAACCATTTAGACTTCTAGAAGAATAATGTATGCATGAACCCAATGTACTTTTTAAAGTACACACAACTTTGGCATTGCCTAAATCTGTATATAAAAACAAAAATATGAAAAAACATTAATTCTCGTAAGCTTTATGATTGTTAAGAATATAAAATTAGAAAATAATTTCAAATATTTTGCTTATTGAAGTTTATAGACCACAAATATCTTGGAAGGAGACAAAACTAGAAATCATTCCAAATGCATTCTAAGAAAAAACGGTTAGACAATAGTTTACTTGACCAAAAAACAAAAAAAAGGACCTGAAAAATTCAGATAATATTGTTTATTTGGAAAACAAATTCAAACAGACGATTTTTATACTTTTAAATGACCATTTGCTAAAAGCATTTTACTGTACTTTCAAAAGTACAATGGTAGAGAATGGGTTAAGCGGAAAAACGAGAACGGGAACTTTAAAACTACAGACCCGAGCAACGCCGGGTGGCTCAGCTAGTAAAAAATTGATATTCCCACAGGAACAGGTTTGGGAACGGAAACTTAGAAACTACTAGACAGGTTTCTATAACGATTCCAGCATTAGGGGTGCTATATTATCCCCCTCCATAAGTAATTCAGGTTATATTTCATCCCATTAATCCCACGGGAACAGAAACGGGAACGAGAACCGAAACCTTAAAGTTACTTGGCCGATTTCAAAATTTTTTTCAACTCTAAGATGTTACATTATCCCTCAGTCACAATTACTTATAAGTGGTTCCTGTCAAGGTTTGTTCCCCATATTCCCACAGGAACGGAATTTAAAAAATTGCGCGGATATTCCGACGGGAACGGGTTTGGGCAAGGAAACTTAGAAACTAAGATAAGATTGCTACCCCTCAATTAGTAATTTAGATTATATTCCATCCGTAAAGCTATTTCACCGATTTCAAAAATTCTTTCAACTCTACGATGTTACCTTATCCCTCAGTGACATAGACTTATATTTCACATATTTCCACGGTAATTGAAGATTCCCACAGGAACGGGGGCTGGGAACGGAAACCTAGAAACTACTGGACAGATTTCAAAAATTCTTTCGTCATTGGGATGCTACATAATCCCAAAATTATTTTTCATCCCCAAGTTCCCACTTAACCCATTAACTCCCAAGGGTACCAAAAGCAGATAAGTTTATATTTTTATAGTATTTTCCTCTTATTGAGGTAAAATAACACACTTCTGCAAAAAACAAATTACTTTACTTACTTTATAAAGTACAACGGGATCATACACACTTTTTTATTTTGAATTGACATGAAAATTTGTGAAACAGTATTTATGAATACACAATAGGTTTGTTCGTTGGAGCCCTATGGTCGCCCTTAGGTCGTCACACAGCGTTTTTTTGAGAAACCTAAAGTCGCCCTGAATGCCAAATTGAGTGTTTTTTGAGCTCTAGGATTGACCTAGGTTTTCCCTCAACTCGCCCTAGGTTTTTGCTGTGGCGAGTTGAGGGCTGTCAAATAGTACGTGTTTTTTTTATGACAGGGATGTATGGTGATTTGTGATTAAGCGTTTTTTGAGAACTGGAAAACCAAGGTTTTTTTTGACAACTCATAGGGTTGCCAAGAAAACCTGGGTCAACCCTGGGGAAAGTTCAACGAACGAACCTAATGTAAAATCGCACATTTCACAGCACCATTTCGATCGTAGATGGCACTGACTGGATCTCAACTGATTGGGTAGTTTTTTAGGAAAGTGGTATCCTGGGCTCTCCACAATGCTTCTTTCTTTGGACGGTAAGCGTAGGTTGTCCTGGATTCAGAGTATTAAAAATGAGATAGTGAAGCGTTATTGCCCTGGTGAACTCGAGCAGATCACTATTGTTGTTATTTGCTAGCTTGTGGAGCTTCCAGGCATTTCATACAGTTGAAGAGAGCATAGAGGTGAAAATGTTCCACAACCACTTCTTGCGTCGTATTTCAATGGAGTACGTGTTTATAAACTCGCATAGGTCCACACCGCCCATAATGTAACGATGTTATTGTCTTTGGTTCTTTTGCCCTGCATATAACATGGTTTGATTTACAATAAGTTGCCTGACTTCAGGGTCAAACAACACTTCAAAAACTTCGACTTCGTTGAGGCCGAATAAGTCTGAAGCAGTCAAGGATTCTATCTCAATAGTTTTCTGTTCGTTCAAACTCGGTTGATGAAATTGATTTCGTCCATAACGGTCAGGCAGTCAACTTATGCAAAAAATTTTAGTAGGGATAGTTTTAAAAACCATTTAGACTTCTAGAAGAATAATGTATGCATGAACCCAATGTACTTTTTAAAGTGCACACAACTTTGGCATTGCCTAAATCTGTATATAAAAACAAAAATATGAAAAAACATTAATTCTCGTAAGCTTTATGATTGTTAAGAATATAAAATTAGAAAATAATTTCAAATATTTTGCTTATTGAAGTTTATAGACCACAAATATCTTGGAAGGAGACAAAACTAGAAATAATTCCAAATGCATTCTAAGAAAAAACGGTTAGACAATAGTTTACTTGACCAAAAAACAAAAAAAAGGACCTGAAAAATTCAGATAATATTGTTTATTTGGAAAACAAATTCAAACAGACGATTTTTATACTTTTAAATGACCATTTGCTAAAAGCATTTTACTGTACTTTCAAAAGTACAATGGTAGAGAATGGGTTAAGCGGAAAAACGAGAACGGGAACTTTAAAACTACAGACCCGAGCAACGCCGGGTGGCTCAGCTAGTATTATATAAACTTAAGGCATTTGGTTTTCCCAATGCATTTATTATATGGATTTGTTCCTATCTGCAGAATAGAACTTATCAAGTTAAATTTCGTAACTGCTTTTCGAACACTTTTATTGCCCTGTCGGGTGTGCCACAAGGCAGTCACCTTGGACCTTTACTTTTCATTGTCGCAATCAATGATGTGGCCTCATGCATTTCTTATAGTAAAATTTTGATTTTCGCAGACGATATGAAAATTTTTAAATCCATTATGAATGCTACTGATCGCGTACTTCTTCAAAAAGATATCGATAGTTTTGTAATATGGTGCAGTAAGAATGGCCTAAGTCTCAACCCCTCCAAATGCCAAACTATGACTTTCTCGAAAAAACGGGAACCTTGTAAAGCTGTGTATTCGATGCCTGGTCATTTATTATGTAATGTTTCAAGTTTTCGAGACCTTGGTGTTTACTTTAATGTTAACCTCGAATTTAATGAGCACATTAGCTCAATTGTAAGGAAAGCAAACTCTATGCTAGGTTTTATAAAAAGATGGGCAAAAGAATTTAATGATCCTTATGTAACACTATCTCTATATAACTGTTATGTTCGTCTTCATCTGGAGTATGCATCTCAAGTCTGGTCTCCACTTTATGAAATTCATAAGTCTCGTATTGAGGCAGTTCAACATAAATTTATACGATTTGCTCTGAAAGGTCTTCCTTGGGAGGATCCTTTTAATCTGCCTCCGTATGAGCACCGTATTCAGCTTTTAAGCTTGCAAACCCTTTCCCAAAGACGTATCAACAATGATCTAATATTTATCCATCAGCTCATTGCTGGTTATATTGATGCTCCTTACTTGCTCTCGTCCATAGGTTTTAACTACCGCGGAGGATCTCACCACTTACGTAATTTAGAGTTAATTCACTGCCCCATCACAGAACCAATTATGGCATGCATGAGCCGATATCGCGCATGAGTAGATTATTTAATTCAAATCATTTACTTATTGATTTTAACATTAGTAAAAATAGTTTGAAACAAAAGCTTAAAACCAGTGCTTCACATACTTGATTTTTTTTTTCTATTATTTATCTCATTTGTAATCTGTATTAATTTTTATATTATCTAGTCTAGTCTTGTTTAATTTGTTTATGTTATGTAGCTATAAATTGTCTTTGTTTTTATTTGCTTTATACGCTCTCTTTGTGCTGGTGTAGGCGTTTTACTAACTTCTAACACTTGCATTTATGATGAAGAGCGTAAATAAGTACGTACAAATGGGCTTGCTCTAAGCCCAGTGCGACTTATGTCTCTGAGATGCAAAAAAAAAGAAGCAACAATTCATTCTTCAACTCACTCTGAACCTCTGCATCATTATCATTCTCACAAATTGCCCTGGCAATACGACCTATTGCCCACTCAATCTTTGTTGATATCTTAACACATTCAGTCAATTTCGGATCTTTCGGAGGATCCTTCAATAACACTTTAATATCTACGATTTTCATCTTCACGGCCTCACTGTCTTCCTCGAAACTAAATAGGTAACTCTTTGAGTTTTCGATCGAACCACGCGTTCTAGTACTCTTGAGGATCTGAGGGCTTTCCTCATCACCTCAGACCAGTGGCGGATCCAGGATTTGGGCATGGGGGGGGGGTCTATTAGTTAAAATTTTATTTATATATACGAGGCGTAGCAGATTCAATCAGAAATTATTTACATGATGTTGGCGTCGATTGCTCATATATGTATGGCCAAGGATTCGACGGAGCTCCGGCAATGAGTGTCCAATTCATTGGTGCACAGGCTCATCTGAGATCGTATTTCCCCTTGGCAATTTATGTACATTGCGCTGCACATAGCTTTAGTTTGGCAGTCAATGCGTTAGAAACTATCGGAGCGATCGAAGCATTTTTCAGTGGCCTAAAAGAAAAGACGTTCTACACCAAGAAAATTCAAAAATGATAAACAAAAGTGAGAAAAAAAACAAAAGTTGAAGTCTGTTTGTCCTACCAGGTGGGCTCAGTCTCATGAAGCAGTTGGAACGTACGTTAAATTGCAACCGGCTGTTATTGAATCTTTGGAAGAAATCGAAACGTGGAAAGATGGAGATACTTCGCAAAATGCATTGCATCTTTTGACAGCGATTTCGATGGTTGAATTCCAAATCGCCTGTCACATTATGGAACAGTTAATTCGATTGTTTTACGTTTGAGTCGGGAATTGTAAATCTAAAAACCAAGATCTGGGTGAGGCTACTAAGTGAACTGAAGACTACTAACTAAATGAATTTACGTACAAAAGCAAAAATGCAGATTCTAGTTTCCACGTTATTTATGAGCATGTTGCTAGAATTTGTTCTGAATACGAAATCCCAATAAAATTGCCACGCTGCGCCGCCGCCGCCGCCGCGCCGTTGCAATAAAAAAAAAATCGTTGCAACGTTCAAGCACAAAGTATTGAAGACAACTCCAGAATTTCTTTCTACATTCCGTTTCTTGATACTGTAGTGACACAATCATTTTAACTTGGAACGCATCGCTTCCAAATGTCAAAGACTTATATACAAATAGAGTAAATATATACAAAGATATATCCCGTTACAGCCAGTAGCTATATAAACCCAAAACGAAATTGTTAAAAAGAAGTCTTGTCAAACCATTTTAATGCAACGCAACCTTATAACTTTTGTACCTAGAATTAATTAAAGTGAATTCAGTAAAAAACTAAGTATATTCTTTTAATTGCTACGTGATACACCTTAATTGGTGACCCCGAAAAAATTAATTTGACTGTATTTAAGTAGCTACATGCGTTTTTTTTTTTTCAAATATCGGACGCTGTTCTATCTCCACCTGCAAACGACAAATACGGGAATCTGAAACGAGTTATAATCGAACATTTTGGTGATTCCGAACAAAAGAAAATTAAGAAATTGCTTTCTGAAGTAGACCTCGGTGACAAACGTTCATCGCAACTTTTGAATGAACTTCGTAGCTTAGGCGGATCACAAATTAACAGTGGTTTTCTTAGATCACTTTGGCTTCAAAGACTACCAGCTCAAGTAAGAGCAATTTTGCAAGCTTCCAACGAAGAATTGACACAACTCGCAAAACTTGCCGACAAAGTAATGGAAGTAGGTGAATTAAGAAACATCAATGAAGTAAGCCAAACTGCACTTTCATCGTCACCATCCACTCTATCATTATTATCTGATAGCAGAGGTACAGTTGCAACCGTTTCCGCTCTCCAGCAACATATTAATCGACTCACCTGCCAAATCAATGAGATAACAAAACACATGCGTGGAAGATCAAAACATCGGAGCAGCAGTCGCAGTCGGAATTTTCCATCTAATCATCGCCAGTTGTCAAGATCTAAAGATAACGAATGTTGGTTTCACAGACGATTCGGAGAAGAGGCCAGAAACTGTCGCGAGCCCTGCAGCTTTAGAGAAACTACACCAAAAAACTGAGTTATGATGTGTTGGTAGATAAGAAAACATGTGAACACACCGACCAAAACATCTGTAAATTAATAGTTCACGACAAATAAACAAAAAACCAGTTTCTTTTGGACACCGGGGCTGGCATTTCAGTTCTACCTGCCAAATACAATGACCGATTCACAACCTCTAATTCTTTTTTATTTGCAGCAAACGGAAGCGAAGTCAAAACATACGGCACAAAACGTTTGACAGTAGACCTAGGCCTTCGACGTGCTTTAAGTAGGAATTTCGTCATAGCTGATGTAGACAGACCAATAAATCGGAGCTGACTTTATAAGTCATTTTGGAATCCTTATCGATTTAAAAAATAACCAACTAATCGACACCAGCACGGACATTTCTTCGAAATCAACCACTCCACAGTCGCTGAAAACAAAGTAAGCATGAAAACATATAACATTAACTGTCTTTTTGCCGACCTTTTAGCACGATTTAAGCATCTCATGGAATTCAACACTCGAACCGCAACAAAAGATACAAACACGACACATCACATCGAGATTAATGGACCACCGGTTTTCGCTCGCGCTCGGAAACTCAACCACGAAAAATTGAGAGCAGCTCAAGAGGAATTTCCTTTCCTGATGGAAAAAGGGATTTGCCGGCCATCAAAAAGCAACTGGGCTAGCCCGCTGCATATGGTATTGAAAGCTAACGGAACTTGGAGACCACAGAGCCCTGAACGCTAAAACAACACCCGACAGGTACCCTCTGCCTTTTGCGCACGACGCGTCGGTTGTTTTACATGGTCGCCAAGTTTTCTCAACAATATTGATTTGGAGAGAGCTTACAATCAAATACCAATAGAGCCCAAAGATGTTAAGAAGACGGCTATAATAACTCCCTTTGGATTGTTTCAGTTCCTATATATGACTTTCGGTATGCGCAACTCAGCACAAACTTTCCAACGCCACATGCACGAAGTACTTAGGGGTTGCGAGGATTTCACCTTTCCATATATTGACGACATCATCGTGGCATCGAGGGACGAAAGCGAGCATGAAAAGCATCTATGTCAAGTTTTCCAGCGACTGAGTGAGTATGGTTTAACAATTAATGCTTCAAAATGTGTTTTTGGCCAAAAAGAAGTCAGGTTTTTGGGCCACAAAGTTAACAGCGAGGGAATAATGCCTATCGATGACAAAGTCACAGTTATTCGTGACTTTAAAAAGCCAACCAAAGCTAAGGAACTAAAAAGATTTTTAGCAATGATTAACTACTATCGTCGTTTCTTAAAATCACCCCTAGATAACCAAATTGTTCTCCAAGGCCTGGTGAAAGGAAATAAAAAGAACGATTCATCTCCAATTAAATGGACTCCAGAAGCAGAAGTCGCATTCGCGAGATGAAAATCAGATTTGGCCAACGCAACCTTGCTAGCACACCCCGCAATCGAAGCTCCACCAACACTCACGACGGACGCTTCAAATATCGCAGTGGGAGCAGTGCTGCACCAAATCGTCAATGGAGTTGCTCAGCCCTTAGGTTTTTTTTCCCAAAAAACTAACCGATTCACAAAGGAAGCATATTTCATACATTTTCTCGAAGGCCGCCAATTCAGTATTCAAACAGACCACAAACCGCTGGTTTATGCTTTTAAGAAGAAAATGGATAAGTCATAGCCTCGTCAGATGAGACAGCTAGACTTTATCGCGCAGTTTAGAACGGACATCCAATTTATAAAAGGCGCTGACAATCAGGTAGCAGATTCTCTTTCGCGAATTGCGGAATTAAACAAAATAAAAATATCTCCGGAAGACATAGCCACAGAGCAATCAAGAGACGAAGAGCTACAGAAAATGATAATAAACGAAGGTAAACTCAATTCATATTCTCTAACTAACGTTTCAAGAAACAAAATCCGGCCAATCATTCCGAAATCCCTACGCCGTTCTGTTATGGAAGTCGTGCATAACCCTTCACATCCAGGGACTAGAGCAACAATAAAACTTCTAACCGAACGATATGTATGGCCCAATATTCGAAAAGACGTTACCAAATTTGTCCGATGCTGTATCCCTTGTCAAAGAAGCAAGATACACCTGCACAACAAAACACAACTTGCATCTTACGAACCGCCAGATCGTCGCTTTGAGCATATCAATGTCGATATTGTGGGCCCTCTACCATCTTCACAAGGAAATCGCTATCTACTTACATGCATAGATAGATTTTCACGATGGCCCGAAGCGTATCAGTTGCCGGATATCACTACTGAAACTGTCTCTAAGACTCTGGTTATGGGTTGGATATCCACATTTGGAATTCCCTTACGGATAACGACTGATCTCGGAAGACAATTTGAAAGCTCAATCTTCAGAGAAGTTACTCGTCTTCTTGGGATAAAGCATCTGAGAACGACGCCCTACCATCCCCAATCAAACGGCATGATAGAGAGGTGGCATCGTTCATTGAAGTCCGCTATAAGATGTCATCAAACCAACGCTTTTTTTTATGTTTTAGTTTTTTTTTAAGCAATATACATAGCACCAAAAATCTGGTCACAATTTTTTTCTCATCGGAAAAAGTTCTACTTTTTTTTTTAGGAATTTTTCCAACTTCGAAAAACAAAATGGCGAAATAAATATGAGTAGCGAGTTTTCGAAAATTACGAAAAAATTAAATTTTTCAGACCGCCATATTTGTTTCGCGGTGAATTTGAAAGTCGAGAAAGGACAAATTGACAAGATCAATCACTTCTTGGTTGACCTAGTCTATGACAAGTGGTTTTTTGAGATTTGCGATTTTAAAAGAGAAAAGTGGAAAGTTTTGAGAAAGTTGGAATATTGTTTTGAATGAAAGTGCTAGAGAAATTTTAAATAAAGTTTTAGAAAAAGAATTAGAGTCAGTGGAAGGAGTAAATTAAAGGAGCTGTGGAAATCGTCAGACGGACGAATATTGAGAAACTTGAAGGAGGAAGGAATAGCTGCAAATAGAAAAGATAAGTAGAGTGTTTTAGATTCTTTTGTGAGTCTTAGAAAAAGTTTTTTTTCGGTTGATATTTGCCATCGCGAATTCTCAAAATTGTGAGACACGCGACCCTTATAAATTCGTATTAATTGTTCTTTCGGGAAAGAACAATTAACGTTTCATTCTCCGGTTACTTGCGTTTATTTACTTTTTAAACGTTTTCGTTTGTATCATTTGATTGTTGAATAGATTTGGGTTTTTAATCTCCCAAAAATAGCAAAATAAAGAGCTTTAAATCCCATTGGGAATTTAAACTTCGTATTTTAATTCGGTTCTTACTATTTCAGAACAAATTCGTGGTTTCACCATAAAATTTCCTAGCGCCCATATTTTTCCAGTTCACCCGGTACTTGGAAAATACTTTTAATTCTTCATTTATCAATTAATTAATCGGTTCTTTTATTCGCGATCGATCGTTTTATTCGCGCTACGTTATCGTAAATTTATTTCTGAACCCAGCCCAGCTGAGCTTAGTCGTGGTGTCAGCAGCCTACCTGCTGAGTGTTACACTTTTTATTTTATCAGCGCGTTTGACATTTCGGTTGTTTACTTCGCGGCACACCGGTTGTGCATTTCTTTCGATCTTTTAATAGTTCTAATTTTCGTTAATTTTATTTAATTAATTGGATTCGGGAAATCCAATCGCGTCTAATCATTTCGTATTCATCCAAAAGTTTAGTTTTCGCGAAAAAAAAGTGTAGGTTAGGTTAGGTTAGGACCAATACTAGGTCCATTGTGAATGTGATACCATAGAAATCATGCGAGGGAGTACCTCGCTTAACAAAACCATTTGGAGCTTTTAATAAAGCGAAGGAGATGCAGTAGAGCTGGGTAAATCGTTCATTTTAAATGACCGAATCAATCATCAATCGTTCAGTTGAATGACCCGATCTTTTGAATCAATCAATCTTTCAATCAGAAACATAACCATTTCTCAGTCGTTTCGGTTCCATGCCGAAACGTTTTGAACTGACAATGATAATCTTCTATCTCTTTTCTTCTTTTTCAAAATGAAATAGCTTCCAATAACTGTTAATTCATAGGTTATCCATACAGTATCCAACCGCTTTGATTCAGGTTTAGTTTCAGCTAGTTACTTTAATTTTTTAATAATAAACAAAGTTTACGGTAGGTTTCAAATGTAGTTATGTAGCAAGATTTAGTATTTTATGATTTTTCTTTCAAAAGATACAATATGGATCCCAGCCTTCATAGAAAAAGAAGTCCGGCATGGCAGTATTTTTCAAAGGTTTCCGAAACCAAAGCAAAGTGCTGCTACTGCCAGAATGTTGTAAGCTTCAGCGGAGGCGCAACAGGAAACCTCTTGAGACATATGAAAACGAAGCATGTAGGGATAACCATAGAAAGGTCACGATATTCTCCTGAACCGACAGCGAACAACGTAGCGCATGAAATTAGTAGTTCCTCCACTTTACCCACCTCCTTAAATCTCCCATCAACCTCAACAGCAGCGTCCACATCAACAAACAACAATAGCACAACACCAACACCATTATTAACACCTCCCGTAACAACTCAGCGACAACAATCTATGTCTGCTTTTGTAAAGAAACCAATAACAATGCCATATTCAAAGCAACTAGATGAACAAATTGTTAAAACAATAGTGAAGCAGTATTACCCCTTCTCTATGGTGGAAGATGAAGAATTTAAAAAATTTGTCTATATGCTCTGCCCGAGTTATCAAATGCCGACACGAAAAACAGTTTCAAATTCTTTGATTCCTAGGCTTTTTAATGAAACCAAATTAAAAGTGCAGGAAATTTTATCTTCAATTGAAGCTGTATGCGTCACAACAGATGGCTGGACGTCCATCACGCAGCAAAGCTACATCGGCATAACGGTGCATTTTATTAAAGAAGAGCAGGATAATTTGTCACTGCAATCCCGCCTGTTAGGATGTATTCCGTATGATGAAAGCCATACCATCATCAACCTTGGGAATCTATTGAAAACAGAGCTGGAAAACTGGGGTTTGCAGGACAAAGTGTGTTGCGTTGTGACGGATAACGCTTCAAATGTTGTAGGAGCCGTGAAATCCAAAAATTGGAATCATTTTCCGTGTTTCGCTCACACGTTGAATTTGGTTGTCGGAGATGGTATTGGTAAGCTCGAGCATTAGGTAACAAAAATAAAAAATATTGTTGCCTTCTTCAAAAAAAGTTCAAAGGCAACTGTGAAGCTCAACAGCATGCAAAAACAATTTGGTCTACCGGAGCTCAAATTAAAGCAGTCGTGCATAACGCGTTGGAACTCGACACATGAAATGCTAGCTCGCATTATCAAAGTAAGATCAGCTGTTGTAGCAGTACTTGCCACTGAACATCCCGAGCTTAATTGCTTGTCGGCAACAGAGTGGAAGCTTTTGGAGAAGGCAACAGACATTTTTAAAATTTTTCACGCTGTTACGGAGCAAATGTCGGCTGAAAAAAGTGTCACCATTTCATTGTCGATGCTAATGACAAAATCTATTAGATCACATTTAAATAAAATCTTTATCGACAACAATAATCAAATAAGTGAAATGGATACAATAATCATAACTCTTTTAGATTCTATAAAAAATCGTTTCAAACATTTAGACTACTTCGTGGACGAAAGAGTGGCACAAGCTACTCTATTAGATCCAAGATTCAAAAAATATGGATTCCCGAATGTGTCGTTGTATGAAAAATGTTTAACAACACAAACACAAACAGAAACCGAAACAATCAACCATCCATCCAACGAAGCAAATAATCCACGTTCGCTCGCACAAGAAGCCGATCTACTAGTATGGGGAGACTTCGATTCGAATTTGGATAGAATAGTTGCCAATCCAAACCCACACGCAGCAACTATAATGGAAGTGGATAAGTTTATGAATGAACCGCCAATACGACGAAACGAAGATCCCCTTAAATGGTGGAAAGAAAGAAAAAAAGTATACCCGAGGTTATTCAAGCTCGTCCTCAAGAGGTTGTGCATTGTTGCAACAAGTGTGCCTTGTGAGAGAGTGTTTTCAAAGGCTGGCCTTACGATTGAAAATAGACGAAGCTCCTTAAAGCCATCCAAAGCCGCACAATGCCTCTTCCTTAATTATAACATGTAAATAGATTTTTATTTGTTTTTTTTTTTTACTTGTTATTGTTATTTATTATCGCATACCTGCAAACCTAATTCGGTTTGCATTTTTTTTAGTTAAATAATATATTTTTGTTTAGTACATAGTACATGAGCTGCTATGCTTAGAGACCAATATTTTGAATTCTTATACCTACCTTGTTTTTGTTGTTTAAAATTGTTCTTGTTTATGTTTTCTTTTAATATAAGGTAAATAATTGGTTATCTATGTGTTGCTCTTTAATTCTAATGATCTAGGTGTCTCTCTTCCCTTTTACAACATCTTTTCACAACACATATATGTACATGTTGCGTCCAGTACAAACAGTAAAGAGTAAACTACAAAGAAACAACTTCGACCCAAGACATTGTATGACTTATTATTTACCTTGGTATCTTTCGTCATGAACTTTGAGAGCTACTTTTTGATATCATCGGCAATCATTGTTACTTTTACATGGAAGTCTTGGTACTGAGACACCAGACGTTATGTTCGCGACTAACGATGTTTTGTGGGCAAGTATTCATTTATTCTCAGAACGAAAGAAAGAAGTTTTAAATTGAAAGAATTTTCTTTTCAATTTTCGTAGTTTCAAAAACTGACCGTTAAATTTTGCCTGTTTTTGACTTCAAGGTGTAAAAAAAGAACCTAAAATATTTAAGTAGTAAAATTTTCAACTGAACATTTAACATATGCTGCAACAAGTCGCAACTTATGAAATAAAATCAACTTTTTTTAAGACGCAGTGCTAATCATGAACGGGAAGAGAAACTCATTCGTCAGCACGTACATTTTTCGACTGACTAATTCGCACTTAGCTCATTTGGTTGTTTATTCAGTACGTATGTACATGGGATTAGTGTTGACAAAGAGTGCTGCCTATCAGAGTTGATAACCTACGTGAGGCTTAGTTACAAAACGATTAGCCTTGCTGCGATAAGCCTTATGTTTCTAACTTTGGAGCAAAGTTCAGAAGGAGTCTTTTGTACAAGGAAAAGGTTCAAGAGTTTATTTTACATACCAAGGGCTTTCTTCTCCTTATATCTCTGCTCGCCACCAACCCACCAGAGTGTAAATTCTTCCGTGTTGAAAGTAGCATTGTTACGCTCCTTTTGTATATCAGGATTGATTCTTTGGACGGATGAAGGCATCATAGGAAAGAGGTTCGACTTGTATCACTGCACAATTATATATTATAACTGATTATGATCGATCACTAATGGTGTAATTGTACAAATACTGGATTGACCACTTGGTTCCTACGAACTTTGTTCTCTTTTAATTGGCCTGATTAGATTATGAGTATGATTTATTTTATAACAGGGAAATTTACAAATATTTGTTAGAAAAATATGAAATATGGTTACTAATCAAAGCTTTATCGAATTGTTGGGCTATGGGCATTGAAGATTGAACTAGAAACAATTCTGCTGCACACGCTCGCATCCTTCGTCAGAAACAAACATGTTGCCAACAATGTTCGAAAGTGAGGAGAACCACGATGAGGATTGAATGTTCGATAGACTTTGCATATACTGGCGACAGAAGTCTATCAAAGATTGTGAAATCATCTGCCCGTAGCCATTCAAAGCTAATTCGTCGGCTAGAATTGACAGCTGGACGATGTACGGGTTCGTTGCCTCGTGCTTTCGATAGTTTACTAGAACAGTCAGAAGGATTACAATGTCGTGTCCGTGTTGGGCTCGTCGAGTCGGATCACTTAGCAGTCTTACAAACGAGTCGAATAGGGTGCGAAGCATCAAATACTCCACAATGACGTTCTGACTCACATTGTCAGTGCCCGTAACAAGCACCAGGAGAAGTTTAAGACACATAAATCGGGCGTTTTCTACAACATCACCTAAAATGACCGCAGTTTTGTTTGTTCTATCTTAGAGTTGTCTCTTGTTGAACTTACCCAGCAGAATCTGATTGCAGTGATTCAGAATAATCTTCATTTTTTGGTACATTTCGTCATATTGGAATATTTGTCCGACTACATCGAAGCAACAGATGATTTCTTAAAAATCGAGTAGAACAAAGAGCACAGCGTCTGCAAACTATTACACATTCGCTTGGGATGGCCTTGAGAAACAAACGAAATAGATTGTTAATGAGAGTTACTTTCCATTGTTTGAACAGCCTACCTGAGTCAAGAATTTCAACGCATTTTTCAAATATCAAATTTATATTTGCTTTCACCGTCAGCAGCTGTTCTCCAGCAAGTTTGGTTATTTCATTTTCCAGTGACTCGACATTGGGTTGAAGAAGAAAAAACTCATTCCAGAACTCTGGACTATCTCCCGTGGGATCCTCGCCACGGAAAAATAATTCATAAATGTAAACAACCTTTTCTTTTGGGCGTTTCGAGGATTCGGAACCACTTCTCTTGCGTGAAGTCATAGTGGTGTAGCAATTAAATTGCTACGAATTTAATATTCTTTGGTAGTTTTCCTGGTTTTTACTTGTTTTCTTAGTTTCTTTGATAAAGTAAAGAACATAAATATTTTACAGGATTAATATAATTGAAAAAACAAATTTTAGCTGAAGCCCCAATCTTTACTCTTGACAAACAAGATTCGGTTGTTTTGGTGGATTTCCTTATGAATAAAATGAAAAAATGAAACATGAAAGTGACAGATAGCAATCAGAAAGAAGTGAAACCACCAAGAATTGAAACATAGTGTGTTCCTGTCTTTACTATCCCTTCTTATGGTCATTCCAGACCAGTAAAAAAAAGTCACAGAAGTTAAGGCGGACGCACATCTATGATAGAAATAAAAAGATTTGCGCAAAATAAGTCAGTGTGTTTTTAAAAGAAAGTGACGGCTCCTGTTAACACCACTCTAACTTTAAAATGGGGTCATTAAATACAAACGATTTGTAAACACCACACTAACTAGTGATAACTTTCAAATGGACTTGGTTAAAATGAATGAGAACAAGAACAGTACCAACATTTCGACAGTTAATGCAAATGAAGTAAAGTGACATGTAACAGACTTAGGGGCCAGTTGTTGTGCTATTGAGGTTATATTTTTCTGTTTGCCTGATTCAATTTTACTAGGAAAGTAGAAAAATAGAATTTGGGAAAAAAATTCACAGGGATATTTACTATCGATTGGTATAACATTTGTTATTCAATTCTAACAACAACACAGTTATTATGCCATTTGAAGATTTATCCTGATTCGTTTTCCTGAATCCTGATCGCTTTAACTCGTACCTTAGGAAGCAAAAAAAAAAAAAAAATTTATATAAACTCTGGTGAAAAAAGCATACAAAATTTGGAATGAAAGTTTCGTTTTTTTTTTTCGAGAAATACTTGATTTAGAACAAATATTAGTTCGAAAATAAATCACACGAAATGTCAAGCAAATGAGAAACGTCAAATGAGTTAGAGCAAAGTTTTAAGATAAATTTAGAGTGACTCTAATGCTATGTCCGCACCTGAGAGTTAAACTTGTTTAACTCAAAACAATCCCAAACCAACATGATAACCAAGTGGTTTGCCATACAAAATGAAACCTTTTTAGTCACTGGGTTTCGAGATAACCTACTCGAAACCAAGTGCGCTGAATGCACTATTTCCAATATTCCATTGAATTTGACATTTAAGAGAGTGGTAGTGAGTGGAGAGAGAATGAATTCTCTCATACGTCGTTGACGTTCTGCTCACACTTTATGTCTGTCTCTTTTTAACTTAAGACAAAAAGATAAACTCAAAACTTTTTTGCATGTGCGGACACTACTTGGTTAACTCAAACCATATTGGAACGAAACCCAGTGCCCCTGTTC
Organism: Melanostoma scalare; assembly: GCA_949752695.1. Taxonomy (NCBI): domain Eukaryota; kingdom Metazoa; phylum Arthropoda; class Insecta; order Diptera; family Syrphidae; genus Melanostoma; species Melanostoma scalare. The sequence goes on along the minus strand of OX456986.1, from coordinate 113,655,469 downwards.
TGTAACTATCGCCTTGGCGATAAACGGTGGAAAATGGAACGAAATTCTATGAATTTAGTAGGATTTCGTTCCGTTTTCCACCGTTTATCGCCTGCTTTTATCGAGGCGATAGTTACAGAACAGGGGCACAGGTTAACTTCAGGTGCGGACATAGCATAAAAAAGTATGTAGTTAAAACCAATTATAAATTTATTCCAGTGTCATTTTAAGCCGTTGTGGCACTAAAGCGGGAAATACACGATACAATTATCGTACCGATAATCGTACATCGCATGGTAGATTGTATCGTGTGTGTGCATGAAGTGAACCGCTGTACCGATGTCGCAGTGTCGAATGCCTTGAACTCAAAACCAAACGCGATTTTAAATTACTATAAATTTGAGCTATTAAGTATGCTTCAGTGGCACCCAGGTAGAAAAAGCAATATTGAAGTATCTTAAAAAAAAACTAAATAAAGTTTCTATTCATTTTTCTAAATTTTGTATTTTTGGTTTTAATCTTCGGATAGCCTTTAAAAAATTACATTTGCTAGTATTTCCTTATTATCTGCAACGTTTATTGTGAAAAAAACTAATTTTTATTGCATTTTTCTTTATTTCTCTGTTTTAACTATTCGTTTTCATCCCTGGTTAAGTAGTCTCGGTCGTTCGTTTCGTTCAAATGATTGATTTCAGATTTCATTCTCGTTCGTTCGTTTGGTTCAAGTGATTGGTGATTGGTTTCAGTCTCTGTCATTCGTTTCGTTCAAGTGATTGGTTTCAATCTAGGTCGTTCGTTTGGTTCAAGTGATTGGTTTCAATCTAGGTCGTTCGTTTGGTTCAAGTGATTGGTTTCAATCTAGGTCGTTCGTTTGGTTCAGGTGATTGGTGATTGGTTTCAGTCTCTATCGTTCGTTTGGTTCAAGTGATTGGTTTCAGTTTCATCAGTTCCGTTCAATGCAGTCAGTGTTCTTTTGAAACGATTGAAATGAAGATTGAATGGTTCACTTGCTTTTGTGTGATTGCAATCATCAATCTTTTTCCGTGAACGGGTCAAAAAGACCGAATCAATCGCGATTGACACAGCTCTAAGATGCAGGGGATCTGTGTTCGCCAGATCGCTTGGATCATCGAGAAAATAATTCCCCATATGCCGCTTTCTTTTAAAAGAGAGTGCAGGACATGAGCAGAGGAGGTGTGGTACTGTCTCCTCCTCCTCCTCATCTAAGCAACTTCTGCAGAAGTCATTATTACATGTAGCGATTCAACACTCGAACCGCAACAAAAGATACAAACACGACACATCACATCGAGATTAATGGACCACCGGTTTTCGCTCGCGCTCGGAAACTCAACCACGAAAAATTGAGAGCAGCTCAAGAGGAATTTCCTTTCCTGATGGAAAAAGGGATTTGCCGGCCATCAAAAAGCAACTGGGCTAGCCCGCTGCATATGGTATTGAAAGCTAACGGAACTTGGAGACCACAGAGCCCTGAACGCTAAAACAACACCCGACAGGTACCCTCTGCCTTTTGCGCACGACGCGTCGGTTGTTTTACATGGTCGCCAAGTTTTCTCAACAATATTGATTTAGAGAGAGCTTACAATCAAATACCAATAGAGCCCAAAGATGTTAAGAAGACGGCTATAATAACTCCCTTTGGATTGTCTCAGTTCCTATATATGACTTTCGGTATGCGCAACTCAGCACAAGCTTTCCAACGCCACATGCACGAAGTACTTAGGGGTTGCGAGGATTTCACCTTTCCATATATTGACGACATCATCGTGGCATCGAGGGACGAAAGCGAGCATGAAAAGCATCTATGTCAAGTTTTCCAGCGACTGAGTGAGTATGGTTTAACAATTAATGCTTCAAAATGTGTTTTTGGCCAAAAAGAAGTCAGGTTTTTGGGCCACAAAGTTAACAGCGAGGGAATAATGCCTCTCGATGACAAAGTCACAGTTATTCGTGACTTTAAAAAGCCAACCAAGGCTAAGGAACTAAAAAGATTTTTAGCAATGATTAACTACTATCGTCGTTTCTTAAAATCACCCCTAGATAACCAAATTGTTCTCCAAGGCCTGGTGAAAGGAAATAAAAAGAACGATTCATCTCCAATTAAATGGACTCCAGAAGCAGAAGTCGCATTCGCGAGATGAAAATCAGATTTGGCCAACGCAACCTTGCTAGCACACCCCGCAATCGAAGCTCCACCAGCACTCACGACGGACGCTTCAAATATCGCAGTGGGAGCAGTGCTGCACCAAATCGTCAATGGAGTTGCTCAGCCCTTAGGTTTTTTCCCCCAAAAAACTAACCGATTCACAAAGGAAGCATATTTCATACATTTTCTCGAAGGCCGCCAATTCAGTATCCAAACAGACCACAAACCGCTGGTTTATGCTTTTAAGAAGAAAATGGATAAGTCATAGCCTCGTCAGATGAGACAGCTAGACTTTATCGCGCAGTTTAGAACGGACATCCAATTTATAAAAGGCGCTGACAATCAGGTAGCAGATTCTCTTTCGCGAATTGCGGAATTAAACAAAATAAAAATATCTCCGGAAGACATAGCCACAGAGCAATCAAGAGACGAAGAGCTACAGAAAATGATAATAAACGAAGGTAAACTCAATTCATATTCTCTAATAATAAAGCTGCTCACTCTTCCAGATGCAAACCGTCAAATTTATTGTAACGTTTCAAGAAACAAAATCCGGCCAATCATTCCGAAATCCCTACGCCGTTCTGTTATGGAAGTCGTGCATAACCCTTCACATCCAGGGACTAGAGCAACAATAAAACTTCTAACCGAACGATATGTATGGCCCAATATTCGAAAAGACGTTACCAAATTTGTCCGATGCTGTATCCCTTGTCAAAGAAGCAAGATACACCTGCACAACAAAACACAACTTGCATCTTACGAACCGCCAGATCGTCGCTTTGAGCATATCAATGTCGATATTGTGGGCCCTCTACCATCTTCACAAGGAAATCGCTATCTACTTACATGCATAGATAGATTTTCACGATGGCCCGAAGCGTATCAGTTGCCGGATATCACTACTGAAACTGTCTCTAAGACTCTGGTTATGGGTTGGATATCCACATTTGGAATTCCCTTACGGATAACGACTGATCTCGGAAGACAATTTGAAAGCTCAATCTTCAGAGAAGTTACTCGTCTTCTTGGGATAAAGCATCTGAGAACGACGCCCTACCATCCCCAATCAAACGGCATGATAGAGAGGTGGCATCGTTCATTGAAGTCCGCTATAAGATGTCATCAAACGAACGCTTTTTTTTATGTTTTAGTTTTTTTTTAAGCAATATACATAGCACCAAAAATCTGGTCACAATTTTTTTCTCATCGGAAAAAGTTCTACTTTTTTTTTTAGGAATTTTTCCAACTTCGAAAAACAAAATGGCGAAATAAATATGAGTAGCGAGTTTTCGAAAATTACGAAAAAATTAAATTTTTCAGACCGCCATATTTGTTTCGCGGTGAATTTGAAAGTCGAGAAAGGACAAATTGACAAGATCAATCACTTCTTGGTTGACCTAGTCTATGACAAGTGGTTTTTTGAGATTTGCGATTTTAAAAGAGAAAAGTGGAAAGTTTAGAGAAAGTTGGAATATTGTTTTGAATGAAAGTGCTAGAGAAATTTTAAATAAAGTTTTAGAAAAAGAATTAGAGTCAGTGGAAGGAGTAAATTAAAGGAGCTGTGGAAATCGTCAGACGGACGAATATTGAGAAACTTGAAGGAGGAAGGAATAGCTGCAAATAGAAAAGATAAGTAGAGTGTTTTAGATTCTTTTGTGAGTCTTAGAAAAAGTTTTTTTTCGGTTGATATTTGCCATCGCGAATTCTCAAAATTGTGAGACACGCGACCCTTATAAATTCGTATTAATTGTTCTTTCGGGAAAGAACAATTAACGTTTCATTCTCCGGTTACTTGCGTTTATTTACTTTTTAAACGTTTTCGTTTGTATCATTTGATTGTTGAAAAGATTTGGGTTTTTAATCCCCCAAAAATAGCAAAATAAAGAGCTTCGTATTTTAATTCGGTTCTTACTATTTCAGAACAAATTCGTGGTTTCACCATAAAATTTCCTGGCGCCCATATTTTTCCAGTTCACCCGGTACTTGGAAAATACTTTTAATTCTTCATTTATCAATTAATTAATCGGTTCTTTTATTCGCGATCGATCGTTTTATTCGCGCTACGTTATCGTAAATTTATTTCTGAACCCAGCCCAGCTGAGCTTAGTCGTGGTGTCAGCAGCCTACCTGCTGAGTGTTACACTTTTTATTTTATCAGCGCGTTTGACATTTCGGTTGTTTACTTCGCGGCACACCGGTTGTGCATTTCTTTCGATCTTTTAATAATTCTAATTTTCGTTTATTTTATTTAATTAATTGGATTCGGGAAATCCAATCGCGTCTAATCATTTCGTATTCATCCAAAAGTTTAGTTTTCGCCAAAAAAAAAGTGTAGGTTAGGTTAGGTTAGGTTACAATGGCTGTCAGGAATACACCCAACACACTTAGACCAATACTAGGTCCATTGTGATACCATAGAAATTATGCGAGGGAGTACCTCGCTTAACAAAACCATTTGGAGCTTTTAATAAAGCGAAGGAGATGCAGGGGATCTGTGTTCGCCAGATCGCTTGGATCATCGAGAAAATAATTCCCCAGATGCCGCTTTCTTTTAAAAGAGAGTGCAGGACATGAGCAGAGGAGGTGTGGTACTGTCTCCTCCTCCTCCTCATCTAAGCAACTTCTGCAGAAGTCATTATTACATGTAGCGATCGGTATACCAATATTCAACCTACTGGTTGAGATCGGTAGAACGGTTCCTTCTCTGGCGAGTTCATCGGCTTTGCAGTTACCCGCGATATCTCTGTGCCCCGGCACCCAAAAAAGGTGAATGTTGAACTGTTCAGCCATCTCCTTAAGAGATAAGCGACACTTGAGGGCGGTTACTGAGTTCGTAGAAACAGCGCCGAGTGATTTGAGGGCTGCTTGACTATCTGAGAAAATCCGGATATTCGTTGAGGATATCACGTTTTCTGTTAGCCATGATAGGACCTCTTTGATCGCCAGAATTTCCGCTTGGAACACGCTACAATGGTTTGGAAGGCGGAACGAGAGACTTACGTTAAGTCGGTTTGAGTACACTCCGCAGCCTACCCCTTCTTCGGTTTCTGAAACATCTGTATAGAAATGAATTGAATCATCTCTCTAAAATTCATCGTCTTCCCAGGTCGTTCTCGGTGGGATTGAGACTTGGAACTTATTATCAAAAACCAATTGGGGGATGGTGTAGTCGGAGTGGCAAGGGATAGATCCGAAAGAATTCAGGATCGCAGCGTGGCCGATGTTATTTACGGTCCATTGAGAGATAGCTCTCATACGAATGGCTGCACTGGCGGCCATTTGTTTGCTGAAGATGTCTAGTGGTGTGAGGTTAAGAAGTGTATTTAGGGCAGCCGAGGGTGTTGATCTCAGTGCTCCGCTTATACACAAACAGGCTGTTCGTTGGACCTTGCTTAAATTATCGCAGTAGGTCCTTTTATCAAGAGCGGTCCACCATACCACTACTCCGTATGTGAGTATTGGTCTGATGACCGCGGTGTAGAGCCAGTGTGTGATTTGGGGGGAGAAACCCCATTTATTACCAATGGCTTTCTTACAGGAAAATAAGGCTACGGTGGATTTCCTGACTCTTTCCAGTATATTGGCTTTCCAATTTAGCTTTTTGTCTAAGATTATACCTAGATATTTAGCTTCGTTTGAAAGTACAAGTGAGATTCCATTTATTGATGGAGTTATTAGTTGAGGAATTTTATATTTCCTGGTGAAGAGAACGAGTTCAGTTTTCTGAGGGTTGACCCCTAGATCACATTTTCCCGCCCGTTTTACAAGTTTATTTAGAGCGGTCTGCATCAGGTCCGTAAGGACGTGAGCATGTTTGTCGGACACCGCAATGGAGACGTCATCTGCATGTGCAATCACTTTGAATCCCTCAGCTTCTAAGTCAACTAGAAGTTCATTGACGACTATATTCCATAGAAGAGGGGATAGGACTCCGCCTTGCGGTGTTCCTCTACTGACAGATCTCTTTGCAGAGAAGTTTCCTAGAGCAGAGTTGATTCTCCTGCTTTTTAGCATTAGATTTATCAACTCCACTCTGGAACCATCTACTTTGAGCTTCGTCATTGCCTTTGTAATTGCAGAGTTGCTGACGTTGTTGAAGGCGGCCAGAGTGAATTCTTTGTGATGGAGGGAATATTCTATAGTACGTACCAGGGTATGTAGGGCCGTTTCTAGAGATTTTCCTTTGCAGTAGGCGTGTTGTGCTGTAGATAACAATTTTGGATCTATAGCTGTACGCAGGTGGATATCAATCAGTCGTTCTAAAGTTTTAAGGAGGAAAGATGATAGACTTATTGGTCGGAGATCTTTTGGGTTTACGTGGGATGATTTCCCAGCCTTAGGTATAAACACCACCTTGACTTCTCTCAACTGAGTGGGGATATAGTTCAAGGTGGTACAGCCGATGAGAATTACTTCAAGGACAGGGATAATAATGTCCGCGGCCTTTTGAAGTTCGGCTGGAATTATACCATCAGGTCCAGGGGATTTGTATGGGTCAAAGCTGTTAATGGCCCAAACTAATTTTTCCCTTGTAATCAGATCGGGGTTGTTTGTTATTATGCTACCTGGTTCTGTGGAATCATAGTTGCATAAGTTCTTATAGCTTCCTGGAAAGTGAGTGTCCAGAAGCAAATTGAGCGTTTCTTCGCAGGATTCTGTCCAGCCGTCAGCTGTTTTCAAACTGCTAGGCATGGTCGGACTCTTTGAGAGGATTTTTCTTAATCTAGAAGCTTCTGAAGTATCTTCTATTTTTCCACAGAAGTTTCTCCAGGAAGTTCTTTTATTCTTCCTCAGTAGATATTTATAAGTTTTGAGGGATTCCTTGTAGGAGTCCCAGTCTATTAAAGTTTTAGATTGCTTAGCTCGGTTGAAAAGTTTTCTACATTCCTTCCTGAGCGGTTCTAGCCCCGAGCTCCACCACAGTGGTTTAGGTTTTCCTCTTATTTTTATAAGAGGACAGGATTTGTGAAGTGAGTGGTTAAGGACAGTGGTAAGATCATTGACTTTTTTGTCTAGATCCTGTTTGTTTGTAGGGTTTTGTAAAAGTTCAGGTTTAATAAACTTTTCCAGTGTTACCCGATATTTTTGCCAGTCAGTTTTCCGATAGTTTCGGAAGACTGGTTGCTTGAGAGGTTCCTCAATAAGATCAAATTGAATGTATCTATGATCAGCAAAGGAGTGTTCAGTGGATACTTTCCAATTAGTAATCCTATGATGAACCGAATCGGAGACAAGAGTGATATCTAAAACTTCTTTTCTGTTTATGGTAATAAATGTTGGTTCATTGCCAATATTACTTACTATAAGGTTAGTACTTAAAATAAAATCAAAAAGTGACTCACCCCTTTCATTTATGTCAGTACTACCCCATACTGTATGATGCGCATTAGCATCGCATCCAATGATGAGGCAGATCTTCTGCCGTTCTGCTGCAGCGACAATCCTTTTAAATAAGTCGCCTGGAGGAGGGCCAGGATGGTCATGGCCGAGGTAAGCTGATACCAGCCAGTAGATGTTGTCACTGGTCTGGTATCTTATTGTGGTTACATCACGATTGCTGTAATGAGGGAGTAAAAATACATTAGTGCTACTTCTTACCAATATGCAGGATCTGGGTACACCTTTGTCCTTCATATACAGTAGAGTATATCTAGGAGTCCTTAGTCCTCGAACGATGGACTTGATGATCCAAGGCTCTTGGATAAGGACAATATCTTCCCCCCTCTTGTTTAGACGGAGAAGAAGGGAGGCCGAAGCCTGCTTGGAGTGTTGGAGGTTAATCTGAGTTAGGTGCACCATCTTGGGATTAACTAAGTACACTAACCCCCACCACGGTCTGGTTGAGGTCGTCGTCTGTTTCGCTCTCAAAGTTTGACCTAAGAAGGTCATCCTCGCTGAGCGAAACCTCGTTAGCGGAGTCATCAGTCTCCAAGTCGGAGAATTTGACGACGTTTTGGGCATCCAAGTCGGATGTAGAGGTTTTATTATCATACGTTTCAGCAGAGGATGTGCCGAGCTCGTCTATCTCCATGGATGGAGGGTCGACTTGCCCTGCGGATTCTTCCACTGAAGACGCACTTTGGGTTACCGGAGATGGAACGATGTTATGCTCTTCATCTTTTTTATATATTTTTAAGGCAATATTTGACCAGCCGAACCGAATCACGCCTTTTGTCGCAGCCAGGGGAGCCAGGAAGTCCTTATTGATGACTATTATAGCCGATCTATAAAGACCCTCTGGCTCTTCCAGCCTAGCGACTTTCCAGTCGTGAGTAGGCAGGGTTGGATTGCCAAATTGTATCATTTTCGTGATAGTTTCCTTGCAGGAGAGTTCCGCTGGTAGTCTATCGCGAGCCCTAGGCCTGCAAGGGATATCCTCCCTTGACACGACTTCAAGCTTAGCACCAGGCTAGAGTCCCTCTAACCTGCTTATCGGGAGCTTATACAGATTACGCGATCTCTCTCCATCGAAAGCGATTAACCTGACGCGTCCCTGATACCATCCTGCGTCCTCAAAGATGGCAGGTTCCCCTGGGTTCTCCATCATAAGAGTCCAGTAGGAGGCCTGGAGCTTATTCATGATAATCGCCCATTGATCGAAAGAGATCGCACCATCCGCGTTACTCCTGTCAATGACAGCAAAAATTGGTATGTCCTTCAGTGCGTCACTGTACGACATGTCCTTTTTGGAGCTGAGGGTGCTTGATTTATGCACCTTAGGCCTTTTGGCGTTCGGGGTTGACTCCACGAACGAACGTTGGCGCTTAGACGTTGAGTCTGAGCCGTTTTTCTCATTTATGGCAATGATTTTCATTGCACAATCAAGCTTGGCAGATTGCGTTGAATCAAGCTTAGGTTTAGGTACCGCACCTAACACCTTCGCAATTTTCTCCGCATTCCGCCTCTCTTTATGGTTTGGAAAGGTAGGGAGGTTGGGATCCCCATCGTTGTCCGTTCCACTGTTAGACACAGTTTCCCTTTCAACTTGGGCGGTAGGGGGATTGGAAACCCTTTCGTTTTCAGTTCCACTGTAAGTCACAGTTTCACTTCCAACTTGGGGGATGAGGGGATTGACGACCCTTTCGTTTTAAGTTCCACTGTAAGTCACAGTTTCACCTCCAACTTTGGGGTTAGGGGGATTGGACACCCTTTCGTTGTTTGTTCCACTGTAAGTCACAGTTTCACCTACAACTTGGGGCAGGGAAGGAGTGTATCCGGAGCTCGAAGGAGGTCCTCCCCTTTCAGCCACGGAGCCGATAGTCTCGGCATCCGTACCGTCCGGGTTGGTCGACCTTGAGTCCTTCGACATTGGACGGGATGAGGTGGGAGGTTGGAGCTGTGTTTTAGATGAGGGTAGCCCCTTCGTCAACATATCACAGTTCGCGTTAGAACCGAAAGTCTCGGCCCCTCTACTTGCTGCAATAGTCTTCTCCGGGGTCCCTTCAATACGGGCAGTAGAAGTGGAAGTGTTACAGAGGGTCACTGCAACCCTTCCACTAGTATGGACATCCTCCTTAAGAGGGGCGTTCGAACCAGAGGGCTCTCCACACTTCTTGGTTGGCTTGTGAGGCCTTCCTCGAACTGCAGTCGGCTCCCCAGCCCTTCCGCAAATCGCTATTTCTTTCCTTATTGTCAATAAATTTGTCACTGGCGACTTATCCTCTTTCGAGGCCAAGCCATCGCCGGCAGTCGCGGCACCTGCCCACTTTTGAACGTATATCTTCGTTCGTTTTTTATTTCTTTTATTGACTTTTTCCATTGTTTTCAGAGGTTTTGTTTGAGTTATGTTGGTTGGTCACGTTCTGCAGCTGGATTGCTGGAGAAAATGTCCTTAAGCACCCCCACCACGACAAGGTCAACTCATAGGGGGTGAATGCACTGCCACAATGTTGACAAGCGGCTTTATTTGGTGGTAGTCGGCATTGACGCTGTAAGTGCCCGGTATTGTAGCTGTTCCAACATCTTGCAAGTCCGCTCCGCTGGTTCTTTTGTATTTCAGCTCTTTGGCACGAGCATTCTTCGACTATGGCTTCTCTAAGTCGATGTACTCCATGAGAAGCCTGTTCTGCTGCTTCAATTTTCAATGCGAATGCTAAAGTTTCAGAAAAAGTACGTGTTCTAGCAGTTCGCACAGACCTCTGAAGATGTATATCGGAAATGGCACGAACGAAGGATTCAACAGCAAGCTGGTTGATGATTTCTTCTCCAGCATCCGGATATGCCAGGTGAACCAGTCTTTCGACGTCTGCTTGGAGCTGCTGTAGACTTTCACCCCTTTTCTGGACTCTGTTATTGAGTTGGACTCGGAAGACTTCTTTCAAGTGGCTATCTCCAAAGCGTTTATCTATAGCTGCCACGAGAGAACTGAAATCACCGCTCTTACCAGCTGGAACTGTTAGAAGTAATTCAGCTGCTGGTTCTCTAAGAGCAAGAGTCAGTGCAATTTAATTGTCTTCGTCATCCCAGCCATTTGTTGTCGCGGTTGCCTCAAATTGTCTCTTGTAGACTGACCAAGAAGACCTTTTTCTTTGCAAACTCTCCAGCAGATTCTCAAATTTTGATTTTCAGGATCTGGTCCCATTCCTTGCTCAGAACAGATAACTGTTTATCATCGGCTTTGTACGATTTCGAAACGATTCTTTACAACAGAAAGCTGTTTTTCCATACCTTCAACGCGTTCGTCAAGGGCACATAAATTTTTCTCAATATTACCCAATTTGCTTTCTAGAATGTTTTTCTTACCTTCCAAAACATTCTGTTGCGCCTCAAGTCTTTCGAGAATACTCTGTTGTTCTTTCTTTTTTTCGTTTCGTTGTTCTTCAAGTCGTTCGAGAACATTCTGCTGTTCTTCTTTTGCTCATTTCGTTGTACTTCGAGTTGTTCGAGAACATTTTGCTGTTCCTTCTTTTGCTCGTTTCGTTGTGCTTCCAGTTGTTCGAGAACATTCTGCTGTTCCTTCTTTTGCTCGTTTCGTTGCTCTCCAATCAGCTTCTTTTGCTCGTTTCGTTGTGCTTCAAGTTGTTCCAGAACATTCTGCTATTACTTCTTTTGCTCGTATCGCTGTTCTAACAAAAGTTCCATCATACTAGAAAAATCTACACTTTCACTTACTTCCTCTTCCTCCACTTCTGTTTCAAAAGCAAAAGAAAGTGTTCACGTCTTCCCCTTGCTGTTCCAAATAGTTGCGCAAGCGCAGGACGAGCTCATTTTTCGGATCCCGCTCTAGAAAGATTTCGCTTACCTAACTTACTTTTAAGCTCAATGCAGTTGAGCTCTTCCAACAACTTACCCATTTTCACTGTATTTAACTTTTTTTTGCACACTTTACTAGTAGTACAGTCATTTGGTAGTTTTGCCTGGGAAGTTTTCCGGGAGTTTTGAAAATTGGCAATTTTATAGATTTTGATGTGCTCTTTCCGAATTTCAACTTTGCCACCTCGTATTTTTGCCGCTCGCGCCGCCATATTAGAAAAATGGCGCCCAAAATTGGATTTTAGGAAATATCTCCCTCCCGACTCATTTTACGATAAAAACATTTACATTCAAAATAAAACTAGAGAAAATTTCCTACAATTTATGTGTTTATATTTTTTTTCATTAAGTCAATAGGTTTGGCGCACGAGCGCCACAAAGTGTACTCCAACACGCGTTTTGGCCAAAAAACTCATTTCCACACCACCTTGAGGTAGAGTAAGCGGCGCGTTTTTTTATCGTGTTATCCCCAATAGGCCTAATCCACATGCAATGGAATTTCCTAAAATCTAGCGCATTCTCTTTCGCTTCGCTGTACTTGATGGATAAGGTGTTGCGAATTCATTGTCTGTAGTAGGTACCAATCGAAACGTCACAGTCCGGAATTTCATCCATATCATCCGCGATGGGATTATAAGTTTCTTGTTTCACCATGAAGTTGTCAGCTTCAAATTTTGTCTTCAACATTTCAGTAAGACGGTTCTTGTTTGTGTCATTGCCTAGGAATTTATTTTGGTACAGAGTTAGGATCATTGTCTCGTCAAAAAGTATGTCTACTGACGCAGTTTTTCGTGATCGTCGGGATCTCTCCGCATATTTAGTACCACGATTCGTTAAATCTTCCGGATATCCGTCAAATTCGATAATGGCATTGAATGTATAGTGCGATCGAATGTAAGTAACGTATTGGTTGCAAATGGATGAAAATGATACATCGCGATTCCAAACTACTCGGTGTAATAAGTATCCTCCGTCGATGATATACATCGTATTTTCAAAATTCATATCATCAGAATGCCTTATACATAGACGATTTGATACACTTGCGCATGACTTCCTCATTGAAAAGGGATAATGGAAATGGAGCAAGTTCGTACGTAAGGAAATTTTGAAGTCGCTTTTGAGATTCTTTTGCAATGCACATCCTTTGGAAAATTAATAAAGGATTAATCGGGACAATGTTATCTTCGATCTGGATGCCTGCATTCATAACACCAAGTGATTTTATACGGTCATTTCGTTTGAATTTTACGGTATAGAAATCGCTGCCAATGATTCTAGCAATGCAAGCACTACCAATTTCTTGAGACATGTGACAATTTATCTTTTCATCTCCGATTACTCCTGTGCTTATTGACATAATTTCCTTTAATTCTGGAAAAGGTGGATGGTTGCACAACCAATCCATCTGTTTTTTTAGGTCACTATTATCACGTTTAACTCGCGAGCTTCTTATCTCGACATGCTGCTCGGAACTAGAAAATACAATATTGCAAAAACTTTCAACTTCATCGCAAACATTGTGCAGGAATACCATTCCTAAAGTCCACTTAGTAAGCACGCTTTCCTGAACTCCTCGACCATGAGTAAAACCGCCAAGACATTTCATCGTCCTCATTAACGACTGCTCAATTGTCATATCTGACCACGTACCACACCAAAATTTGTCGAAACGTCTAATTGTGAAATATCCATTAGTTGTGAAATTTTGGTATTCTTCAAGTGTCATTTTTTCCTACAAATTAAGCATATCTTGCAAATATAAATGGCAAGATTTCGCATAAAGGAAGTGGCCACTGGCATGAAAATAAGGCGTCATTTTCTGTATAGTGTCAAGATGTTAATTCCAGTTACCCATTCTTTCTGCCTCAATGAATTGTTTTACGAGTGTAACCATACGGAAATATTGCACCCATAGCTTCGCTGTATCACTGATGACTCAGTGTAGTGTACTGATGACTCAGGCTGTAATTGTCTTTGTTCGAAAAGTTAAAACTCTAAAATTTTCCGTAAGAAAGATATTCAAGAAATTAAAACGCACCAAAATTCACTTTTAACCACTTTGACTTTGTATTTCGATTTGTATTATGAATTTAGTCATATGACTTTGTGTAAAGTAGCATCATTAATTTTAGTATATAGATTCTATGTTTTTGTTTACAATTCTTTTGACGTATATATTTGTGGACTGTATTTGCTCTGTTTATTTTTAATGTTTATTTATGTATTTTGCAATATTCAACTCGTTTCCGAACATTCTCCCGCCTCCAAAAATGACAAATCTGCATAATGTATGAAACACCCTATTCGATTTTTGCACTGCTGTACCGACGGACGTTGTGTTCATCAACAGATGGCCTCTGACATTTGTGTTGCAATGAATTGGTATAAATACCAATTACCAATTCGTTATTAGTGATCCTCTTCTTTCTCATTGTTACATGCAAAGAGACAAAAGAGATGTTAATACATTACAATAAACATAAAAGGACAATACGCAGAAATAGTACAACAGATATCAAAACAGACACCCAAACATTTTGCTTCTCATTTTTGCATATGCACTGTACTGGTTGTATGCATTGCATTCACGTGCGTAAGTTGTATTTCTCCCATTGAGTGTTGTATACGTTCGTTCTTCCGTTGTTTCCTTTTCTCTTGCGGCTTACGTAGTAAGAGAGTAAATTATATTGTATTGTTGTTCATTCCTCCCTTCATGTGTAAATGTGTAAATTCCTTCTCGTGTCGTGAGCAAGCATGGTGTCGATATTTTAATTAGTTATTTGTTAAATTTGGATCACATTTATTGTAAATTAGTGTAGTGTAATTGTGAAATGTGTACTGATGAAATTGTTGGATTATAGTGTGGGGTTAAGTGCGTTGTACTTCCCGCACTATGAATGTTAAGAGTTGTTTCGCATTCCGATGGATGGATGGATTGTATAAAATGTGTGACTACCCACATTAGTATTGATGAGTGTTTTTTTCTTGTTAATTTTTGATTGATTTTGATTTTTATATTTTTGATTGATATATTTTATGAAAACATAAATTTTTGATACATATATGTATGTTCATGTTGTTGTTGTTGGTGGCGTAGTCGCGCGCTTCCGGCAAATTTTATCGATTTTTCGCGATCGCGGTTGTGTGTGTATGTGTGTGTGTAAGGTTAAGTTATTGAAAACGCGAAGTGGTTTCGGTCTCTTTCTAGTCGGACATTTTTCGGTTCCGACAAGAACTTTGTTTACATTTTTGCGAGGTAAACAAACGCGTATTATTTCGTGAACTTTTTGCGAAATAAATAAAAAGTTTAAGTTACGTGGTGTTAAATGTTTGTTGTGCAATGGCAAGACATTTTATTGCAATAAAAAATACGATTGCATTTATGAAGTGGTTGTGAATTTGTAATTTTGTTGAAATGATATGGTTCAAGTGCAGCTCGGCGCGTAGCACGTATATTGAATCATGTTTTGTGTACATAATCGTCTTCGGTGACGTTTTATTAAACTCGGTGAATTTTGATTTATTTATGAAATTGTTTTGTGTTTTGTAAATTTTTTTTACCGATGAAATTGTGCTTGTGTAATTTGACTTTTGATCGGTTTCTATAACGCGATGTTTTTGATTAATTTCAATTTTGTTTTGCCGACGGCTTTTTGACGTTTGATGTGCTGTCGATGTTTTTCCTTAGTCTTGTGGAAGATGTTTATATTCCATTTTTAAACTTTTGGTTAATTTTTAATAAAGAATTGTTGATCGAAAAATTAGATTGTTTAAATAGTATATTCGTTTGGCATGCGTTGTGGCAGTGCCCTTTGAATTGAAAAAATATAAAGTTGAGTTGATAACTTGATGTGCATTGTCGCAGCGTATTGCAATGTTGAAATGTTGTTTCGATCCAAATGTACTTTGTATTGTGTTTAATATTATCAATAAAGATGAATAAAATTGTATAGTTTGGTGTTTTATTCCATGAAGTTGCATTTTGAATGGCGTATTTTATTAAAGATGAGTTGATTGCAGAAATTAATTCTTTGAATCAATTATGTTGTTCGATTTTCAGGAACGTGTAGATGATCGTGTACATATAAGAATTTCAGGTACGATGTGTTGATGATCATGATGGTGTACTTTTCCTTTGAAGAGATGATTCGTTGAAGGAATTTAAAGTTGGGTTGATTGTTGATTCAGCTTACGTTGGACTTAAATTAAGTCTTATATGAATCCAGGTGTTTTGTATATTGAGACAAATGATGTTATCTTCGGAGAAGACAATGGTAATAACAGGTAGGTATATTGTTGTTGATTCGGGTGAATCCAGGGTCGTTGTATTAGGTTTTGAATAATCTTCGGGGAAGATGTGTGATTCTGTAGGTTTGTATTGATTCATATACGAATCCAGGGGCGTTGTATTTTCAGGTTTTAGTTAAATCTTCGGGGAAGAGATATGATTCAACAGTAATTGAATCGTACTGATTCCAGGGGCAGTGTATTTTTTAGTTTTTGTTTGTAAATCTTCAGGAAAGATGTTTTTATTAAACGATGGCAGTTTGTTCCTTGTGATCGTTTGAAGGAAGACGACAAATTTTTGCGATAGGCCGCTTTAGGATTCCATTTTGCGTTTTGACGGTGACGACGCGTACAAGACCGTCTGATCCTGCATGGGTTCCTTCAATTCGGCCGAGATTCCAGTAGGTTGGTGGGAGTCGCTCATCCTTGAGCAGAACTAAGTCTCCTAGTCTGGGCATCTCCTTGACTTGCGTCCATTTTGGTCGATGTTGGAGCCGTGAAAGATATTCTGAACTCCATCTTTTCCAGAACCCTTCCGCCAGCGCTTGAACTCGTTTCCATCGGTCGAGATGTGTTACGTTGTTGTTGAGTTCGCCTTGTGGTATGGAATGTAGTGACTCGCCGACTAAAAAATGCGCAGGAGTTAGCGCATCCAAATCGTCGAAGCTATCGGTTAGAGGGCATAAGGGCCTCGAATTCAAACACGCTTCTATTTGTGTTAGAAGCGTTGCGAGCTCCTCGAATGTGAGCCTTTCAGTTCCGACAACTCCTTTTAAATGGTGCTTGACAGATTTCACACCTGCTTCCCATAAACCACCAAAGTGTGGAGAAGCGGGGGGAATAAAGTGCCAATGAGTACCGCGATTTGCAAGCTTTTCGGCTATCTCCTTCCAGTCATGCGTGGCTTCCTTTAACATTTTTGCTAATTCGTTGTTAGCACCGACGAAGTTGGTTCCACAGTCGGTGTAAACTTGTTGACAGCTTCCTCTCCTTGCAGTAAAACGATGAAATGCTGCCAAAAACGCTTGGGTTGTCAGATCTGACACGACTTCCAAATGAATGGCTTTTGTTGCCAGACAGATGAACACTGCAAAGTATCCTTTCAATATCCTAGCTCCGCGTGCTTTCCAGCTTTTGATCTCGATGGGACCAGCATAATCGACACCGGTATGGCTGAAAGGTCGAGACATCTGAACTCGAGCGGCAGGTAAATTTCCCATCAGCTGTTGCATTTCTGATGCCTTTTGCCGGTAGCAAGAAGGGCACCTGTGGAGTTGATACTTCACACTCCTTCTTATCTGTCCAATCCAGTATCGTTGGCGGATATAACTGATCATCTGCTGGATGCCGCCATGCAGAGTGTTTTTATGGGCATCTCTCACAACCAGACTTGTGAAGTGGTGGTTGTTCTGCAGTAATATGGGGTGTTGCGCTTCATAAGCGAGGAGAGAGTTTTCTAAGCGCCCTCCGACTCTTAAAATCCCATTTGCATCAAGAAATGCGTTTAACGCACTAAGGGATTTGGGAATCTTAGATGTATCCGCTATTTGTTGTATCTCCGTCTTAAACATCTCCTTCTGCGCTGTCTTGACAACGACAATGCGCGCTGCTTCCAGCTCACTTGGGGTAAGTGAACCCACATTAGCTCCCGATATACGACGACATTTAGCAACAAAACGAAGACAGGTTGCGACGACTCGAACGAGCTTGAGAAGACTCGAACAGTCACATATTGTTTGCAGAATACTGTCGCTATGGTTGACCCGAACGCTGAGTACCTTCACAGTACGCTGCTCTTCTTCCGTTTCATTATCAACAGGTTGATGTGGGATATCGAAGACCCATTGATGACGCAGAAATTCTGGACCAGTCCACCATGGCTCCAAGGACTTTAGTTCCGCTGGAAACACACCTCTGGACGCCAGATCGGCTGGGTTATGATGCGTTGCAACATGTCCCCAGCAATCGATCCCTACTAGCCGCTGGATCTCTGACACTCGGTTGGACACGAACGTAGTCCATCTAGCGGGAGTGGCCTTTATCCAGGCAAGCGCAATAGTTGAATCCGTCCAAGTATACGTTTTGACATCGGGGATGGCCAAAACTTCTTTAGTGTACTGCATCAATTGCGCCAAAACTACAGCACCGCAAAGCTCCAAACGGGGAAGGGTAATCGTTCGTTGATTTGGTGCCACTTTCGTCTTTGACAAAAGCAGGTTGACATGGATGTTGTCATCGCTATCCAAGACTCGAACGTACACCGCTGCTCCGAAAGCCTTTATCGACGCATCACAGAAACCGTGCAATTCTATCGCCTTGTTGTTCTTACTCATCTGGGTCCACCGTGGAATTCGAAGCTGTTCGATCTGAGGAAGTTCTCGATGAAAAGCTTCCCAGTCTTTCCTCAACGCTGGTGGAATTGGATCATCCCAATCACAGCCGATTTCCCAAAGTCTCTGCATCATAAGTTTTGCCGTGATGATGCACGGCGATATCCAGCCAAGTGGGTCGAACAATTTGGCAATCGTCGATAACATAGCCCTTTTTGTTAATGCTTCCTTTGATGGCTGCAAGTTCTGATACGAGAAATAATCATCAACAGGAAACCATTTTATGCCGAGCGTCTTGACATGCTCCGAAGTATTGAACGGCAGTTCAAAATCCAACTCACGGTCTTGAACCGGAACATCATCCACGAGTTCCTTGACGTTGCTCGTCCATTTTCGTAGGTGGAAGCCTGCAGAAGCCAAAAGTTGCCTTGCTTCGTCGCGTTTTATGCGCGCCTCTTCGACGGAGTCCGCTCCACTGATGAGGTCGTCGACGTACATGTCCTCACGGACAACCTTCGCCCCCTCCGGAAAATTTCCACTTTCGTCCTCAGCAACTCTCTTCAAAATCTTGATAGCAAGATAAGGTGCACTGGCTGTCCCGAAAGTGACCGTATTCATTTTGAAGAGTCGTAGTGGCGAATTCTTCTGCTCTCTCCACATTATCAGCTGGTAGTATCGGTCTGGGAAACTAACCAAAATTTGCCGATACATCTTCTCATTATCGGCCGTGAATGTGACACGATGAGTCCGCCATTTTAGTACGAGATCTATGATACTCGACTGCAACTTTGGACCCACAAGAAGACGGTCATCGAGGGATTTCCCATCCGAAGCCTTCGCCGCTGCGTCAAACACTACTCTCAGCTTCGTAGTGGAGCTCGCTTCCTTAAACACCGCGTGATGCGGTAAGAAATAATGGAATGGAGTCTGCAAAACTGCATCATTCGCATCAATCTCTTCCATATGGTGGAGTTCTTCATACTCCCGTATACATTTTGTGTACTCCGCACGAAGTTTTGGATCTGCATCCAGCCGTTTTTCAAGATGAAGAAAACGCCGGAAGGCGCTCTGTCGACTCGATCCCATCGCAGGAACGCCGTCCTCTTTGAAAGGCAGCTTTACCTCATATCGCCCATCAGGTAAGCGTTTGGTATATCGTTTAAAATGGTCAACACAAGCGATGTTTTCTTCTGTTTCCAGGTTATGAAACGGGGTTTCCTCGATCTCCCAAAACTTCTCCAGTTGAGAATTCAAATCCGCAAACTGCACGAAGCTTCGAACTCGCTGGGGATCTTCTACTGCGACCTTGCCCAAAACTATCCATCCAAGCTCGGTGTTTTGTGCTATGGGACCGATATCATCCTGAGGTCGCCTTACGTCCGGCAAAAGGATTTGCGCACAAACATCACTTCCCAGCAGTAAATCGATGGGTGCAGGTTCGTAGAGATGGGGATCTGCTAACGAAAGACCCTTGAGGTGGTGCCATTTGCCGTGTATCACTCGTTGGGCCGGGAGAAGGCCAGTCAGCGACTTGAAAACCAAAGCCTGGACGGCCGTCTCAAACGTCGAGTGGCGGGAAGCAAAGCGCACTTCGACGGAGTGCTGCGTAGTGCCACTGCTGACCAACCCTAACCCAGATACTTCGGCAATGGTGCGCCGCTTTTCTAGCTTCAACAGTAGTGCGGCAGTTTTGGTGATGAACGACATTTCTGAGCCTGTGTCGATCAACGCTCGTAGGAGGTGCAATCGCCCGTCTGCTGCTCGTGCCTTTACTACTGCCGTTGCTAGAAGCACCTGGTGATGACCATCACCATGCGACGCGTGGTAATTAAAAGTTTGTCCATTTGATTGGAGCTGCTGTTGTTCTCCTGTTGGCTGGAACTCCGACGCGTTTCTGTTCAGAGGAGCCTGAAAACCTCTGGATGCCATGTTTCTCGCCTGCGAACTCGTTGAAGGTTGTTGCTGTTGTCGCGGTTGTGATATGCCATTTTGTGCATTGTAATGCAGCAACGAGTGGTGCTTTTGTTGGCAAAAGTAGCATGAACTAACACTCTGGCAGTCACGGAGAAAGTGCCCGTAAGACAAGCAGTTCTCACACACCTTCAACCTGCGAGCAGCATCTTTACGCCCCATGTTGTCCATGTTCAGGAAGCGCTGGCACTTTCGCAACGTGTGTTTGCCTTGGTTGCACAACTTACATGCGAACTGTTCGCCGGAATTCGTCCTCACTGGCTGCTCAACGAAACTCGTCCTCGCTGGTCTGTACGGCTGCTTGACGACTTGCTTGCTGTGGTACACCTTTGGATTGGCTGGAACACGTGGCCCTTTGTTGGCGGTTGGCTCTTCTTTGTTCCTTGACGCTGCACCAAGCTCCTGCTGACCCACAACCTCAAGTGTCCGGAACCTCGTCTCCAAGAATTCCGTAAACTCCTTAAAACTCGGTAAGTCTTTTCTGTTTCCTAATTTTTCTTCCCACAGTTTTTGGCTCGCACTGGGAAGTTTCTGCAGCAAAAACCAAATGAACACCGTATCCCATTCAGAAACTGGCACATCCATGTTCTCCAACGCAAGAACACATTCACGGGTGGTGTACAACAAGTCACGAAGACCCGAAGCAGTTTCGCGACTCAAGGACGGCTGACCAAACAAATTCTGCATTTGGATGTGGACCAGAATGCGTTTATGGTCATACCTGTCCTTTAACAGCTCCCAAGCTTTGTCGTAAGACGCTGCTTCCACTGACAGATTTTGTAAAAAACGTTCGGCATCACCCACCAAACAAGATTGCAAGAAATGCAGCTTTTCGATGTCATCTAAAGTTTTGTTTTGATGAACCAAAACATGGAATTTGTCCTGGAAAGCTCTCCAGGTGGTGTACGAACCATCGAACTTCGGAAGATCGATTCTCGGCAGCCGAATACCATGCGACGTTGCAGCAACAGCGGCAGTATCAGGGGGCGGCGCACCCGTATTAACTTGTGCTGCCTTCGCTGTAGCACACTTGTCCAGAGTATCCACCAATTCGGCACGGTATTCGAAATATAGTTCATTAATCTGCTCGTACACCACCATTAACTCTTCCTTTTTCAGGCCTTCTTCCAGCATCCCGGCACCGAAAATCGCTTCGTGGTAGGATTTCGCAGACGCCATATCCGCTTCCAACATCGACAGACGACCTGATGCATAGGCTGTAACCTTGCGGTCCTTTGGCGACTTTTTGTAGTTAGTGAGGTCTTTTATAATTTTGTTAAGGAGCATTTTTTGGAGCTCTCCGTATTTAAAGTTCTTGTCTTGAGCCATATTTAATGTATATTTTTCTTTATTTTATAGCAACAAAAATAATTAACAAGTTTACAAGTTTTAACATACAACAAGTAATAACTTACTGCCTTTTCTGGAACTGCTGCCGTCTATATGTATATGTTTATAAAGATGATGATCTTCGCTGGACGCTAATTATTATTCGTAGAATAAGTTTGTTTAAAGATGTTCCTTATTTACGTTTGATTTAAGTCTTTCGTACGTTACGCGAAGCGAATTATATAAAAACACGATTTTTCGAAAAAATGTTCGCAGTAGTTATATATATATATATATATCAATTGTAAATTGTTCGCGCACACACACTTTATTTGCACACACTTTTATTGTTTTTAAAGTTCGTTAAAAATGGTTCGAATTGTAGGCTGAAGGACCAAATGTAATTGTCTACGTTTGAAAAAGTTAAAACTCTGAAATTTTCCGTAAGAAAGATATTCAAGAAATTAAAACGCACCAAAATTCACTTTTAACCACTTTGACTTTGTATTTCGATTTGTATTATGAATTTAGTCATATGACTTTGTGTAAAGTAGCATCATTAATTTTAGTATATAGATTCTATGTTTTTGTTTACAATTCTTTTGACGTATATATTTGTGGACTGTATTTGCTCTGTTTATTTTTAATGTTTATTTATGTATTTTGCAATATTCAGTTCGTTTCCGAACACAGGCTTAATATTTCTATTGAGCTCTACCCGCAGATGCTTCGTAGTTCTTAGATTTAATTTAGTTTCTTAATTAACAAATAGAAACAGTTAAAATAAATGCCACGGGTTGGATATACTATAATGAGTAATGACCAAAACGCGTGTTGGAGTACACTTTGTGGCGCTCGCGCGCCAAAACTATTGACTTTATGAAAAAAATATATACACATAAACTGTAGGAAATTTTCTCTAGTCTTATTTTGTATATAAATGTTTTTATCGTAAAATGAGTCGGGAGGGAGATATTCCCAAATATCCAATTTTGGGCGCCATTTTTCCAATATGGCGGCGCGAGCGGCAAAAGTACGAGGTGGCAAAGTTGAAATTGGGAAAGAGCACATCAAAATCTATAAAATTGCCAATTTTCAAAACTCCCGGAAAACTTTCCAGGTAACCGCTATTTTTCCTACCAAATGACTGTACTATAGTCAAATAAGTTTTATTTACACTTCTGACTCCCATGTAACGTGCGCTTAATTTGCAAAAATAAAACTTTACTTTTCCCTTTAATTCTACTACTTTTATTCAGTATCTACTTTATTCGATTTCAACTCTGCCAATAATCACATTAACTCTTAACATTATCACTCTATAATCAAAAACTCACATCTGGTTGCTTCGGCCGGCGGCCTATTTATGTATATCTGACATTACATGACATTACATCTAGAACTTCCCAGTAATTTCCACATGGTGGTTTCTGCACTTACACTAGTGTTGCCGCTTGTGTTTTCGGTTGAACGTTTTCGATAAGGAAATTTGTATTAAATGTTGGGTTCGCATTACAATATGTATGTAATTATATCAACAAAATATCAAAAAAATAAACGTTCAAGGTTCACCAATCAATTTTTTTCTCAAGACTGTTATATACATAACATCATTTTACATGCAAAGCAAAAACAACATCCCCGACAACCGAGGTTATGGATAAAAGGATGGTTAAGATTTGGTCGGGGATATGTTTTTGACGTTTGGTCGAGTATCAAATGAGTTTTTCGACTTCTCATTTTTAAATGTTGGTGCGTCTAGAGCGCTGGTTCCCAACCCATGGGTCGCGAACCAAAATTGCGTCGCCAAACTATTTTCGGTGGGTCGCGAGCACATACTGACATTCTGATAAAAATCTTGTGATTTGAAAAATAAAAAAAAATATATATATATATATTTAGGTATAAAATAAATCTTATGCTGGTATATGTGCTGTGTCGCAACCGCTTGTCTGTATTTTATAAGAGAGCGAACACATTTGTCTTATATAATATACAGACAATCAGTTGCAACACAAAAAACAACACAAAACACCACAACAAACAAGTGTGTTTCTTGTTTTAAGTGTAATAATCACCCTTATTGGGATAGGCGTTTCACAAAAACGCCTAAAAAATTACTGAGCTCCAGCCGCGATAATTTTTGTTTTCATAAAAATGTAAGTTCAGCCCTCTATCTGTTCCTCATTGCTCTTACCATTCCCTCAAAAGTTATTTTATTTAAACGGCAATATTGTTACACCTAGAGGTAAGTAATTTTATTGGCGTTTTATTAAAACTCCATTCGTAATAAGGGTGAATTTTAACACCACTAATAAAACATTAAGAGTTGGTGTGGTACCCGTGGCGTGATGGTTAGCATGTCCACCTGCTAACCCAGAAGTTCGAGGTTCAAATCCTTGCAGAAGCAAAAATGTTTTTCCACGGGTATCGCCTTTCGCCTTTTTGTTTTATGAAACCGTTGAACAGTGAATCAAATAAACGTTGATAAACTGCGAAAGTCAGTTCTCTTGCTGTTTGTTCTTTTATGAAATAAATATTGTGTTTCTACTTGCAAAAATTTGTAAAAACTGTTCAAAAAGGTAAGGCACTGAAACTTTTCTTCTGTTTTTGTAAAAAAATGTTTGACTAGGGATTTATTTTATTAGCAACAATGGCAAAAAGAAAATATTGTGAAGATTATTTAAAATTCGGTTTCACTCATTGATCTCGAATTGCATCGATAAGCCTGAATGTGTTCTTTATAGTAAGTCTTTTGTTTTATTCACATGTGCGGTGGTTGTTCAGAGGAAACACGATAAATCTTTTCTTCGAACTAAGAAAAGAAGTTCAAATATTTTTAGACATGCGAAAAAAACGAATTTTCAGATATAGTGAAAAATTATGACTGGTTGATTAAGGTTGCATATTTGGCAGATATATTCGAATTCAACAAATTGAACCATAAATTACAAGGACATGATATCACTATAATTCAATTTAAAGACTACTTGCAGTGTTTTATTGAAAAACTGGAAAACTGGAATAGAAGGGTTATTGAGCACTGAGCATAACATAGCAATGTTTCACAAACTCAGCAAGACCCAACCGAAAATGAATATGAAGAATTAGAAAACCGTATCATCAATCACCTGACTTATTTAAAACAGGAGATTGCTACATACTTCCACTATTTGGATTATGTTCAATTCACGCCAATCCGAAATCCTTTTTTCTGCAAATCTAATTGTTTCTGAAATTCCGGATACTCTCCAAGATGAATTTATTGAAATAAGAAATAATTCTTTTGCTAAAGACCATTTCGAAAAAACGTCATTGATTGACTTTTGGTGCAGTGTGAGAGAAGTTTACCCAAATTTATCGAACAATGCCTTAAAACTGTTAATATACCATTCGTTTCGACATATCTTTGCGAAGCAGTATTTTCTCAGAATGTAAATATTAAAACCAAATCAAGGAATAAATTGGATGTAAGGCACGATATGAGACTGGCCTTGATAACAACACTCCCTACAATTGATGAATTGGTATCTAAATGTCAATATCAAGTTTCTCACTAGGAAACTACATAGTTGCAAATATAATTATTTTTTTAATTGTTATTAATTTTCAAATAAGCTATGTATTTGCATACGTACATACTACATATATAATTGTATAAATATATTGTATGTATGACGCATTCTCTTTTCAATTGAATAAATTTGGCACTTTATTTATTTAGGTTAGTTTTGAACTTATTGCCATTGCGAACTTTGAAAGTAGATTTCTAGAAAATTTTTAAATATGTACCTAATATGTATACGGAGAGGTTTATAATTCAACATTTATTCAAATACATTGGGTCGCAGAGTTTTTCCAAAACTCCAATTTGGGTCGCTAGTTCTGAAAGGTTGAGAACCACTGTCTAGAGACTTTCATGTTTCTCGAACAAAATCAAAATGGGTGTCAGAAGGTCTGTTCACAAATGTGTAACTGAATAAAATCGTATGCCCACTCTTACCTCCGCAATTTTGTTGCGTAAAATTTTTGATTCTTAGAATTTAAAGAGATAGATTTGTAGATTTATATAATAATTCATAAAACAACATAATAGCAATTAAAAAAGGTCTGTCTAGTGATTGAAAGACCTTTTTGCGTGTTTCTTTTCAAATTTTTTTGTGAATGTTGACTCTGAGTTGAATTTTTCAAAGGTAATTGTTAAGTATTCCATAAAAATATTTTTATTTGGTTTACTTACAGTTTAATCCGTTCTAACCAAGAAACAAAATAATTTTTCCTCTCTTATGAATTCAACCTCAGGATGTAAACAGAGTCAAAAACCCCCAAGCGAAATTCCTTGTTACCTTTGTGAACGGACCTATTTTGGACGTTTCTAAACTAACAAAAAACATTCTTCCCGACGATCAGTCACCTTGTCGTGGTGGGGTGGGCTTAAGTAGTTTATTTGAACCGAGTTCGATGCCGAAAGGTGGTCGAGGGATGGGGAAAATGAATGAAAATTAAGAATTGATCAAAAAACAGTATGGAAGATCAACTAAAGGAATTTTACTCTCCAGGTGGCAGTCAAAGCGAAAATTCACCCGTAGTTTTGACTACGGCAGGGGTACGGATTCTGGAGGCCCCATCTAACATACTAACGCACACCTTTACTGGTGGATACACGCGAGTCGAAGGTACCGTAACCGATGACTCCTGCAGTTCTCTCCATGAAGCTCTTCGTGGTTTTAGCTGGAAAGATGAATAAGGCAGCTCGGAGGTCTTAAAAAAATAAATAAAAATAAATAGGGTGGCGCTACAGAGCGAGGAGCCCCTGGGCCTAGCGCATTTCTCACAACCATCCCTTGTGAGGGAATGGAGGTACGTGGTATCCGTGGTGTGATGGATAGCATGTCCGCCTGTTAATCCAGAGGTTCGAGTTCGAATCCCAACAGAGGCAAAAATGTTTTTTCTACGGGTATCGCCTTTCGCGAGGAATTGGCAAGTCCTCCGATAGTATTCATTGCCATGAAAAGCGCTTTCTCGGAGGTCTTACCTCCAAAGCTAAATTCTCATCAGGGCTTAGCTGTTGGCCAGAGCGGTGCTGTCATCGGATTAAGTCAAGCTGAACAAGTGGATCCCACTCCAACGATGGCATCCTCTGGAGAACAGCTTTCCAAGCGCCAACAGAAGCTGGAGAGAAGGCGAGCGGCAAAGGCTCAGTGCAAAGAGGGCACCAGGGTGGCCGAAGGCACTGAATTAAGTTGCAAACTTTTGGTGACGGCGGCGAAAAGGGACAAGTCGGAAGAAGTCTCACCCACCAATTCAAGACGGTCTCCTGTAACCGAAGGTTGCTAACTGGTAGTACAATGGACCGGTATTTAGGTCTGAGTGCTCCAGCTGGCATTTTAATAAATTCCAACAGAAAAAAAAAAAAAAAAACAAAAAAAAAAAAAAAAATTGGTTGGCTGTTTTAATTTCACTACGGAATATTTTCATTTTCCACTTTATACAATTGCTTTAGGTTATTAACAAACATTTTTAGTGTTTTTGTGCGAATTTGGCAAAAAATATTAAATTGTTTACTTTTATTGGATCAGTTGTCAGATCAAGAAAACCAACCCTCAAAAAAAAAATCCCCGCTGTCCGGGAAGCGTTTGTTTTTTGATATCATGTTATGTATATAACAGCCTCGTGAAAAAACACGCCTAATATAATAAGAAATGCAAGTAAAAAAGCAAGTAAAAAAAAAAATGAAAAGAAAACCTTATTTGAAATTACACAGTTTCGTATACTTGACGCTTTTCCAGCCGCACAAACAACTTCTTTCTCCTTTCCTCTGATACAACAAAACTGTATGTATGATTCAATGTCACAATGCAAATGCAAATTTTCCACCAACAACCTAGATGAAATTAAAAAAAAAAATGAATATTTCTTCCAAAGATATGCACCAAATCACAATCACTTCTCAAACAGAACGATGCAAAACCATTTCACGCAGAAGAATTTCCAAATAGTAAGCGAAAAGTTGGGCGCCACTTGTTGCACCTTTTCTTCTCTTAGAACTTACATAGGTATTCGTTAATAATTTAATGGTAAGCTACTTTAGAGTTAAACAGTTTAGGATGATATCGTACTTGTAAACCGCGAACCAATAAACAAAAGGAGTTTCCGATTCCTTGCAAATATATAAGAAAAGTAAAAGCAAGTGCAAGCCGATTTGCAGCGCGAGGAAAATTTCGATTGCATGACGTTTAATGAAAAGGTCTTCAATCGAAGAGAAGAAATGCGAGTCCAGCAACAATTAAGGCCCCGGCCCATAGAACGCGTTGCGTGCGGTGGGAGCGGCGCGTCAACTGATGCGGTGGGGTTTGACGCACGCAACTAATAGGGGTGACCCAATGAATGCGGCTCGGTGTTTTGACAATTGTTTATTTGCTAAAATTATCAACACAAACGTATAACGAGCTAGGGATGGGTTGATAATTCACTAAAACTAGAGGTGGGTGAGGTTTTCACTGGTACATGGATTATATTTTCTTGAATACTTCAAATACCTCATTTCCACTTAGGATTGAATCCTGTTTCAGATCGAACTAGAGTCAGGTTCTACCTTTTAATGATACGTTAAAAACTTAACAGCAAAGTTTTTGACTTAAGCAGCTAAAATTTGTTTTAAGCTTGTTTACGAAACAATGTTGCCTTTGCAAAAAATTATAAAGTTATGCGTTCCACTGGTTTTACGATTTGCCTTTTCTGATTTGAAAATGTTGTTCGTGAAATTGGGAATGTAGGTGGCGATACCAGCGGTTTCACTACCTTTTTTTGAATTCGAATACTTTGCTAGTTCGTTACATGCTTTAAAATCCATCTCCCCAACACGTCATCTAGCGGCCGGAGGAAGAGACTCGCTTACCCAATGCACGAACCGGAAAGTATTCCCGTGCTTATCCAATACGCTAACCGGAATTAGTTATACAGCGAAAGCACCCAAAGCTAATAAAAGCCGCGTTTTATTATCACAATGATCCAATCCGGATCGGATCTTCATAATAAAACAGCTTTAGATCATCATATTTCCAGTTGGAAGCTGTGTAAAACTCGTTCTTTCAAATGACATTTCAAAAGAGTAGCAGAATTGCCCCACGAACTCTTTTTTCAATGGTTAATTTTTTGTTCTATTTTTTAGGGAAAAATCATACTCATGCATTTTTCCGCGTTTTATTATCACAATGATCCAATCCGGATCGGATCTTCATAATAAAACAGCTTTAGATCATCATATTTCCAGTTGGAAGCTGTGTAAAACTCGTTCTTTCAAATGACATTTCAAAAGAGTAACAGAATTGCCCTACGAACTCTTTTTTCAATGGTTAATTTTTTGTTCTATTTTTTAGGGAAAAATGATACTCATGCATTTTGTCAAATATAATTTTTTTTGCACTTATTCTTATTAATTTCACGAATATATATGTTTTGTTTTGTAAAACTTTTTAATTATGTCATGTATTATACAAAAATGAACGAATGTGTAGTTTCTCGCTATCTATCTGAAATATATTTCATTTCACACAGATAAAAATGTTCATGTGGCAATACTGTTGTTATTGGAAATAGTGGAAATGATACCAACATTTTCGATGGGAAGTCTCCTCTTGTGTGAAATAGAAGAACTAATTTTTAGATCACAAAAATAGATCCAAACAAAAAGCAGGATCTCGCTTTGTTGTTGTAACGCTAATTAACCCATGATCTGATCCGGATCAGATCAATAATAAAACACGATTAATATGGGGAAAGCTTATGCTAACAGAGATCGTATTCTACCATGCGAGTTAAATGTATGTTTAATCATGTAAAACAACCGATCGCTTTGATGTCCAAATCACAACTCGATTTTTATTATTATTCTTCTTAACACAATACTTATGTCTAATTGCAAAGTAAGCTTACGTACTAAAGGAAGTGCGGCTTAAGTTACCACGAATGTGGTGTGTATTTAATATGCGCAACTTCCTGAGTCGACTCATCACTATTTACAATAGGGTCATTGTACGTAACTCCCCCTTGCTTTAAATCAGAAGCCTCCGGCTTCACATTATTTATTATTTTGATACTTTCTTTTTTTGTTTTTAATTTAATGTAAATAATTACACCAATTATGCTCAGAATTAAAACTAAAGTTAAGGATAAATTTGACCCATACATCATGTTCCTATGATACTTGAGCTCTTTAATTTCTTTTATATTTTCAAAATGTTTTAATATAATTTTTTCAAAATTCACAATTTTTGGCTTGGTTTGATTAACAATGTTACTAGGATAGAAGTATTTCGCTTGAATCTTTGTTACTTGATTGTAAAATTTCTCTTTACAGATTTCTAATGTACAGTTGTAGAAAGTAATCAAACTATTTTTGTTTAACAATATTTTTCGATCATCACAATTTTGAGTTAAATTTTCGTTTACAGCATTCTTAATTAGTAACGTATCTTCATCAATTCTTTCGATAGTTGTCTTATTATTATACTTAAATTGGCATTCATTTTTCCAAATACAACTTTTGCTAATTTCCAAATCTCTTAAAAGTTTATTTTCTTTGTATACAAAATTCTTATTACCTACTGTTATTAATTTTTCAACATTTTCATCAATTTCCAGAAATTCTGTATTTCGTAGTGGTATAACTAACTTAAGGTCCTCTGTTACATAATTTTTAGGAATCTTTATTGCGATGATTAAAGACTGATTAATGTACTTAAGAATACCAACTTTTACTAGCTTGATCTTATAAAAATCAATATCATACAGATTCTGTTCCTCTCTTGTAAGGATACTGGGGTGAAAAATATCGTTTTTTGCTGCTGCTATACTGTCTAGTATTTGGTCTACTTTGTTTTCTAAATACCTGAGTTTTATCATCTGATCTAAATACATAGAATGTTCTTCGACTGACTTTCTCTGGTCTGTTATCGTATTTAAGAATCCTATTGTCTTATTCCTATCCTGTTCTATAGCTTTTTTAAGAATATTGAAAGTATCATTAAAATGAGTATTTATAGAAATTTGTTTGTTAGAATTCAGAATGGAGTTATGGTTATTCTCTTCATCTATTTTTAAATGTTCTAGAATTTTTTGCCTATCATCGTCATTCATTGTTCCGAACAACCATTTGTGTGCACTACCTACAATGTTGAGGAGTCCTCTTTTTTTCTAGATTCTTTTGGTTTAATGGACTTTACCTTTGACTTTATATCGGCAACTACTGTGTTCAACAACTCTTTATTGTCCATATTTAAATGTAGAATGTTCGTCTCAATTTGTGTCAGTAATCTGTCTATTTCTCCAAAATCAATAACATGCAGTATGGTGTTTGTATCGCTTATAATTTCAACTTCTTTGATTTTGATTGTAGTGTATCCAATTTCTTCATGAATCTGATTGACCTGCAGTAGCCCTTGCACTACTGGTATAACTGTGAGGAATATTATTAGGCTGTTCATTGTCCGTATCTGTAAGTTTGAAAGGTCTTTTAATATTCGACGTATGAACATTTTGAAGAGGATTTAATCTATAATAGGGTTGATCCTTATGCCTTACTCTTTTATAATTTTTTATGTACCCTTCAGTCCTGTTTTCTACATAATTTTCCCTATTTTTATTAAATTTTGTTATAATTCTATTTTTTTTTCTATTAAGAAGGTCAACTAACTTTTGGATTGACAATGGTTTATTTATTGTATTGGCCTGCCTTGGAGTCATTTCTATTGTTGAGTGAAATCTGTCGTTATAATTTCCAATTGCTTTTTGGATCTTTTGCTCAACTGTAATGTCTTCGTCGATTGCCTGAATCTTCTCTATTAAAGTCGAATGCAGTCTTTCAATATCCGCATTGCCAGTATGACTATTTGGCTTGGTCCAATGAACTTCAATACCTTTCTCTGTTAAAAATTGTATAAGTCTTTCAGATCTAAACTCGTTATCCATTATCATTTTATTTGGCTTATCAAAAGTTGCTAAATACCCTTCTAATATAGCTATCTTCTTAATCCAATTTCTATCATTGATTAAATATGCTACCGCAAACTTAGTAAGTTTATCAATAATAGTGACAAATGTTTGTTTACTGTAATGGAAAACATCTATATGTACAATGTCGTTTTTGTGTTTTGGGGTTTCTGTTATATTAATAACCGGTTTGACAGGATTTCTGTCATATTTGATTTCTTTGCATTTTCCGCAATTATTGATATGTAACTGTATATGTTCTTGCAATTTAGGATAGTATATTTTATTTTTGAGAGCCTGATATGTTTCATTTATACCACTATGTAAAGATTCTATAGTATGGTACAAAGAGATTTGCTTATGACACTCTTCTTCTGTTTTCATTTCTTCTGCCCTCATTGTGGCTTTCATAAACTGTATTTTATTGTCATTTGAAAATAATTTTATAATCAACTGCTGTACTTTGTTATAATCTTGGTCTGTTACATATGAATAAATTCCAATTTTTCCTCTTTTGACGTACCTCTTCAATATTTCAATTATATTATTTTCTTCATTTTGTGGATTTATCTCTACTATTCTTCTACCATGTACAATGTCTACTTCCTTTCTTAGACTATAAGTAAGAATTAGCTGTGTTCTATATTTATTAACAATCTCTTCTTTAATAAAAATATGATCTTGCCTCTGTTTTTCTACTGAATGCATCGTATCAGATAGGTCCATATTGGATTCACTACTGTTTTGATCATTTATTTGAGGGCTATTTTCCTGCCTGCTAAGAAAATCAGCTACAGTATTTTCCTTCCCTTTAAGATAGTCAATGTCAAAGTTGAACTCTTGTAATTTTAGAATCCATCTTTGATTTCTTTGAGAGAATTCTTTTCCTTTGTACTTAGAATTTAAGTACTTTATAGGGGCATGGTCTGTCACGATTTTAAACTTTCTACCATATAGATATGGCCTAAAATACGTAACCGAGTAAACGATTGCTAAGAATTCTTTGTCAGTAACACTATATTTCTTTTCATGTTTATTCAGAGTCCTAGAAATGTAACATATTGGATGACTGTCTTGTGAAAGAACAGCATAATCGCTAGCATCTGTTGTGACCACAAATGGCTTATCATAATTTGGAAATTTTAAAATTGGATGTGAAGATATAAGAATTTTAAGCTTTTCGAAAGCTTCGATATACTGAGGATCTTTTGTATTAATTTTAAGGTCTTTTTTTAAATATTTTATAAGTGGGTAAGCAACTTTAAGTAGTCTTTGATAAATTTTCTGTAGAATCCCGTCATTCCAAGAAAACTCTTTAACTGTTTTTCAGTTTTGGGTAGTTCTATGTTTTGAATGCCTTCAATTTTACTGGGGTTAGGCATAATTCCGTCCTTGGTAAGAATATGCCCTAAAAATTTAGTGTCTTTCTGCATAAAGCTGCATTTATCGGCTTGTATCTTTAAGTTATGTGTAGATAGGATTTTGAAAATTTTGTCTAACGATTTCATATGTTCACTAAAAGTAGTTGAATAAACCAAAATGTCGTCGAGATACACTACACAAATCACATTAATGCAATCCCTTAATATTTCATTGATTAGTCGCTGAAATGTTGCGGGAGCATTTTTTAAACCAAATGGCATCCTTAAGAACTCATAAAGGCCATCCGGTGTAACAAACGCTGTTTTCTCTATATCTTCTTCTGCCAATAAAATTTGGTGGTAACCCTTTGCCAAATCAATTGCAGTAAAATACTGAGCTTTTCCCAACTTATCCAATATGCTATCCATATTGGGAAGTGGCTGTTTGTCATCAATTGTGATTTGGTTGAGTCTTCTGTAATCGACTACTATTCTGAACTTATTAACACCAGAATTATCTGACTTTTTAGGTATGACAATAATGGGAGAACTATATCTACTTTTACTTTTTCTTATTATGCCTTGAGCTTCCATATCCTTCATTTGTTTTCTTACCTCTGCCTCATGTTGAGGTGGGTACCTATAAAGCTTGGAATTAATTTGCTCGTTGGTTGTTGTTTTTATCTCATGAACTATGCTAGTTGTATTCGTCAATCTATCACCTTCTTTATAAAATAAATTTTTATATTTATTCATTAACTGAGATACTCCTAGAAGTTCTTCCTTATTCAAGTGATCTAATTCAATATTTTCGAACTTACTTTCCTCTAACATATTTACTTCGTCCATCATTTTTTTATTTAGAAATGGAATCCGATCATTATTATTTAAAATTATTTCTTGACTATGTATGTCTATCAGTCTTACATTTTTTTCCATCCAATCCATTCCCAATAAAAATCCGTATGGTTTCTCTAAATTTATTTGGACCCATCTTATCCTAGCATTGGATGATTGTTTAAACTCATGTGGGCTTTTCGTTTTGACGTATTGGTTTTTGTTTTGTACTTTACCGACTATTGTACTAATATGAGCTTCACCTCCCATTTTTTCATAAATTTGCTCTGAAACTATACGAGAGTTTAGGAGGCTTATTGTAGAACCGGTGTCCACTAAAGCAACATATTCTATTTTAGTGCAGTCAATGAAGCGAAAAATAGGGCCCAACCTCCGAATTTTTTTACTGTGAACCGATTTGCATGAAATTTTGGAATTAGGCTCATCTTACCCTTGCCACCCCTTCTCGGGGGTGAATTTTTTTTTTTTGAAATAACCTCGGATATCGATGGAAGGCCTAATTTTAAGCAAAAAAACAAATATAAAGTTTTTTGTTAAGTCCAATACTTTTCGAGTTATTGGCAATTGAAAATTCGCAATTTGTTCACGTTTTTCATCTATTTATTGCAAATATCTCCAAAACTATACGTTTTATCGAAAATTTTATAAAGAACAAAATTGTAGCAGGTAAAACAATGAACAATTTGGTTTTTCATAAAGTATTCTAAGAACAATATTAAGCTAGATATAAAAGATCAAAACCCTTTTTTTATTTTGTCTGAAATTTAATGGTTGTAGTCAATGCCATTTAGCGGCGAGCAGATGCATTTTATGCATTCTAATACAAGAGGATTTTTTGTAGTACTTGAAATAAGCTTAAATATGAGCACTATTAAAAGTCTTTTGCACGTAAAATAAGTGAGCTGTAGTGCAAATAAGGGAGCATCTAATGTTTTTTTCTTTTAAATCAATGGCTTTCATAAGTGCCATTTCCACCAAAATTAAATTTAATCGTATTCCGCCTAAAATTAAGTTTGTTATGAAGAGTTTGATAAATAGTATCAGTTTGGCTGCTTTTGGACACATATTTTTCAAAAAAGTCACGATTAAAAAAAAACAACAAATTTTCAAATTTTTAAAAACCCTACTTTTTTTCATAATATCTCAAAAATGACGACAGATACGTATAATAGTGTTAGAATAAAAAATTTTGGTATTTTTTTGACAAACAATTTGGTCTTTTAGTTTTTTCTGTCAAACAAAAATTGA
The DNA here is from genome assembly GCA_949752695.1 of Melanostoma scalare. NCBI lineage: Eukaryota > Metazoa > Arthropoda > Insecta > Diptera > Syrphidae > Melanostoma > Melanostoma scalare. Next base: position 113,620,691 of record OX456986.1, on the reverse strand, counting down.
CGGAGATATGATTGTTTAAAGAGCGCGTGGCAGCGCAATCACAGCCTCTCTTAAGTCCTTTAACCATTCACCGTTTAAGCAAAAAATTGTTTACTATATATTGCAATCAAGGATGTTTTAGCTCTCTTAATTACCTTTACAATGGTTTCTTACAAATTGTGATAGCATAAAAATTGAAGGAGTTATGGTCCGAAAACTCATTGATTTAAAAGAAAAAAACATTAAATGCTCCCTTATTTGCACTACAGCTCACTTATTTTACGTGCAAAAGGCTTTTAATAGCTCATTTTAAAGCTTATTTCAAGTAATACAAAACATCCTCTTGTATTAGAATGCATAAAATGCATCTGCTCGCCGCTAAAATAGCATTGACTACAACCATTAAATTTCAGACAAAATAAAAAATGGTTTTGATCTTTTATATCTAGCTTAATATTGTTCTTAGAATACTTTATGAAAAACCAAATTGTTCATTGTTTTACCTGCTACAATTTTGTTCTTTATAAAATTTTCGATAAAACGTATAGTTTTGGAGATATTTGCAATAAATAGATGAAAAACGTGAACAAATTGCGAATTTTCAATTGCCAATAACTCGAAAAGTATTGGACTTAACAAAAAACTTTATATTTGTTTTTTTGCTTAAAATTAGGCCTTCTATCGATATCCGAGGTTATTTCAAAAAAAAAAAATTCACCCCCGAGAAGGGGTGGCAACCACCCCCAGGGTGGTGGCGGTGTGCAAATCATTTTCACTTTTGAATTTAAGGGTACGATGAGCCTAATTCCAAAATTTCATGCAAATCGGTTCACAGTAAAAAAATTCGGACCTAAAATGCTTCATTGACTGCACTATTTCACCAAAGGTCAAAAGAATGAAAATTTTATTTTTCTCCGAGGCTAATTTATAAAAAACGAATCTGCTTCACATTCGTCACTCAATGCATCTACTGACATATGATCCGATCTTTGTCTGGACTGTTGGGAATTAAGTCTGAAATTCGAACTATTGGGATTTCTACTCTGACTATACTGTCTGCTTTGATTCCTATTATGTGTGACGTATCTGTTTCTACTTTGTTCTGATCTACTATTGTTATTGCTATTATTACTGTTGGAGCTAAAGTGACTGTTTTGCAGGTTTAAATTACGAACATTGTTATTGCTATTGTCACCATTATTGTTATTATAGTTAAAATTATTACGAGTCATGCTATTGTATCTTTTTAAATTGAATTCGTCTTGACCGATAAATTCGTTTAAAATTGGCCTTATATCTGCCAGTTTATATTTTTGCGAGATTTGTGCTAACAGTGCACCGGCCGTCAACTCTTTAATTCTTACAACTAAAACATTACTCAAACAATTGAGTATATCTGCTGAGTTAGTGCTATGCATTGCACACTCAGAGATATCGTCAATTATGTATCTGATTTTTTGAATAAGATCTAAAACTGAACTTACTTTAAGTTTACCAATCTCCTGCACAATTGTTGATTGGGTTTTCGATCCCTGATAGTGGAGTTTAAGCTGCTTCTTCGTTTCCTCCCACGTTGCAGGTGGTGTCACCGACAAGAAGTTTTTTGGTGCTCCTAAGATTTTCTCCATGAAAATCACAGAAAATACACTTGCAGACTGTAGCGGTGAGTAGTCTTGCATTATTCGGTCCATCGAAGAGATAAATGATGGCAGCGTTCCCTTTGTTCCGTCAAAGGTTGGAGCAAACTTAAGATCCTGCTGGATCTTCCTTCTAAGAGATGGTGGTTCCATCTGCCTTGCCATTAGCTCTGTGAGCCTTGCTAGGCATTGCTCTGGAATTGTGGGTTGAGCCATTCTTCTAGAATCCACAAGTTGATTTCTTTTATTAGTTCTATCCAGATTGCGGATAGTTTAACGTAGCAAAATTTTTTTTTTTTCGGGTGGAGGTGGGGTTCGTGGATGGCACACAACACGTAGTACACACACAAAAAAAAAATTTTAAATGTCAACACACTTTTCATATACTTTTTATTTTTACAATCGGGTGGAGGTGGGGTTGAGCGGTGGCAAACAACAACAGATACTTGAAAGCTCGTTTCTTCGCGATCAAAACGCTTCGTGTCTACTTTTCAATAAGATCTTTTTTCTTGTCTGTTTGCTTTTCGGTTTTCGTTTCCGTACGACTGCGCCAGTTAAATGTATGTTTAATCAAGTAAAACAACCGATCGCTTTGATGTCCAAATCACAACTCGATTTTTATTATTATTCTTCTTAACACAATACTTATGTCTAATTGCAAAGTAAGCTTACGTACTAAAGGAAGTGCGGCTTAAGTTACCACGAATGTGGTGTGTATTTAATATGCGCAACTTCCTGAGTCGACTCATCACTATTTACAATAGGGTCATTGATCATTGTACGTAACTTGCGTGGCGAAAGTCTACCCCAGTACTATTAATGGTAAACAACGAGAAATATAATACGCACCGTCAAAATACCGAACTCCCCATGCACAAGCAGTGAGCAACATGACCATCAGCAGAGCTCGATGGTAGATTTCGGGAACATAGCTATAGAGCTATGGCGTATAGCCAAACATAATGGATAGATGATAAATACAGTGTGTGGTATGGCTATGGCTTATAGCCAAATATAATGGTAAGGTACAGGTCGACCATAAGAAGATATATTAATTACATGGGAGTGGGGATATCTCATTGTTCGGATGGATTCCCATATGATTCTATGGTGAGCTGCGAGTATAAAAGGAGCAGCTCGACACAGGAAAAATCAGTTCGCCGGCACCGGCCAAAAGGTGCAGTTCCCAAGAAGGAAAATAACGAGTAAGTGGTTTGAGTAAGTTTATGAATTATATTTAAAAAAATATTAAATTTGTTTGCCTGTGTTTCTGCCTACCGGGGGTTTCGGCCGCCCGTGTTTCTGCCTACCAGGGGCTTCGGCCGCCTGTGTTTCTGCCTACCAGGGGTTTCGACCGCCTGTGTTTCTGCCTACCGGGAGTTTCGGCCGCCTGTGTTTCTGCCTACCACCAGGGGTTTCTACCGCCTGTGTTTCTGCCTACCGGGGGTTTCTGCCTACCAGGGGTTTCGGCCGCCTGTGTTTCTGCCTACCAGGGGTTTCGACCGCCTGTGTTTCTGCCTACCGGGGGTTTCAGCCGCCCGTGGTTCTGCCTACCAGGGGCTTCGGCCACCTGTGTTTCTGCCTACCAAGGGTTTCGACAGTCTGTGTTTCTGCCTACCAGGGGTTTCGGCCGCCCGTGTTTCTGCCTACCGAGGGTTTCGACCGCCCGTGTTTCTGCCTGCTAGGGTCCTCAGACGCCTACGCGCTTCGACTTACCTGCGGCCACCTATAGGGTGAATGTGCCACAAGGGATCGTGCCACTAAGGCATTAACCGTAGAATCCGATAATTACTAATCCATTTCATTCCTTAGAGCCTACAAGTCACAGGGTCGACTAGACTAGAGCTGCCACCAACCCGGAAGACTAGAAGCCTTTGCGATCCCCGAAGCCGTAACTGAAGCGTACCAACCTGCAAGTTAGCAGCAGACCTGACATACTTTTCATACTAAATTGTTAATTATAATATTAAATTAACTGAGTTCGTAATAAAGAGAGAGTTTCTTGACCTTTGTGAAGTTTTGGCGTTTTCTTCACTAAAACCTTGGCTAGCCGTGAGCATTACCTCGGCTGGGAAAATAAAAACACGTCACAGTACTAGATTGAAAAAAATCACAACATAAGTAATTTACTGTCTCTATTTATCTCAGAAAAAACAGGGGTGTCTTTACTTTGAATAAATAATTTATGTTGAAAACAGTACAAACGTAATACTTCACCAGCCTCTGGCTTTGAAAAAAAATGGGCACGACTGGGTCGCACGAACTTGCGATTGTGTTCTAAATACGATATCAAAATCTTAAGGCTGAGTTAAAGGTTTTGGTATTAGCTCTTCATAATATATTTTGTGGTACAGGGTTGCCAACTACACATTAATTATGGAAATTGAATTAAATCACGCAAAATAATGAAAAAATTAAATTAAATATTCCAAAGGTTTCAAGCAAAAATCTAAAAACGCCATTCTTTTGCAATCGCTAATACACATGAATGATGAAAATTTAATCAAAATCGTTGGAGCAGTTTTCCCAAAAAACGGTTTTTTATTTTTCACTTTTTTTAAAAACTGTTTTTAAAAGTCGAGTATGCAAAGTTCTAGATCTTAACAGGAGTTATTTTGACAAAAATTTAAAAAAAATAAAAGTTATGGTTTCGAAGTTACTTTCAAAAATCAAAATTTTTTAAAAAAATTTATAAAAATTTCCAAAACTAAGTTTTTTTAAATATTGATATGCAGTCTTTCTTAAATAGCTTACGACTTCTTAAATCCAAAATTTCGTCAAGATCGCGTCAGCCATTAACGGGAAAGTCGGTTTAAAAAAAAAACGGTACTATGGGAGGTACCGTTTTTAGGCCTTTTCCAAAAATTTTTTTTACATCATAAGAAAAACAATCTCAAATTAATCCTTCACACAAAATTTTATCGAAATCGTTGGAGCCGTTTTCGAGAAAAATAAGTATTATCATATCGGTTGTATGGCAGGTACCGTTATTTCAAAACCTAGAGACCCAATTCCAAAAACCCCTCTGTAGGATGCTCCACAGACCCTAACTGCAAATTTTGAAGGAAATCGGTTCATTGGTTCAGGCTGTAGATCCATATACAGACAGACAGACAGACAGACAGACAGACAGACAGACAGACATACAGACAGACAGACAGACAGAATTGCAGGACCCACTTTTTTCGTATTCTCTATCATCGTAATGTCATGTTTGATTGTTATCTCAAAATTTTTTTTCTGCACGATTGCAAGACTTGCCTTATTTATAGTACCTATAATCGCAAGTAAAAACACTATAAGGCTACGCCACTGACGCTGCATTTTCGCTGTTGTCACAGTATTTGATCATGTTTGTGTGTTTCCTTACAAACTCTTGATAAAAATAAAAAATTTTATGTGAAACTGTCGCCTTCACAACAAAAAATTCGCTTCGGTTTGGGAAATCTCTAAATAGCCTATACTCTCACTGGGAGAAAAACGCAATTCATTTACAAAAACGAGTGAACCGTTCTTTAACATTTTTGTTTGACGTCTCTCCATTTTTGCACTTTATGTTTTTAGAAAAATCACCTTTATTAATGTTATTGTATTGTTACACTCATTTATTATGGAATGGAAAGATTGAGTCAAACACAAATAAATTTATATCATAAAACATTTAAAAAATTTTGTGTTTTAGAAGTGAAAAAAAAAGATTTGTTATAACATTTGCTATTGGTTTCATAAGCGACTTGGAAACATCTCGCTACTGAAAACATGAGGTTCTGGAAAAATTTATGTGAAAATTTGTTAGTATTTGGGAATTGTTACGAAAACCACGTTTTTGTCCCAGTGAGAATAGACTATAAGCCTAAAAAGTGCATGCTTGATGTCATATATTCACATATTATATATAAACAAACATTGTGTTTTGTAGATATTTTATTAAATCTGACGAATATGTTGGCACTTGAATTCAAAAAATTAATTCTTTGTCAACAAATGAAACATTAGCTTTTTAAATTGTGACTACAGTAAAATATAACAAAAAATACGTTTTTTAATACTTTTTTTGCTGTTGTCAAACTTTAAAATGCTTTTGTTTCACTATTTTCAAAACGAAATTTGATCTTTATGGCTTAACTAACATATTTTCAAGAAATAATTTGTACTTTTCCACATTTAAAATAGTTTGACAGTAAAATCTGATTGAAAATGCTGTTTAAACTGTTAATTTGGCAGCAGTAGCAACCACAGTTGAGTCACATCTCTGAGGTATCATTTTGTCCTATCTCATCACTAGCATCAAGAGAGAACTTCAAATTGGTTTGACAGCAAATGTCACCGCGTGAGAGCCGCGGGAAAGTAGAAAGTTGGGCCACTCGGCGCGTAGGAGCGTTGCGCGCGGTGCTTATGGGTCACCTCTCATAAGAACGTGTGTAATGTGTATTTAATCGAGCTGTCAGTTGTAAGCGGTGCCGCACGCGCGCAACGCGTTCTATGGGCCGGGGCCTTTAATGCTGTGTACACGGCCGCTCAGCTGGGGGTGCGTTCGGTGGAAATGTTCAATTATTATTGATTGAGGAAGGTAAATAATGTTTTTAATCGATGTATTAAGTGGGTGGGTGGGTGATATAAAGTTTTTGTTAGTACAGGAGCTAACAAAAATAAAAGTGGACGCCAGAAAATTTTTGTTGAAAAGGAATTTTCAAACCTTTGCTGAAATTTAAAGGAAAATACAACCAGGAATAAGAATGAGCGAATAAAATGGAAAAGACCAAAGACAGTTTTGAAAGTATTTATGGTTGGGAAAATCTTAAGTATTTAGGATTAAAAACCCAAACCTTTTCGGAAATAGGTAGTTATAAAAATAGATAAAAGTTAAAGAAATAAGCAAAAAAGAAGGAAACAGTATTTTTCGCAAAACGAAAAGTTGGACAGAAGGAAAACCCGTTATCGCACGGTCTTTAAAATGCCGAATGGCAATGACAAAAGGTCACGAGTCCCTCAATAAAATTGGGAATTTTGCGACACAAAACCCAACCAGACTATATTCCACTATACGGAAAAATTAAAAATCGTTCACTACTTATCTTCTATTTTTTTTTTCTACTCTTTTCACCTCTGTGTCCGTTTCTGACACCTCTGTATCGCAAATCCTCTTGTGTATAAAAAAAAGTCCTCTTGTCTGAACCGCTCTGCCAGCAAAACTTTTTCCACACACGCGAAATTGAAGAAAATTCTACTTTATCAAAAAATTACATTACTTGTAACTTCTAACTTGAAAAACTCTTAAACAGAATATAACAAATATGGCCGTTCGCAAAAATATATCTTTTTATCGCCTTTTGCACAACCTCTTGTTCAATAGCCAACAATGAAGTGACTTTCCCCAACTCTCTCATCAAGCTTCTTCATGTTCGTCGTTTTCTTGGCTTGCATTCAGCCACTGTGGGTTCCATTAAGGATGTTTAGCACCAAACAGCGATTTGCGTGAGAGGACTACCGTTTATTTGGAACACCCTACTGTCTCTCAATACTCCCCTCTGCCACCAAATTTCCACGGTCTTGGGAAATTTTGGTCGGCTTACAGCTGACGAAAGAGTTCAGTACCCTTTTGTAGCGAAAATGATAAAACGATAATATGCACCATTCTGTGCAACTAAAAAGTGAATTTGCATCGGAAGTTTAAAAGATTAGGTTCAGGACGGATCTGCTAACATGTTTTTAGTGAAATGCCGTAGTAAAATGTTTTTAGTGGAAGGACTAAAAAGAAACTGGCAATGCGAATTTTGAAAATCTACGTTTGGTGGACTTTCGCTCAGATTTTTCTAGAAGGAGACTGGCTAATATCGTGTTTTCCCTGAAAAAGAAATTTAGTGGCGATTATTAAAAGTTAAATTTAAAGTTAAAAGTCGGGCACTCGGCCATAGAAAAAAGCGCCATACACCCGCTGAAGACTGGAAGCACTGTTTTGGAATAGAGAATCCTGCGGACCTTCTCACAAGGAGTATTACAGCAGAGAATCTTCAAACATCTACGCTATGGGCTAAGGGACCGGCCTGGCTTGAAACTGAGGAAAATCCTGAAGACTTCAAAACAATTTCGAACGCGGCAAGCTGGCTTTTCTTGCGAATACTACCGTTTCTGTGAGCGAATCTCTCGATCCTGTTATTCGCTATAGAAACTGCATCACTTGGAAGCGCTTGCTAAGAGTAACAGCTTACATATTGCGCTTCTGCCGATCTTGTCGTAAAACGAGCGAAAGGGCTACCTCTCATGTTTTGACCGTTGAAGAGCTTGAACTAGCCGAAGCCTTTTGGCTAAGGTATATTCAATTTGAATTCTATTCTAACGAAATTTGTTTCTTACAGAAGAAAAATCTAATACCTAAGGTAAGGAAAAAATAAGGAAAAATCTAATACCTAAAAGAGTGATGCTAGAATGTCCTGGTTGCCGAAGACTATGGGGAAAGCCAGCTTCTCAGCCCTTTGGACCAGTTCCCATCGAGAAGTTGACACTTTCAAGACCTTTCAATAACGTTGGTGTCGATTTCGCTGGTCCCCTCTGCTGTTTCGACAACTCAACAGGAGAGATGAGCAAAACGTATTTGATGGTTTTCACATGCGTCGCAATTCGGTCTGTGCACTTGGAGATGGTAAGAAGCTTAACAACAGAGAGTTGCATAATGAGATTAAGGCTAGAAGGGGTACCCCCTCGGTTATATATTCCGATAACGCCCGAACATTTCGTAGAGCGGCTTTGGAACTAAGTGCTGTTAATCAACTCTTTGAAGAAGAGAAAATTCAAGGGCTGCTGTCTAATAATCGCGTCAAGTGGAAGTTCATAGTTGAAAGAGCCCTATGTTGGGGTGACTTCTGGGAGCGCCTCTTACTTACTATTAACAATGTCCTCAAGATGGTCATAGGAAAGTCAAAATTGTCTTTCAAGCTACTTAGAACCATAGTCGTTGAAGCTGAAGGTATGGTTAATGCTTGTCCACTTACATACATGACCACCAATCCCTTAGGTTTTACTCCGCTAGCTCCATCTAACTTTTTGGGTAATTGTTTATTATCCGTTCGTGAAGTGGATTCGGATTCACAGCAGATACAACTGCTGTGGAAGCAGCGAATGAAGTACATTAGTATGCTGGAGAAACGATGGCGTGCTGAGTATCTGCAGTTACCACGATCCTTCCATCACTAAAAATGCAGTTCCTCTATACAACTGAAAGCCAATGATGTAGTTCTCGTTTTTGACGCCGCTAAGCCAAGAGTCAACTGGAGAATGGCTCTCATAGAAGAAACTTTTCCTGGTCGCGATGGTAAGATAAGAGCGTCTGCGATACGCTTTTCAGATAGAACTCGAACACGAAGACCAGGCAACTATTGTGCCCATTAGAGCTTCCTTCTACTTCTCCGGCCAGATGATGATAAAAATTGCATACCTAAAACACACATATATTTTCTAACTAGCTGTGCCCGCGACTTCGTCCGCGTGGAATAGTGACTTTCAGCAGCATTTTTAACTTTTTAGGAAATAAAACTTCCAGCCTGAAAAATGGCGGTATTTCCAAAAAAAACATTCAACCCCTATTTCAACACCTTGTAGCCCTGTTAAAACTACTTTTGAGACAGTTGTTTTTGAATTCCCATTTCCGTTCCCGTGGGAATATAAGGATAGATATATAGCCTTTATCCTTCCGCATGTTCTAGACCATCTCTGTAACTAATTTAATAAAATCTGTTTAGCAGTTTGAACGGGAGACATACGAAAAACATACCGAGATAGCTACATTCGCATTTTCAATATTAGTAAAGACTTTCGTTCCCGTGGGAATATGGTGACCGTTTTCGTTCGAATATGTGGATAAGTTAAAGTTAATGTTACTCCGGGATTATGGAGCATTCCAACGGTGGAAGAATTTTTGAAATCGGTGCTGTAGTGTAAAAGTTCCCGTATACGTTTCTGCTCCCGTAAGAATATAGGGAAAAAATATATAGTCGATGTCTTTCGATTTTTCTTCTTTTTCTTCTTTGTTTAAAGTTTCATTTAAATCGGTTTATTAGTTTGGGCGGGAGATGGTAACATAGAACGACGGACAGACAGAGCTCCTTTCTTTATTATATTAGTAAGGACTCCCGTTCCCGTAGGAATATGTGGATGAATTAAAATTAATGTTACACAGGGATAGTGTAGCAATCTAACGGTGGAAGAATTTTTGAAATCGGTGGTGTATATAGGGAGCCGTAGGAATATGGGGATGAATTAGTTTTTATGTTACTCGGGGATAGTGTAGCATTCTAACGGTGAAAGAATTTTTGAAATCGGTGCTGTAGTGTCAAAGTTCCCGTATACGTTCCTGCTCCCGTGGGAATATAGGGAACCGTAGGAATATGGGGATGAATTAGTTTTTATGTTACAAGGGGATAGTGTAGCATTCTAACGGTGAAAGAATTTTTGAAATCGGTGCTGTAGTGTCAAAGTTCCCGTATACGTTCCTGCTCCTGTGGGAATATAGGGAACCGTAGGAATATGGGGATGAATTAGTTTTTATGTTACTCGGGGATAGTGTAGTATTCTAACGGTGAAAGAATTTTTGAAATCGGTGCTGTAGTATCAAAGTTTCGTATACGTTCCTGCTTCCGTGGGAATGTTGGGAACCGTAGGAATATGGGGATGAATTAGTTTTTATGTTACTCGGGGATAGTGTAGCATTCTAAGGGTGTAAGAATTTTTGAAATCGGTGCTGTAGTGTCAAAGTTCCCATATACGTTCCTGCTCCCGTAGGAATATGGGGATGAATTAGTTTTTATGGTACTCGGGGATAGTGTAGCATTCTAACGGTGAAAGAATTTTTGAAATCGGTGCTGCAGTGTCAAAGTTTCCGTATACGTTCCTGCTCCCGTGGGAATATAGGGAACCGTAGGAATATGGGGATGAATTAGTTTTAATGTTACTCGGGGATAGTGTAGCATTCTAATGGTGAAAGAATTTTTGAAATCGGTGCTGTAGTGTCAAAGTTTCGTATACGTTCCTGCTAAGATAAGATAAGATATTAAAAAATTTATTCATTCATTTAAATCTTAAAACTAGCACAGCAATAAAGCTTCCGTGGGAATGTTGGGAACCGTAGGAATATGGGGATGAATTGGTTTTTATGTTACTCGGGGATAATGTAGCATTCTAAGGGTGAAAGAATTTTTGAAATCGGTGCTGTAGTGTCAAAGTTCCCGTATACGTTCCTGCTCCCGTGGGAATATAGTTAACCATAGGAATATGGGGATGAATTAGTTTTTATGTTACTCGGGGATAATGAAGCATTCTAACAGTGGAAAAATTTTTGAAATCGGTGTTGTCGTTTCTAAGTTCCCGTATACGTTCCCGTTCCCGTGGGAATATAGTTAACCATAGGAATATGAGGATGAATTAGTTTTTATGTTACTCGGGGATAATGAAGCATTCTAACAGTGGAAAAATTTTTGAAATCGGTGTTGTCGTTTCTAAGTTCCCGTATACGTTCCCGTTCCCGTGGGAGTTTAGGGATAAATTGTAGCCTATGTGTTATTCTGATGTATAAGCTATATGATTGGAAAGTTTAAGTAAAATCCATTCAGTAGTTTTTGCGTGAAAGAGTAACAAACATACATCCACACATACAAACTTTCACGATTACAATATAAGTAGGATACATAAAGTATGTCATCTCTTTTTCTCTTAACCTCTTTCTCTATCTTTAATTCTTTATACAGGGTGTTCCGTACTTCGTGTAACAGCCTTTGGGGTGTGATTCTTGGTCATATTCTAAGAAAAAAAAATGTATGACAGTAAAGCTCAATTCTCAACTTTGACATCAGTTTTTGACAATTTAAGAAAAGGCTAACTTTGGTGTACCCTGACCTATGTTAAATTCAATATCTCTGTCAATACTAATGATAGAGACCTAATCATAGTCTTAATTTTTTGTAAAAATAACAGCCTTTAAGACTGTATTAAAGTTTAGCAGCTTCCACAGGTAAAGGGTTGCCAGATTTTCAATTTTAAGTGCTGTTCAAATTTTCTTCCCGAAGCAAAGTTTTGACTTTGAGGTAATTTTTTTGCAGAAAATGCCTGTTAAACATAAAGTTTCTTTGTTTTTAACAGATGTATGTTTTTGAGTGCACTTATAGCTGAGTTTTTTTTTATTATTGTTTAGTTCATCTGTTAAAAACAAAGAAACTTTATGTTTATCAGGCATTTTCTGCAAAAAAATTACCTCAAAGTCAAAACTTTGTTTCGGGAAGAAAATTTGAACAGCACTTAAAATTGAAAATCTGGCAACTAGCCTTAAAAATGGCGGTATGTATTTCCAAAAAAAACGTTCAACCCCTATTTCAACACCTTGTAGCCCTGTTAAAACTTCTTTTGAGACCGTAGTTTTTGAATTCCCATTTCCGTTCCCGTGGGAATATAAGGATAGGTATATAGCCTTTATCCTTCCGCATGTTCTAGACCATCTCTGTAACTAATTTAATAAAATCTGTTTAGCAGTTTGAACGGGAGACATACGAAAAACATACCGACAAAGCTACATTCGCATTTTAAATATTAGTAAAGACTCCCGTTCCCGTGGGAATATGGTGACCGTTTTCGTGGGAATATGTGAATAAGTTAAAGTTAATGTAACTCCGGGATTATGGAGCAATTCCAACGGTGGAAGAATTTTTGAAATCGGAGTGGTTCTGAACAATCTTTGTTTAAAATTTCATTTAAATCGGTTTATTAGTTTGGGCGGGCGATGGTAACAGGTAACATAGAACGACGGACAGATAGAGCTCCTTTCACACTTATTATATTAGTAAGGACTCCCGTTCCCATAGGAATATGTGGATGAATTAAAGTTAATGTTACACAGGGATAGTGTAGCATTCTAACGGTGGAAGAATTTTTGAAATCGGTGTTGTATATAGGGAGCCGTAGGAATATGGGGATGAATTAGTTTTTATGTTACTCGGGGATAGTGTAGCATTCTAACGGTGAAAGAATTTTTGAAATCGGTGCTGTAGTGTCAAAGTTTCCGTATACGTTCTTGCTTCCGTGGGAATATAGGGAACCGTAGGAATATGGGGATGAATTAGTTTTTATGTTACTCGGGGAAAGTGTAGCATTCTAAGGGTGAAACAATTTTTGAAATCGGTGCTGTAGTGTCAAAGTTCCCGTATACGTTCTTGCTCCCGTAGGAATATGGGGATGAATTAGTTTTTATGGTACTCGGGGATAGTGTAGCATTCTAACGGTGAAAGAATTTTTGAAATCGGTGCTGCAGTGTCAAAGTTTCCGTATACGTTCCTGCTCCCGTGGGAATATAGGGAACCGTAGGAATATGGGGATGAATTAGTTTTTATGTTACTCGGGGATAGTGTAGCATTCTAATGGTGAAAGAATTTTTGAAATCGGTGCTGTAGTGTCAAAGTTTCGTATAAGTTCCTGCTTCCGTGGGAATGTTGGGAACCGTAGGAATATGGGGATGAATTAGTTTTTATGTTGCTCGGGGATTGTGTAGCATTCTAACAGTGGAAAAATTTTTGAAATCGGTGTTGTCGTTTCTAAGTTCCCGAATACGTTCCCGTTCCCGTGGGAGTTTAGGGATAAATTGTAGCCCATGTGTTATTCTGATGTATAAGCTATATGATTGGAAAGTTTAAGTAAAATCCATTCAGTAGTTTTTGCGTGAAAGAGTAACAAACATACATCCACACATACAAACTTTCACGATTATAATATTAGCCCAGTTCACACTGTACAATTAGTTGGACAGACTTCGTTTGATGGAAGTTGGATGGTCTGATGTAGTTTTCGTTCACACCTATCAAGCTTGTCGTCCAACTTTATGTCAACTTCTAGATTTTCAAAAATTTTTGAAAACCATCCAACAAATTGGACAAGCGGTCGTTCGAAGAGTTCACACTATCAAGCATTGGTTTGTCAAACCTAGGTTTGTCCAACCAATTGTACAGTGTGAACAGGGCTATTAGTAGGATACATAAAGTATGTCATCTCTTTTTCTCTTAACCTCTTTCTCTATCTTTAATTCTTTATACAGGGTGTTCCGTACTTCGTGTAACATCCTTTGGGGTGTGATTCTTGGTCATATTCTAAGAAAAAAAAATGTATGACAGTAAAGCTCAATTCTCAACTTTGACATCAGTTTTTGACAATTTAAGAAAAGGCTAACTTTGGTGTACCCTGACCTATGTTAAATTCAATATCTCTGTCAATACTAATGATAGAGACCTAGTCATAGTCTTAATTTTTTGTAAAAATAACAGCCTTTAAGACTGTATTTAAGTTTAGCAGCTTCCACAGGTTAAGGGTTGCCAGATTTTCAATTTTAAGTGCTGTTCAAATTTTCTTCCCGAAGCAAAGTTTTGACTTTGAGGTAATTTTTTTGCAGAAAATGCCTGATAAACATAAAGTTTCTTTGTTTTTAACAGATGAACTAAACAATAATAAAAAAAAAACTCAGCAATAAGTGCACTCAAAAACTAATACATTTTATGATATTTGAAAAAATACAAAATGGGTAGACATTTTATTCCTATATGGGTTTTGTAATGGAAATTCAAGAAGAGCGCAACGAAGATACAAGGAACTTTATCCTTACAGACGGCTTCCTTCTCAAAATGTTTTTGGAAATACCTTTCGAAGGCTTCGAGAAACTGCAAGACCTAACGCAGGAACTGCAACAATAAGAAGAGTAAGGCTAGAGCTATCGAGAGCAAACATCCACAATGAAATCCAAAAACGGGAGCTCGTGTGCATATTTTTATAAAACACATAAAAAACTACTAAAACCCATATTATTGTTTTGTTTAAAGAAACCACAGTGCTAGAAATCTCTATGTTCAGCAGGCATTTTCTGAAAAAAAATCACCTCAAAGTCAAATTTTTGCTTGATGAAGAAAATTTTAATAACATTTAAAATTGAAAATCTGGTGGCCCCTATAAGAGCCCAAATTAAATACAGTTTTAAAGATTATTGTTTTTGAAAAAGTTAAGTCTAAAATTAGGTATCTTACGTCAGTACTGACAGAGAAATCGAATTTAGCATAGGTCAAAGTTAGATTTTTTTTAAAATGTCGAAAAGTGTATTGTAAAACATTTTTTTTTCTGAGAGTATGACCAAGAATCACATTCCATAGTATGTAACACGAATTACGGAACACCCTGTATACGTATTTTGAAAATATAGCAATCTCGTTGACATATCATTATGGTGCCATAGTTTCGAACATAGTTCAACGGGCGGCAGATGCATGTTTTAATCCATCAGATTAATTATAGCCGTATTTTTAATGTGATAATAAATCACAATGATCCAATCCGGATTGGATCTAGATAAAAAAACAGCTTTAGATCATCATATTTTTTATTATTTCCAGTTGGAAGCTGTGAGAAACTCGCTCTTTCAAATGACATTTCAAAAGACTTGCAGAGTTGCCCTACGAACTTTTTTTCAATAGTTAATTTTTTGTTCTTTTTTTTAGGGAAAAATAATACTAATGCACTTTGTCAAATATACTTTTTTTGCACTAATTCTTATTAATTTCATGAATATATGTTTTGTTTTGTAAAACTTTTTCATTATGTCATGTATTATACAAAAATGAATAAATGTGAAGTTTCTCGCTATCTATCTAAAATATATTTCATTTCACACAGATAAAAATGTTCAAGCGGCAATATTGTTGCTATTGGAAATATTGGAAATGATACCAACATATTCAATGGAAAGTCTCCTCTTATGTGAAATAGAAGAACAAATTTTTAGATCACAAAAATAGATCCAACTAAAAAGTAGGATTTGGCATTGTTGTTGTAACGCTAATAAACCCATGATCTGATCCGGATCAGATCAATAATAAAATGCGGCTAATATACCAATATGTGGTACCCGTGGCGTGATGGTAAGCATGTCCACCTGCTAACCCAGAGGTTCGAGGTTCGAATCCCAGCAGAGGCAAAAATGTTTTTTCATGGGTATCGCCTTTCGCGAGGAATTAGCAAGTCCTTCGTTAGTAAATTCATTGCCATGAATTTAGCCGTTCGGAACCGGCAAAAAATTGTAGGTCCCCTCCATTCCCTCACAAGGCATGGTTGTGAGAAATGCGCTAGGGCTAGGGGCTCTTGCTCTGTTGCGCCACCCTATTTATTATTTATTTTTAGTGCAGTCAATGAAGCGAAAAATAGGGCCCAAACTCCGAACTTTTTTACTGTGAACCGATTTGCATGAAATTTTGGAATTAGGCTCATCTTACCCTTAAATTCAAAAGTGAAAATGATTTGCACACCGCCACCACCCTGGGGGTGGTTGCCACCCCTTCCCAGGGGTGAATTTTTTTTTTGAAATAACCTCGGATATCGATAGAAGGCCTTATTTTAAGCAAAAAAACAAATATAAAGTTTTTTGTTAAGTCTAATACTTTTCGAGTTATTGGCAATTGAAAATTCGCAATTTGTTCACGTTTTTCATCTATTTATTGCAAATAACTCCAAAACTATACGTTTTATCGAAAATTTTATAAAGAACAAAATTGTAGCAGGTAAAACAATGAACAATTTGGTTTTTTATAAAGTATTCTAAGAACAATATTAAGCTAGATATAAAAGATCAAAACCATTTTTTATTTTGTCTGAAATTTAATGGTTGTAGTCAATGCCATTTAGCGGCGAGCAGATGCATTTTATGCATTCTAATACAAGAGAATATTTTGTAGTGCTTGAAATAAGCTTTAAAATGAGCTTTCTTAAAAGTCTTTTGCACGTAAAATAAGTGAGCTGTAGTGCAAATAAGGGGAGCATCTAATGTTTTTTTCTTTTAAATCAATGGCTTTCATAAGTGCCATTTCCACCAAAATTAAATTTAATCGTATCCCGCCTAAAATTAAGTTTGTTATGAAGAGTGATATAGTATCAGTTTGGCTGCTTTTGGACACATATTTTTCAAAAAAGTCACGATTAAAAAAAAAAAACAAATTTTCAAATTTTTAAAAACCCTACTTTTTTTCATAATATCTCAAAAATGACGACAGATACGTATAATAGTGTAAGAATAAAAAATGTTGGTATTTTTTTGAAAAACAATTTGGTTTTTTAGTTTTTTCTGTCAGACGGAGATATGATTGTTTAAAGAGCGCGTGGCAGCGCAATCACAGCCTCTCTTAAGTCCTTTAACCCTTCACCGTTTAAGCAAAAAATTGTTTACTATATATTGCAATCAATGATGTTTTAGCTCTCTTAATTACCTTTACTATGGTTTCTTACAAATTGTGATAGCATAAAAATTGAAGGAGTAATGGTCCAAAAACTCATTGATTTAAAAGAAAAAAACATTAGAAGCTCTCCTTATTTGCACTACAGCTCACTTATTTTACGTGCAAAAGACTTTTAATAGTGCTCATTTTAAAGCTTATTTCAAGCACTACAAAACATTCTCTTGTATTAGAATGCATAAAATGCATCTGCTCTCCGCTAAATGGCATTGACTACAAACATTAAATTTCAGACAAAATAAAAAATGGTTTTGATCTTTTATATCTAGCTTAATATTGTTCTTAGAATACTTTATAAAAAACCAAATTGTTCATTGTTTTACTTGCTACAATTTCATTTTCTATAAAATTTTCGATAAAACGTATAGTTTTGGAGATATTTGCAATAAATAGATGAAAAACGTGAACAAATTGCGAATTTTCAATTGCCAATAACTCGAAAAGTATTGGACTTAACAAAAAACTTAATAATTGTTTTTTGCCTAAAATTAGGCCTTCTATCGATATCCGAGGTTATTTCAAAAAAAAAAATTCACCCCCGAGAAGGGGTGGCAACCACCCCCAGGGTGGTGGCGGTGTGCAAATCATTTTCACTTTTGAATTTAAGGGTAAGATGAGCCTAATTCCAAAATTTCATCCTAATCGGTTCACAGTAAAAAAATTCGGACCTAAAATGCTTCATTGACTGCACTATTTATTTTATAATATACCAATATAAAATACACATTCTCTGTATAACTTTTTTCTATTTCATTGTGTCTACACTAACTTCAAATCAGCTTTTCTGAATGTTTTCTCATTGTTATATAATGTATTTCATTTTTCCCACAATAGTAAGCATAGTTAGATCATTGTACTTCGACGAGTGCAAACCTGTTCAAGTTCCATCACATTACCAGGCATATTGGTAGTTGGTACTCTAGCCCTTTTTAATGGACTCTTTTTCAAAGTTCAACTTTGGTACTGTAGGCATTGCCTTTAACTGCCAATGGAAGAAATGATGAACAATATTTAGATCTGAAATATTTAAAATAAAACTTCTGTAAGGGTTTATATTTATATCTTATATATATTTATATGTAGTATAGTTCAAAGAAAAGTTATTTCTTATTTTATTAGATAATTTAATATTAGAACTTACAAAACTTGACAGTGTTACAAAATAGTTCAGTCTAATATATAAAACATTATTATTTTTTCTTTTAGAGTTATTATTATTCTGTTTTAATTCCTATACAAATTTTGCAAAATGAAGGTTTCATAACGCTTTTTGTTGATTTACATATTTTTCTTTTATTCCTTTGTTTTAAAGTCTCAGCTCCGAACTTATAAATTTTGTTTGCTCTGTATGTACATACATTTTAAGAGTAGAGTATCTTGATTAACACCTTGATAGCATTTTTTTCTTTTTTTAAAAATGTTGCCAGCTTGATTCTTTACGATCTTTTTAATAGGTGAGTTTTCAAGATGGGCCGAATAATATTATTTGAGAAGTCGGTTCAAATTGCTTTTGATATAGCTACCTACCTAGTTTTGTTTTCTTTCATAAGTTTTTGAACGTGAGAATAAGGATTTTTCGGACTATTGCTTTTATGCAAAATATACACACCCATTACAGTATTACTGTTTCTTAAGTTTAAATTCTTGTCATATATAATACATTTTGACAAACATTCACTATACCTGATTTGAAAATGTACATAGATATATTTTGTCTGCAATAATGAGATCTTGAACAACAATTTGTACATACATACACAATTCTTTTTAAAACATATTTACATAGAGATGACTCAGGATATTTATTTGTTAAGAGCTATAGCCCAATGGCAACTTAGTTCTAGAAACTTTTTATTCACAAAAGAAAAGATGCAACATTCACTACTTATGTAAGACAATCCGCATAAAGACGATTATTATTTAATTTCGATAACTTACTTTAAGAACGACTGGAATATGTCACTAAGAAAAAAAGTGCAAGCTTGCGCGAAGCCTAAACAAATATATTAATTGCATGCGTATTAACTTGAAGTACTCATGTAATGAGATGGCATAATATTAATATAACGATTTCTTTTGTGTTTTGTTTTGTATAAAAAAAGCATGGGAAGGAAGTATCTTTTTTCATTTCAATAGAAAAAATATCTTACCCGAAATAAATTTGATTTCCGTGCATTTGGATTTGTTTATACTGAGAAAAATCAGGCCGTCCGCAGGTTGTAAATATTTTCATAGATAGGTTATACCCATTTCATTCTTCAATATGTATTCTTTGATTTCAAATATCCCACATCGGTTCTATTTGGGCATTATAATAAAAACTTTAGCTGAATTTCAAATATGCGTTATCAATGGAAAATTGTAAGCGAATTAACTCAATGCTAAGAATTGCATGTGAGAATGTTAGGATTTTGACTTCTAGTACACTCACTAGGTCGCGTCGCTGGGTATTGTTAGTGATTTGTTATAAAGCCTTTGAGTGAAGTTTGAAGGGGATCCAAAATTTTTTGAAATAAATGTTTTTAGGTAGAGAACTATTACGAAAAAGTTATGCTACCATTGCGATAAAAATATACTTTGGTAACCTTGTTAGAGACTTTTTTTCCAACATGAATCAATCATTCTAAAATTTGAAAGAAAACTTAGGACTTGGACGTGAATGTGCAAAATGTATTTAAATACAAATTAGTCGAATGAGTCTAGAACAGAAATAAACTCAAATATCATATGATAACCTTGACACTGATTGTAATAGTTAATGCGAAATTCACTTGTCTAAAATAAAATAGAGATGTTTTCAATATTATATTTTGTCTTCACCTGAGGTTAAACTAGGTTTCATTTCCATCTGAAAAGAGCACGTTATGAGTTGATGTTTTTGACTTCTGTTATGCTTTATGTAGCATATACACTTCAAATGCTTGTCAAGCATGTAAGAGTGTATTAGTGAAAATAACTCACGTATGCATTGTGTGTATATGCTTAAAGCAAAATCAAATCGTTTTGATTTTCGTTCAATCAGGCTTCAATCATTGAAGAGTGTATATTCGAGATTTAATGCTTGATCCATCATTCATTTCGTAAAGACACCGTAAAGCGAACATTCGTCGTCATCGAGCGCGAAGTTTATTGGGGGAAAACAACAACAACAATGATTGAAGACTCAAGCTTGAAGTGTGTATGTCCAAAGTCAAATAGAATTTACTAATACACTCTCACGAGCTGGTCAAGCATTTGAACAGTGTATATGCCGCATTAAAGAGAGCAGGTAGTGTTTCCTAATTCCGGCCTGCGCCAGTAGCCGGCCACCCCACTTGAAAGAAAATCGTCTATATGCATAGGAACATATGCAAGGAAACTACACTACTCCTTCTTAACTTTTTTTCAAACGAAAAGTTTTGAGTTGAACTCGTTTAAGTGCAATATCAATGATGGTCACTTGGAATCCGATTCTTTGAGGAATAAATGCTTCAAGTAAGTTTGATGTTACATGAATTGCCCAATTAAACTGCTTATCATATTGCATATACTATAGCCGTGTTTTATTGGGAATTTATATTCACTTCAGCAAAACATCGCAAAACATCGCTCATGGAAAAACAACAACTCTAAAGTGAATAGCGTAAGTGGACAAAAATAACTCACTTGCAGAAGTGAACAACAGGGATGGTTGGTAAATGGAGTTTATGTTGAAAGTGAACTTGGTAAGTGAATATAGCCAAAAAAGCGTTTTATTGAGACTCGCAAGTGAAGTGAATAAAGAAATTCCCAAT
This sequence comes from Melanostoma scalare, assembly GCA_949752695.1. Taxonomy (NCBI): domain Eukaryota; kingdom Metazoa; phylum Arthropoda; class Insecta; order Diptera; family Syrphidae; genus Melanostoma; species Melanostoma scalare. The sequence continues at coordinate 113,600,006 of OX456986.1, read as the reverse complement.
AAAACACGGCTTATAAATGAATCCCTTCGTATATTTAATTAATTGTTCAAGTTTGTGGGCTAGGATGTTTGTTTGGCAACCACGAAAAAACATTTGGTTCAATGTTAATATGAATGGATATGCCGACAGAGTCATTCCATAAAACGGTAAATGCAAAATGACGATACACCTCTGTTTTTGTTCAAACTTTGTGAAAATGTTTCTGTGGTAGCAAAACACGAAGCAGTAGAAGATTTTTTTTTAATTTTTTCTCTAACCTCACTCAAAGTTCCGAAAATTGTGATTTTATGGTTTTTAGACCTTATACTCTAAAATCATCTCTATTCAAACGATCAAGGCAATTTTTTAAAGCTGTTGAAATGTACTTCTTCAATACGCTAAAAGGTTAAAAAAATCTGAGCTGCTTTTTAAAACTAACTCATTTTATCATTTTTCTGTCAGTCATTTTTGAAGAAGTCTTAAGATATTGATAGTAAGTCCAAAAAAATTTTCTATAGCAAAGCTTACAATAAATACAAAATCAGCAATGCAATCCAAAGTCGTAGAAAATATTCAATCTTTGGCACAAATTTGGAAATGTAAACCGCCAGATATTAAAATGGGAATAAGCATGCACACCGAAGTTTTAGCAGATTATAAACAAGCTTATTTGAATTTTAGGTTATTTCGCTTATTGTAAGCATTGTACTACAATCTTTACTATAGGTACACATTTTATGAAAATACTTCTTTATCAATACAAAATTTGATTATAACATCTTTTTTCTTTTGGTAAGCTTTGTTTAAGATAAGATAGCATCAAAATATACTACTTCCTTGTTCATTTAGTTGCTTTTTTGAAGAAACCAATGTGTTGTCTTCTTCTGATGGTAATGTTTCTATGTTATCTTATTGAAAGCTTTTGTCGATTAACTTCAATAACACAACGTAATTTAAATTTTGGTTGAGTTGATGAGTGCGATTCAATAAACTTTTTTTCAAAATGGAGTGTTAAATTAACTTATGCGTCAATGAAAAATGTTCAAATGATTGGAGGGCCGTGAAAATCTAAGCAAATAACAGGCTAAAAATTACGTATTTGTAATTATCTACATAGGTTAGGTTAGGTTGAAATGGTTGTCAGGAAAACCAACTGACACACTTAGACCAGTATTTGGTCCGTTGTGATACCATAAGAATTAAGTGAGGAAGAACCCCACTTAACAAAACCATTTGGAGCTTTTTATGAAGCGAAAGAGATGAAGGATATCTGTGTACTTATCTACATAAAAACACATAACTTTATTTTCTCGTTTGTTTTAAAAAAATTGTTGCAATCCTTTTGATACTCATACAAAACCAATATTAAAATTATTAAGAAACGTAAGTGTTCAATTTTCTGAGTAACATGAAAATTAAAATCTAACACCTTAATTAGGCATTTATTCAAGTTGCAATTGCTTTAGTCATCTTCACTAATACGCTCAATAAAACGTTGTACTCACTAATGCATCTTAATTCCAGAAACTGCATTTGCCAGCCATCCCTGTTGTTCACTTCTGAACACTGGCTTATTTTTGTTCACTAATCGTTATTTAGCCGCGTTTTATCGAAAATTTTCTATATTCAGTTATGTTCATTTAGAATAAAACGATTTTTGGTTTATATTCATTTAGCTCATCACTTTCAGTTTTAACTTTCAAAGTTGGTACCCTTTGCACTTGTTCTAAGGATAAGAAACATTAAAAATTTGCATTCAGAAGGATATAAATGCATACCTTTTATTTTCCATTTCTATTTTTCTCTATTTAATTCTCGATTCTGAATTCATTTGCCGCATTCCAACTTTTTTACTTTCGAGGTAAACAAACAAATGTCACTTTAATTTTTTTCGCAATGGCTGTGTTCAATTAGATTCATTTTGTGACTCATGTTTTTGGTTGCCTTGGTTCTGATGTTCTTATGTGTTCTGTCTGATGTTCTTTTTATTTGACCGATTGCGAAACTTGTGTGTGCGTGTGTGTGTGTGTTAGTAACTGCGTGTCATTGACATAATAGATCTATTATGTCAATGCTGCGTGTCTATTTATGTCCCCACCAAGTCACCACCTGACTCTTCTATTAGCTATTAGGTGTGTTTCTTTACTGAAAATTCGCACGAAATGCACCGAAATTCGGCGAAAGTCAGTCTAATCCCGTTCCGATTTTTCGTAGCAGTGCACAAAAAAGAGAGTGCTCTCGAGAGAATAAAAAAATTTCCCCGTCCTGCGAATTTCCGCCACCAAAATTTCTGTGGACAGAAATCGTGCACAGCCAAAACAAATACCACAACTGTCAAACAGAGGTTTTTCCAAGCGTTGCGCTGCTGCGAATGTTTTGTTCAATTACGCTCTTTCAGAGAGTTTCTGAAAGAATTTTACAACCACTCCTTAAAAAAAAAATTTCTGTGCACAAAAAGTAAAGAAACAGACTTATTCAATCTGTTGTCGAAAATCAGAAATGAACGAACGAACACAAAGACTGCCAACCTCTGGGTGCCAAAAAAGAAATTTACCAACCATCCCTGTTGTGCAGTTAGCTAACTGCGATATTTATGTTCATTTAGGCTATTGACATAAGGAGTTGTTGTTTTCCCATGAGCGATGTTTTACTGAAATGAACATAACTTCACATAGAATTTCGATAAAACACGCCTATTGTTTTCCCATATGCGATGTTTTGCGATGTTTTGCAAACGTGAGTACAGAACACGGCTAATAACGTAACAATGCTCTATCTCAATTTTTTGAATACAAGAATAGTGAAGAAGACGATGTAGGGTTCGAACCAATCTCCGCAACATTGGACTCGATTGATAAAATACGCACAATTTTAATTAAGACGCCGGTTTCAGCTATCCAACATTGCTTTAAACAAAAAGAAAGGAATTGGTGAGGAAGTTGAAAGACTGTCCAAAAAAAAATTCTGTTCTCAACAATATGCAGATGAAAACGAGAGCAAACAAAAAATAACAACGCAAGTTTTACTTTGAGTTAATTGAAGAACTCAAAGCTAAATTCAACGAAGGAAACTATTTGACTTTAAGTTTATTGTCAAGAAAATGGTCTGTTTCCAAAATTATGATGGACTTTCGTTGTTCCAAATATTTAATTCAACATGCCAGAATACCTGGAAAAGAAAGTGGTCGAATTTTAGCAATGGAAATGATAGAGGCTATGAAAATTTTTTATGAAGAAGATGAAATCAATCGACTTTTGCAGGGCCAAAGGGATTGCGTAAGCATGTGTGATGAATGGGGAGATCAATGCAAAGTAGAAAACCGTTTAGAGTTATAAGGTTTAAGACTCAAGCTGTCGCCTTTTGGCCTTTGAATTGTGCTCTGGCTGGGACAAGTGGAACCCATCTAGTATATGTTTGTCTACTCCATCAAAATGTAAAATTAGTGTTGTTGGCGTGTAAAGCAAAGTTTCTGTACCTTCAAGGACTTAAAAATAAAATTGTGTTTGATGATCAAAGTGAAAAACTTCTGTTGTCTTTGTGTAAGGTGCAGATGTTTGTTGTGCATATGCAGGAATGTATTTATATAAACAACTAAGGCAAGTTAGTATTGCTGAATATTCTTAACAATAATTTTGCACTTTTTCATTCTATTTTAGGTATGTATATCCTTCCCTTTAATATGTCAGTAAAAGAATGAACTTTGGTAAATCTTTCTCAGATCAACCGAAAAAGAGTAACAGCTGCAGCAGTTTTCGATGTCGCCGGAAACAGGTTTTCGCAAAACTTCAATAACGCCGCCATTTTGTTAGTCATCGAAAAGATAAATTTGTTTTGAATACTGAACAGCTCTAATAAACATTTCTCTTAATTTTTAAAATGATTGGGTTATATTATTCCCTCTCAAAAAACTAAAAAAAAAACATGTATTTTAGGCTCCTAAAGTGGTCTCCCTCCTTAATTGATCCCAAACTTTATTGAAGATCCATTAAAAAATCTTTATGACTCCCATCCGGAGATCATATAAACTTAAACAATTAGAAAATAAACATAAACAGTAGAATCTAAGGCGTTTGACCAACTGTCTCATAATATTATACTATATAAACTAAAAGCATTTGGATTTCCATTATTTATTGTTTGGATAAGCTCCTAACTAAAAAATAGGTCTTATGAAGTCAAATTTCGAAATGTTTTATCAAAACCTTTCATTGCTTTGTCTGGTGTGCCACAAGGAAGCCATCCTGGTCCCTTACTTTTCATTGTTGCAATTAATGTCTTTGCTGATGATATGAAGATTTTTAAAACCATCAAAAATGCTTCAGATCGAGACTTCTTACAAAAAGATATCGACAGTTTTGTTCTATGGTGTTCTAAAAATGGACTTAGTTTGAATGCTTCCAAGTGCCAAAGTATGACCTTCTCCCGCAAAAGATCGCCAAGTATTGGAGAATATTCAATATCGCAACAATCCATATCTCAAGTTTTTAGATTCCGTGACCTCGGTGTTTTATTTAGTATCAACCTCGAGTTTAATGAACACATCAACCTCATTATTAAAATTCAATGCTTGGCTTTATTAAGCGATGGGCAAAAGAATTTAATGACCCCTATGTCACCCTCTCTTTGTATAACTGTTATGTTCGTCCGCATCTAGAATATGCGTCTCAGGTGTGGTAACCATTTTATGATATTCATAAATCTCGAATCGAAGCAGTACAGCACAGATTCATACGTTTCGCTCTCAAAGGTCTTCCTTGGAAAGATCCTTTCAATCTTCCTCCTTACGAAAATCGTATTCGCCTATTAAATCTTCAAACCCTCTCACAGAGACGAATTAACAATGATTTAGTTTTTTTTTTATCAATTAATAACCGGTTCAACTGATGCCCACGACTTGCTTTCCCACATTAGTTTTAACTATCGTGGAGGATCTCACCAACTACGTAATTTAGAGTTTTTACATTGCTTCCACCACAGAACTAACTATGGCATGCATGAGCCATTAGCTCGCATGAGTAGGTTTAAAATTAAAACTAAGAACCAGTGTGCCACCTGTATTACTTATATTTGATATTTTGTTATTGTAATTTAATTTCTGTTCTTATTTATATATAGTTTTTGTTTAATAATGTTTTTTCTATTTATTAATTTTATTTTTTTTTTGATAAAAATTGTAATGTCTTTTATTTTTTTTCTCGTATACGTTCTCTTTGTGCTTGTGTTGGCGTTATTTACTAACCACCCACTAACACTTGCATTAATGATGAAGAGCGTAGATAAGTGTGTACAAATGAGCTTGCTCTAAGTTCAGTATCAGTACCGCTTAAGTCTCTGAGATGCAAAAAAAAAAAAAAAAAAGAAAGACCAAAACCGTGTCGAGCAGACAAAGAACGATTGGGTTATACTCACTTTAATATGAACATAATGAAGTTCAAGCAAAGCATAAGCAAGAGCCAAGAGACATAGAAAGTCACATAGAAGCAGTTAGTCGCAAAGTAGCAGAGATCGAAATCAGTAGTCCTAGAATTAAGAGAGTTTAAGTCGTCTGTTTAATAAAGGTTTTTGCAAACTAACAAGAGACTAACAAATTTCATTTACAAAGAGTGATTGTGTGGATCATAATATTGTCTCTTTTATGCCTTTCGAAATGTTTTGTGAATCATATAAAATAAAAGTTTTCAAATTAAAACAAAATAATTTACTTAACGATAACTTATGTAGGTACCATTAATATATCGAATTCAAACGTATAAAATGAGGAAAACTGCTAACAGATAGTTTTGTGAATATAAAACCAATACCAAATACAAAACAGTGTCATATTTTTGTTCCAATAACTTGTTTACAATTAAAAGCTCAAACCTATTCAGAACCTCAATATTCTGATATGAACATCTTATTGGAGAGGAAGATTTAAATCTTCCTGTCTGTGAATTTGTTATTTTTTAATTCAACAATGTTTTCCAAAATTAATGGGTCTTTAAATAATTAACCCAAATTTATAAATTCAATTGTATTGAATGCTATAATTTTATGTTTATTTTTAAATCATTATAAGGAATTCCTATTTTATTCTAAGAAAAGCCCAATAGAAGCGAAGTTGATGTTGCGTGTTAGGAGCATGCACTTACATCTGTACTACATTTAAGTACATAATATCAAAACTAAAACATAAATCTGTGTAAAGATTTTCATTAAGAATATTAAGCCAGACATACCTTTGAAGTCGCCCAAAATTATAAAATATGGATACAAAATGTACACATGAGTTAAGTAAGTCTCATTAAAAAAAAATTGAAGCATATATGTAATGTACATATATTTTTTTTAACTTACATAGTTCTGAACAGTATTATTTTGTACTTAATTTCTATAACAATCAAATGCAAGAATGATGCAAGATTTTTGCATAAAAAAAAATACTATGAAAAGATTTTAAAACTATGTATAAATTTTTTTTTATGAGCCGTAGTTTCAGTGTGCATGCGAATAAAAAAAAATAAATAGGGTGGCGCAACAGAGCGAGGAGCCCTTGGGCCTAGCGCATTTCTCACAACCATCCCTTGTGAGGGAATGGAGGGGACCTACAATTTTCTGCCGGTTCCGAACGGCTAATCGAGAAAGCGCTTTTTATGGCAATGGATACTAACGGAGGACTTGCCAATTCCTCGCGAAAGGCGATACCCGTAGAAAAAACATTTTTGGCTCTGGTGGGATTCGAACTCGAACCTCTGGATTAACAGGCGGACATGCTATCCATCACACCACGGGTACCACTGCATGCGAATAACAAAACAAAATTTCCATAACTTAACGTTGACAAGTAGACACTAAAATTCTAGCTATTCCCATTTTGATATCTGGCAGTCCACATAACCAAACGTATGTCCAAAAACTATCTTCCTAAATACTTAAAACTTCAGTGAGATATACAGCACAAAAACAATTTTTTTAATCAATTTCGGATGAAATGTATTAATTCTAAAAAAGTCAGGTTTGGTAAGCAACTAAACTACTAAACTAAACTAACTAAATTTTCAACCTAATTACGGATTGCATTTAAATAGTATATTTTATCAACTTTAAGATGATACCTTAATTGTGTTGATCGCTTGAATACGAACAATTTTAGAGAATAAGGTCTAAAAACCATAAGATCATAATTTTCGGAACTCTGAGTGAGGCTGGATTGGATAGTTAAAATGAAACAAAAATCAAAAATCTTTTACTGCTTGCATTCAACGCTGTCAGTTTTGTTCGTTCTGATTGGTCGAAAGTTCAAGACTTTTAGATAACAAGTATTTTTAGTATTTTAGTATTTATTTCAATATAAAACGCTGTACAGTAAGAATAAATTCTTATAATAATACAGGTAGTGTTTTAAGTTACAATTAGTATTAAAAGAAATGTCTTATTAAAAATCATAATACAAAATTAAAGGGATGGGAAGAAAAGAGAGAATGAATCAAAGTATCTCAAAATCGTGAATTTACTTATATTATATATATGCAAATAAAAATTAAGTTTAGTGAGAAGATTCCAGTGATAGATATGAAAATAGTAACGAAGAAAACTGTTTGTGTCCAATCTTGTTCCTAAGTGACAGAGGGAGATGATTCCAAACTTCCACAGCATGAATGAAAAACTGGCGACGTGAGGTGACGCAACAATGTGTTTTGGGTCGTATTGTTAAGCTTCGAGCAGAAGCCGACAGGTTTAACCCAGCAAAAAGATAACCCAGCGATCTATTTTTCATTATTTTGACGAGTAGAGACAAACTTTTGATTTGAAAGAAGCAGCGAAGGTTACATCCCAGAATTTGATGCGCATAACTTGAAACGTGATTATATTTACGTAGATTATACACAAACCTAGTTATAGAGTTAAACCCCATATTGACTTTTCGGAGTGATTCAGAGTCCATGTCAGCAAAGATTTCACAACCAAAGGTAAGGATTGGTAAGATGAGAGACTTGGCCAATTACATTTTAACTTCGATGGGTAAGAAGAATCTAGTACTCGATAAGCTACGAAGTGAGGCATATACTTTTGAAACTGTTTTATTGATATGGTCAAGGTTCCTTACTTTCGAGACCATTTCGACCACCTGACCATTCAGGACTATGTCTGGGAAATCATCAAAATCTAGTTGTTGGATGCTTATCGGTATACACTTAGTTTTAGTCGGATTAAGTAATAGCCGATTTTCAACTGACCATTGGTAAACTGAAGCAAGATCTTCATTAGTCCTTGCTATTGCGTCTTCGACAAGCGTCAGACGGAAACTGTGATAAATTTGAACATCAGCCGCATAGATATGATAGGAGGAGTGATTCAGAACAGATCGTTTATAAATAATGAAAAAAGTAAGGGTCCAGTATCGAACCATGTGGCACACCTCTTTTTAAGTCAAGGAATGATGACAGTTTACCTTTGTTGAGTACTGCTTGTGATCGATGATACAAGTAAGAGAAAATAAGTTCGGTTGCAGCAGACGAGAAATTAAAAAGCTTGCATAGCTTATTACATAGCAAAGTAGGTTCAACCGAATCGAAAGCTTTTGAAAAATCCAAAAGAGTTAAAATTGATATTTTACTTTCCTCTGAAGCTTGCCAATCGAAAAACTCGGTATTCTTAAGTTGGTTTGATGTGCTACTAGTTTTCGCTTTCTTTTTGAACTGGATTTGATAACACCGCTCAACACGTTTCTTGGGTCTGTGTCCAATATGCGTAATTTCAATTTATCACAAGGAAGAAAATATATTTCTTCTAATTAATGTTTGCTTTTGTGTACATATAATAATAGAGCTATTTTTCTTTTCTTTGATTACCTTCTAGATGTTCAATTGGTATAGGCAAAATGAGGTAGGTATCCAATTTTCATTCTGATTACTGATTAGGTCTGACAAAGCAAATTTTTTAATTCTAACTTATTGAATTCATTCATTGAATTCATTCAAAATTCACCACAAATAAGACAAAATGAGTCAACATCATATTAATACTCTTTTCATGTTGTTTTCTAAATGAATACCTAATAGATACACAGATATAGTTGTTCTTGCTGAGAAAGACTAATTTGAACTTCTTTCAATGCTACCTTCAAATGATAAAATAAATAAATAGGGTGGCCCAATATAGCGAGAAGCCCCAGGGTATAGCGCATTTTCCATTGCTTTTGTGGGAGAATGGAAAAGATCTACAATTTTCTTGCAAATCTAGAGGAAGACTTTCCAGTTCCTCACGAAAGGCGATACCAGTGAGAGACACTTTTGCTTCTGTTAGGATTCGAACCACGAACCTCCCAGTTAACAGGGAGACATGAAAAATGAAAACCATCGCGCTACGGGTATCACAAATGATAACAAAGGTAAATAAAAGTGCTGCTATCTTTGGCTTGTATCCCTATTGATAAAAATCAGGCTTATAAGGTAAACCTTATAAATCAAAAATGAGAACTTAAGCGTTTGTAAATGTCTGGAATCTGAGTCTACGCATAGAAACAGAAACCCAAGTACATAATCAGTTTTCATGTCCCATATTTTGATTCTTAGTACTTAGGAGATACGAGTAAAATATTCCCAGTTACCCCAGTGTTTTTGAAAACTATGAACCAGTGTAAACAGACCATGGATAAATGTAAATACTATCCTACAGCAGATCAGGGTTGCGTATTCCTTAACTTAAACATGCTTAGTAGAATTTTTTTTATTTTGTTATATATTATCGGTTTGCGAAAGTTAAAAAAGTAAAACCTAAATATTTTTTTATTTTTCATGGAAAAATATGTCCCTGAGAAAGCGCTAAGACTCTACCCATTTACCCCAATCGACTCTAATTATTATTGACATGATATTTGGATATTCGTTTTTGTTAAATTAATATTAAAAATGAATTTATAAATTATAAACAACGAAAATATATTTTTTCAACGGTTATTTTTTTTTTAAACGAACAAAATTAATGTTATTCGAATGCTACTTTACACAAAGCGAAATCAAATTCCCGATTTAAAAACAACATATACCTTTATGTTTTGCAATTACTTTTACTACTAACTATATAGAATCGAAAGACGAATCACAGTAAAATTTAAGTCTGACATAGTGATAGTCCAAAAATAAACAAAAACAAGAACCATAGAAAATAAGATTAAACAGATATACATACAAAAATAAAACAGCAAAAGAGATAGCAATCGAGCAATCAATTAAGGACTAAACAAATTAAAAGGTGAAACAACAAAGGTCTCGGTTAAAAACTCAAATTAATTTATTTTAATTATATATCGTATGCATTTCGGGCAAAATTACTGTCTGGTGTCTGGCCGTCATCAGCGAGTGCAAAATATACACAATACAATAAACAGAAAGAGTAAAAATATAAAAGACAGGAAAGCAAACTAACATTTTAGTTGTTGTCTACTTAGAACAAAGCCTGATACAAATACCTACTTATGTAGCTGCTGGTTGACTTTACAAAAGTGTGAGCAAAATACTGATAATTAACATTGCAATCATGTGAATATCATACAAATAGTTAACATTAGTCTAGTGGAAAAATTTGAATCCACAGGCACAGTACAAAATGTTCCCGTGTCAGTGAGACAAAGAAGTGCCCGTAGTGTCGAGAATATTGCTGCCGCTGAGGATTCTGCAACTGAAGTTGGGTATCTTTTTGATGTCGTTGTGGCGAATTTTGCGAAAAGATCTTGGCCTACATCCTTACAAGAGTAAATTGACGCTAGAACTGAAGCCGCTTGACCACCAGAAGTGTCGTATGTTCGTGAATTGGGCTGAGCAACAACTTGAAAATGATTCGGATTTTCATCGAAAAATCATCTTCAGCGATGAGGCTCATTTCTGGCTGAATGGCTTCGTCAATAAACAAAATATGCGGTATTGGTCAGGCAATAATCCACATGTACTCCATGAGTCATCATTGCATCACTAATAATCACAAAATAATAACGGTTTGGTGTGGTTTATGGGCCGGCGGCGTCATTGGGACGTACTTTTTCCGTGATGACCAAGACCGGCACGTTACTGTGAATGGTTATCGCTACCGTTCAATGATAACTGAATATTTCTGGCCCCAATTGGATGATATGGACTTGGAAGACATGTGGTTCAAACAGGACGGCCGGCGCCAGCGCCACAAGCCACACAGCGAATGTCACAATCAATTTATTGGAAACCAAGTTTGGAGAACGTGTTATCTCACGAAATGATCCAGTCGCTTGGCCGCCTCGGTCGTGCGATTTGACGCCGTTAGACTATTTCCTATGGGGCTAAGTAAAGTCTATGGTCTATGCCAACAAGCCAGCGACGATTGACGAACTTCGTACGAATATCAAACGTCAAACTGCAACAGTACCGGCCGATTTATGCTTGAAAACTGTCGGAAATTGATTTCAGCGTCTGGACTTTTGCAAGCGTGCCCGTGGTGGCCATGCAAAAGAAATTGACACCTAATTGATATATCTAAAACCGTTTTTGTTTTATTTTAAAAAACTTTTGTAGCGTTTTTATTGAAAAACCCGATACTTTTGACAGCCTCATCTGTATCACTGTAGCTGATGATAAATCGTCTGTTTCAATATTGTATGCTTTGGAATTTGATTGATAACCTGGAAAAATCCAAGGTTTTGATTTTTAAACGTGGAGGAGGACGCAAACGAAAAATGGAATTACAATGGTGAGTTCATATACAGAACTTAGTTTCACTAGAAATCTAAATATGGAAAAGCATTTCAAATAAAAACTCATGAAGGTTAAAAGTGCAGCAAGTACAGGATATTTGAAGCAGTATCAGAATCAGTGCTCTTTTACGCGGCGCAAACTTGGAGATCGAAGATATATGATATATTCGAAAAGCTTCTGCGATACTATTGCAAAAGAATCTTTCAATTGTTAAATAGTACACCTAACCACGCCACCATGTTAGAAACCGGTCTATTCCCGGTTTTCATACGAACTTTGAAAATACAAGTGGGTTCCCATAAGGAACAAAACAGGCTGGTGCGATGATTGGATAGATCTAGCCACAAAATGTGGCATACATATAAAATTAAATTATACTAATAATAAAGAGCTAGAAACGTAGCTTTACCAGCTCATTTCTGCAGTAGATCATTGACAAATAGAAAAATTCTTAAATGATGCAACTGTATCTATACATAGGCAAATTCACAGTAGATTAGAACAAAATTTGGGAGACACAAACTATTTCAATGACAAGAGTTGTATTGCTGAAATATCGACAATGGTAAAACTGCCACTTCATACCGCATAGAGAAAATCTGCCTATTATATGTTCGCTATGCAACTTAAACGAAAGAGAAGATTTTGCTCATTTTATAGGAAAATTCCAATTCTTAATAAGAAGGGATTTTTTTTTAAGCAACATTTTAACACCAATCCATGTCGTACGCTTGCTGAATGACATGGATGTACCTAAAGAAGTTATTCCAATTCTGCAGACTAGCTACTCCTTATAGAAAATGTATTATAAATGAAACCTTTTTAATAAAAAATACAGTTGGTAATTTATTTTGAGGTAAGCCTTGTCACATATTGTAGCTAAAAGTTCTTTCTTAAAACTTGAGATAATAATTAATTGAAAGGAAAAATCTTATTTATATTCATTGATTTATTTCTTATGTTTTGTCAACTATGCCAACGGAATATGAGGTTAAATTAAAGAAAGCTGCCATTAAAACTGATTATTTTCTTGGGTTTCTGTTTTGATGCGTAGATTCTGATTCTAGACAGGTAAAAACACTCAAATTCTCATTTTTGATTCACAAAGTTTTTACATTGATAACGATAAGTATACTTTTATTTATTTTCACGAAAAAACTAAATATGTAATAAAAGAATTTTATTATTTTTAGTTGGAGTATTGTGATTTTAAAAGCAAAATAGAAAGTTTTTGTGACCTTCACTCCATTTATGCGTTTTGCCCAGGTACAGCAAAGGGGTCATCAATTAGATGTTGTTGTACCCTTCTAAGACGTAATGTTTGGTCGATGTTTACCGACACTTATATAAAGCTTACAGTGCAAACACACTGTAACAGTGTGTTTGCACTGTTATGATTTGGAACATATTTGACGATAGAAATGAGACAAATTATTACATGTTATCAATGTTACAAATTTTTCAGTAGTAAGGTAGCTTTATATCAAATCGCTATGCAATATAAATTTAATGAAAATATTGTATGTATGTTAATTTTGGCTACTAGCATAAAAAAAAACAATTACGACAAACGACACGAAATGTCTTTACCCTTCTTTTTTGAAACTTTTTCCTAATTATTTTTGATATGAATAGAAAACTCAGTGTGTTTCCAACACGATATGACCAACAACGGTATAATTATCCTTAGTTAAGAGAAATTTCGTTCTCCTAAAATTTTTTAACAATTATTTTCATAAGTTTAGGAGCCGAATATAAATCTCTGAGAACTGTTATCCTTACACAAATTTCATTCATTTAGCTTTTAAATTTTGATTTAAATCGACCCCTAACAAAATTGTTGTCAGAACTCAGAAAGAAGGCATACATTTTTGGTGGTTTCTTTAAATGTTCTAGAGTAATTTTACAAGCATTTTAGGTACTTTAGATGTTCCGCGTGAAATAGAATAACTTTGTAGCAATTGTTAAAGCTAAGGCTTTTAATGCACTAGATTTGGATAGTTGAAGCTATTGGCATTTCTTTTGGGACAAACTGTACACAAGCAAACAATAACGTATGTTTGGACACTTATATAGATATTGTGATATTTACAAAGGTGATTCACATAAAATGCAACATAAGCCATGAAGGTTATATTTGGCGATTAAGGCAGAAACGAGTTCAGGAAGTTAAGGGAGAGTATATTTTAAGGTGGGTAAATAATTCACCGCAATTACATAGATGAGATATTTTCTTTAGTAGTTGCATTTTCTTAACGTGGAAGGAAACCGGCTCCAGCAACACCTCCCTCCAACTGGTTTTAGTCTTAGATATTTGTTATTCCTTACGCGAACTACTCTTAATCATATAAGTCTACCTAAATTTACATATTTACATGTATATATGGGTACACCTACACATATACATTATACATATATATTATGGTGCCTTTTCACAACGAAAATACATAAAAAAGTCCCTAAAAATTTAGACCCTTAATATAACCATTTAAAACTCCACTAAGATTTTAAATATTTCACATATAAAATACACGTAAAAACGCGTTTCTTCTTTCAAACCCTAAAGCTCAGAGACATTTTTGTGGTACAATCTTTCTCGATGGTGCGACTTCTTCAGAATTGAATGTTCAACACAAGTGTCCATAATGGTGCTAATCGTATCTTGAAGGATAAAAATCAAAAATGTTTATAATTTAATTTTATAAAACGTGAAAATTACATACTACCTAAGAATAAAAGCCTATTATATTTTTTTTTGAAACCCTTGTTACTTAAGAGATTGGGACAAAAAAGGAGAATTTAATGAAAAAATTAGCTTTTACTGCACCATACTTTAAGTTATAATAGAACGAACATTTTTGTAAAGAGATCAATTCCAAAGAAATACGACCAACGACCTATATTATGCCATGAAATGCCTTTGTAGAGTTTTGAAGAAAAGTCAAAGGTTACGTTATTTTTTAAGGGAAATCCACGAACGCCTTGGAGGTGTTCAAATGTCAATATTAAAGTCTTACATTTTTAGGGAATTCGTTTTAGGTATTTCTCGCAAAATTTCCGTGTGGAAGTGAAGAAATAAATCGTAAAATAAAAAGCACCCTAATATACATATCGTCAGTTAAAGTTCAGAAACTCGTAAGTATTTTAAACATGTTTTGCAGAAATCAGAAATATATGTAATATATTTTAGATTTTTCCTTTTTTACGAAATATTCAGAACAACATAAGTACACTGAAAGCTCCAAAAGGTGTCTTTGATTTTTCTTTCTTTTTTTAATATATAAATAGTTTTTTGGTGAATTTAATGGCTTACGAGATTTTGCACTTTAACTGAGGATATGAATATAGTAGATGTAGTATATTGAATACATTTATAATATATATAATATATATATATTAAGCCCTTAATTACTTTATACAACTAAAATTTTTAGTGTCCAGGGTTATTTGCCAAATCCGAATTTTCCAAAAATAGAAACTTTTGCTTTTGATAGCATATCACCTCCAGGAGCCGCCATTTCATTTAACTTTGACATGAAACCTGGACCTTGACCAGGCTGTTGGTGATTTTGCTGTTGTTGTTGTGGTTGTTGTTGTTGTTGTTCTTGTTGTTGTTGTTGTTGCTGTTGTTGTTGTTGCTGTTGCTGGTTTCCTCCCCCAAATAATCCACCAAGACCTTGTGATTGTTGGTCCGATTTGGGCTTTGACCCAAATAAGCCCCCTGTGGCAGCCTGTGTGGCTCCAGAAAGCAAGCTTGTGGCACCTGAAAAAAGGCCGCCTGCTAAGGGTTGCGATGCTGGTGGAGGTTGCGGTTGTTGTTGATTTTGCTGGTATTTTTGGGCATCAAAATCTTGTTGCTGTTGTTGTAATTGCGAGTATTGGTACTGCGAGTTATTACCACCGGCGTTCATCCCTCCGATCCCCTGTATCACCTGTGAACAATATGTGGTTATACAAATGTTTTTAATGATTATATATTTACAATTTGTTTTATTTTTTGTATTAAGGGGCAATGTGCATGAAATGAATTTTGAATGTAACAATTTCTAGCATAAGGAAAAGTGAGATTACAAAATGCATGTTTTCAATCATGATCTAAGAACAGTTTTATATTTTTTTTTATATTTCTATTTATAAAGCGAAGCTGCGGAGATTTTCTTATCAAGAAACATTTTTGGGTAAGGGGCCTACGGATTGGATCAACTCTAGGATTTCAATCAACATGTGAGCAAATTTAAATAAAAGAAAAAACCCATTTTTCGTAAACAAGATCTGGAGTACTCAAGCAATTCTATTTATAATTTAAGTGAACGTATTTGCAAACGTATAACAAAAACGTTGCAATGAAAAATATGAACGAAGTCTAAGATACAGTTCCGTTACATATTCCTTGTTTTGACAACATATATATACCATGTATATGTATGTTAGTGTCAGTAATGGTTAGATAAGAAGTGTTGTTGTTAATTTGTTGTAGAAGAAAATTCAAAATTATACATTTAAAATAAACTCTAACATACATTTAAAACAGGAAAGTCTTACAGCAAAAAACTAAAATTTTCTTAGTGTATTAAAATATTATAAGAAATGAAGATGAAATTTAAAGCTTTTTGTTATATAATTAAAGAAAGAATGCAGAATACTGATGAAGGTATGTATGTATAGTTCAAGTTGAAAGCACATAAAACTGCTAACGCTTTATTGCAAAAAACAAATGAGTTATAGTTTTATTCGTAACATGAAGTGTAAATGAAATAAAAAACTCAGGCGTTCTTAAATATGAAAAGCTTTTATAAATCTGTGTGAGTTTAAAAAAATTACGAACGCAAAGGTTATGTCTATTGAGAAATTGAAAGCATATTCCGATTTCAAATGATGTTTTATGCTTTAAAATAAATAATGGGTAAGTTAGAAAGAGTATTTACCTGCGTTGGGTGATCAGGGGCTGGGTGGCCCGTGTTGTCTAACAGTGTAGGGGAAGCAGGGCGAGCATCTATAGCAACAAATAACATAAAGACTTCACATTTACCACAGCAGACCATTTACAAAATTAGTTTTGATTTCTCGAATATACATTTTTTTTTTTCAAAAACAATATGCATTTAACACTGCCACTCAGTGCCGCATCTATACAGTGCAAAAAATCTAATAAATGCATGAAGCAAACACCTTCAGCTAAATGCAAAAAAATTGTGTAGAGTTGTGAAATACATAAATATATTTTTTCTGTGTTTAAATTTGTTAAGTGTTCAGTTCTTCTTGTAGGTTCTTATTGGTCAAAACTTCAAACAAAAATAAATCAGAATATTCAGACTAGGGTGGGTAAAAAATTTGATTTTTTTTACAAGTGACACGAAAGAATGGGTTGCCAGACATTTTAAAAAAATTGTCACCAAATATGACCTCTTAATTTAAATACGAAGATCCTTCCCATCGAATTTTAAAATTTTTTCTCAGTCCAATTGATAGTAATTCATACCTCATCAATAATTCATTGTACAGAAAAATATTTACCAAACATTTTGTAGGAAATTTAGTGCTTTTTTGTAAAGCAC
The DNA here is from genome assembly GCA_949752695.1 of Melanostoma scalare. Classification (NCBI taxonomy): domain Eukaryota; kingdom Metazoa; phylum Arthropoda; class Insecta; order Diptera; family Syrphidae; genus Melanostoma; species Melanostoma scalare. The sequence goes on along the minus strand of OX456986.1, from coordinate 113,582,770 downwards.
TAAATTTCCTACAAAATTCTTGATAAACATTTTTTTGTACAATCAATTAATGATGAGGTATGAATTACTTTCAATTGGACTGAGAAAACAAATTAAAAATGCGATGAGGTGGGTGTTCCTAATTAAATTAAGAGGTAATATTTGGTGACAATTTTTTTAAGGTGTCTGGCAACCCATTTTTCCGTGTCACTTCTAAAAAAGAAATCTTTGATTTTGACCCACCCTAATTAAGACACTGGTATCAAGAGTAACAATTAATATGCAATGAGAAAAATTCATATGTCACTAGATCTATTCTCATCAATAGCATTGTTCGATTTACATCCCGATTTTACAAACAACATCTTTCATAAATTTAAGTTCAGTTTTCATGTTCAACATTCGAAGTCAGTTAAGACTAGCTGCTAAGTATTGTTAATGGCCAAAAAGAAGAACACATGCCTGAAGCCAATATACATATATCTTCGATTTGAATAAGAAAAACCTATATTTCAGAAAGAATAAATATTTTTTCTTATTTGTTTCCTCATTTCACAAAACCATACTTCTATTAGTGGTAAATTGAACCTTTGCTTCAAAATAATTTAAAATACCAATACCTTATCACAGTAAGTTGCAAAAAGCAATGCTGGAGATTGATGGGTTGTCTGATGGCAACAATTATCCGAGGTATTATAAGTCACCATCAATAGAAACGATGAATAAAAAATTTACAGTCAACTAAGGGTCCACCGAGTAGATAATGGGGTGGTTCAATCTATAATTTGATAGTTAGATTAAAACAGCAGTAGTCGAGAATGACATCTGAACCAGGTTCTTATTTTGATGTTACTAACAAAAATAAAGATGGAAGCTAAAAAGTGCCGTTAAACTGATAAACAAACAAGTTTAAGCGTAGAAGGATTTTGTAAATGACATTTTAGGGAGTTTTAATGAATCGATAAGACAGCCAGAATTTAAAGAACAGTTATGAGTTTTTTTCTTACGTTCTCATGGATAACAAGAGCCAGAATCTAGTTGGTTGGATGAAAAATTAATATGAAGGGGAAAGCAGGACACTTGAAAATTTTTTGTTAAATTGCTCATAAAAACTATTGAATTCATCTAAGTCACTTGTTAGATACACCATTTTAAACATATTTACTTAATTATTATTTCTAGTTTTTCTTTTTAAGATAGGTCCTATAAATTTAATCTAGACGCAAGTAATTTTTGCCAAATGCTAAGATTATAGGGAACAGATCAGCTTACCCGGGAGACTTAGTCATATTTAAAGTCTCCTCCTCCAGTTAAACAACGAAAAGAAATATTTTCAGGTCATTTTCAACTAGAACTCATTTTATGTTGTATACGCGTGAATTTGAATGAACAAAAAAAGAAAAAATGGATTTGGTTCCCATTAGCTCTGCAGAGGTTGTCTCACCAATTTTTTTTTTGTCTGCTAAGACCATATGGCATTTTTTACATGAGTGCATCCAGTTTCGTCGCAATTATAAATGTTCTGTGACTCCAAATCAATTTTTTACGCAATTCTCTCAGATTTTTCTTAAAATCCGTTGCATTTTAAAGCCTGTTGCTCTTGGTCCTTGTTAGCTATACTATGTTTGATTTCATTTTAAAAATTTTCGAAGTCATTTAAAATCAGCGGTGGGGAACCTCTTTCCTTTTTATGCTCTTTTTTGTGTACGCAAATGATATTTTCAATAGTTTAAGAAATAGTGTAAGAAAAGCAGTCCCTAAATTCGTAGCGCTCAGATCTAACAATAAATTACAACGAAATAAGACTTGCGCCACTGATCAAGTTTCAACAAAGAATCTGGCTTACGTCTCCTGCCAATGTTTTGTGTGATTAAACTAACGAAGTCTAATATGTAACTGATTTAGAAGATCAATTTGACAGTTTTCGGCTACCACGCTAAAAAAGTTTTCATTGCGAAAATATTTTTTTTTTCATTTCACATTCACCAGCCAAGGTCTGCTGATAAACTAAAATTATTTTTGTATGCAAGTAAAAGGTAAAATTTTAAAGGCCGATGCCGATTTTGAATAAAACACCAATTTTTTAGGAAAAAGAGCCATTTTTTCGTTAGCTGTGTGGCAAGTGGCATCGTCCTGTTGAAACCACATATCCTCCAAATCCTTATCTTCCAATTCGGATCCCAAAGAGTTCGTTATTATCTCGCGATCACCATTCACAGTAACCTGACTGCCCTCATTTTGAAAAAAAAAAAAAAAAAAAAAATAGATGGAATGGGCCAGGAACAAAGAAGATGAAAAACTGCGGCATCTGCTATGACGACTGCTACAGACAACTGAAATAGCGCTTAATTGGATGCGGATTTGTCGTTAGAGGAAGACTCAGGGATAAGGTGATTAGCCAAAATTAAGTTAATGAGCGTATAATGACCATCCGCATCAGAGCGAAATTCGCCAACATTAGTCTAATATGCGCCCACTCCCCCAGGAGAGAAAGTCGACAATTCCAAAAACTGTTTCTAAGAGCTCCTCGAAGAAACATAGGAACAGTGCCCTAGACACTGCGTGAAAATCGTTCTTGGCGATTTTTACGCAAAACTAGGGAAGAAGAAAATCTTTGAAAATACAATCGGTAAGCACAGCCTTCATGACAAAACGTCCGAAAACGGACTAAGGCTATTCGATTTTGCTGCAGGGCTAAGTCTTATTGCAACTAGTACACGCTTCCCGTATCTCAAAATCCATAAAGGTACATGACATGGCAATCCCCAGATCAATCAACCGTCAACCGATAGATGTCGGAAATTTCCGAGGGGCCAACTTTGACTAAAACCACTACCTTGTTGGAGCCAAGGCACGAATGAGGATATCTTGTTCGCGACTCGCACGAACTACCGCTGTGAAGCGGTATGACGTCGGAAAGCTACAATCCCAAGAGATTGCCAATGCCTTTTCCAATCGAGTGTCCCTTCAATTATCCTTGAATCCTATGCCCACAACATCAAGCATTAAGGACCAGTGGCAGCAATGCCAAGACGCCATCAGAACCGCTGTCTCTGAGATTCTGACGGCAAAATGTTGATGCAAAAGTGAACAAGGGCTGCTTTTGATCACTATAACAAGATTTACAAGGAGATAAGAACAGAAGATCACCGAATTCTCAAAAAGAAAAAGAAGCAGAAGCGCTCCTTTGAGGAAATTGAGAGGTGCCGTGACAGGAATGAGGTACGAAAGTTTAACCAAAAGGTAAAAAGATCTAGCGAGGGTGGGAACTGGGAAGCCCCGAACTCAAGCCTGTAAAGATCAGCAGGTAGACATACCAGTAGAGTCACAGTTTGTTTGTTTGTTTGTTTTATTTGTACACTTGCATTTTAAGATACAATATCTTATAAGCTAACACAAGTTTAAATATGAAATAATTCTAAGCTTACTTTAGGAAAATTATATTACAATGAAAAATTAGGCTAATCAATTATCAAATTATTTTAATTTTTTAATGTTCTTACTTTTGCTGTAATTATTTCAGCTGTTTTAGATGTTCTTTGTAGAAACAAAAAGAATAGGCTTCAAATGCATGCTAAATGAGCAGCTAATTTATTTTCAAAGCTTCGGGGATCTATTATACGTTTAATACTTATAGGAAGATTATTCCATAAACGAGCGGAGTTGATGAAGAACTGTCGTTCAGAGGTTAGACACGTAAACCGAGGTTGTAAAATTAGTTGCGATCTATTGGAAGAAGATATTTGTAATCGATCAAAGTGATAAGAAGGTTGATGTGTTTGCATTACCCGAAATAGTAAGACTAAGGTCCTGTACCGGATGAGGTTATCAAATGTTATGTTATAAATAGATTTTGAGTAAACAGATATCCTATCATACCTTTTAAGTTTATATATATACCTTGCAATACTATTGTACTTAACATTCAGCTTCCGTCTGCTATTGGAGTCGCAATTGCAATAAATTTCACATCCGTTTGTCAGTATTGGTATAACCAATGTCTTAGCAATAGCCTAGTTTTCAGGGGAGTATAGTTTTGAGCGACCCATAACATGCGGAGAACCCCATATGCTCTTCCTATAATTGCATTAATGTGAGTGTCCCATGTTAGTCTCCGGTTAAATATCATACCTAGATTTTTTGCAGTCTCTACGTATTCTACTACTGCTCCGTCCAGTAAAATTTGTGGAAAATATGAAACATCTACTGGTTTCTTGGAGATTATGAGACATTTGGACTTACTCGGGTTTAAGAAGAGCCAATTTCTTTGGGCAAACAGTGAAATTTTGTCTAGGTCTTCATTAATTGTATAGACAGAGTCCTCAATCAATCCGAGAGGGCAACTTTTGTATAGTTGAACATCGTCTGCGTACATTTGAATTGTTGATTGAGAAACGATTTTAGGGAGTTCATTAATATAAAGGGAGAATAGTAGTGGACCAAGAATCGATCCATGGGGAACACATCTTGTGGTAGAAAGAAAACTAGACATTTGACCGTTTGCATACACAGCTTGCCTTCTTCCAGTCAAATATGAATCCAATAACTGGACCGCAGAATATGATAGGTAAAAGGGCTTTGACAAACTTAGGATGTACGCCATCTACTCCAACTGCGTTTGACTTGATCAACAACAGGCCCTCAACAACGTCTGTGCTCTCGACTCTTGAGAATTGAAAAACATTATTGAAGTTGTTTTGGGAGTCATGATCATGACGAAACGGAATCATTGCCGGAAGTGTAGGAAAGGGTAAATTTACAAATTTTAGGTTTAGAGCACTGCAATCTACATCATCCAAATTCGATAAACTTCTTTTCTTTGCTAAGCCTATCTCTCGTAAATTATTCCATAATTTCCTTCCACTAAAAGAAATGTTCAAGCGGTTACAATAAAAATCTTTTTTTGCCGATCGTATTTTGCAGATAACTTGATTTCGTAAATTTCGATAATATTGTTTAAATTCTTCAAGCCTATACCGTTTCCAATTATTAAAGGCTTGATTACGACGACGCATAAGTTCACGGATTTCTGGGGTAAACCGTGACCGTTGATCCTTTCTGCATATTCTCGTACGCACGGGAACATGTGTATCAAATAGTGATAATAATTGTGAGTTCATGAATTCTATTTGATCACTCGGAGAAGCTAAATAAAAAATACTGTTCCAATCGATATTTCGAACATGGATTTCCAGGATGGCATAGTCAATAGAATTAAAATCTCTATACTGATACGAAACATTTGTTCTCTGAACTTCGAAGTCAAATGACATGTAAATAAGGTCATGCTTTGAAAAACCATGTGCCGAAAGAAAGCAGATCTTTGAAAAGTACCTTATTCGTATCACTGACAAAAAAAACGTCTAAGAGTGTCCTCGAATCATCAGAAAAATGTGTTGGAAAGGAGGTGTTTACAGGGTGCAAATAGAAAGTTCTCATTCCATCAATTAGATTTTTTTCTATTAAGAGATTACTGTTAAAGTCTCCTCCTATAACTATCTTAGAGGACTGAACGGATATTTCGTCCATTAATTGTAAAAATGCGGAAAGACTGACATTAGGCGCGTTTTATCGAAATTCTATGTGCACTTATGTACACTTCAGTAAAACATCGCTCATGGGAAAACAACAACTCCTTATGTCAATAGCCTAAGTGCACATAAATATCGCAGTAAGCTAACTGCACACAGGGATGGTTGGTAAATTTCTTTTTTTGGCACCCAGAGGTTGGCAGTCTTTGGGTTGTGTTCGTTCATATTTCTGATTTTCGACAACAGATTGAATAAGTCTGTTTCTTTACTTTTTGTGCACAGAAATTTTTTTTTAAGGAGTGGTTGTAAAATTCTTTCAGAAAATCTATTAAAGAGCGTAATTGTCTTAAAAGTAAAGAAACGCCTTGAACAAACCATTCGCAGCAACGCAACACTTGGAAAAACGTCTGTTTGACAGTTTTTGTATTTGTTTTGGCTGTGCACGATTTCTGTCCACAGAAATTTTGGTGCCGGAAATTCGCAGGACGGGGAAATTTTTTTATTCTCTCGAGAGCACTCTCGTTTTTGTGCACTGCTACGAAAAATCGGAACGGGATTAGACTGACTTTCGCCGAATTTCGGTGCATTTCGTGCGAATTTTCAGTAAAGAAACACACCTAATGGCTAATAGAAGAGTCAGGTGGTGACTTAGTGGGGACATAAATAGACACGCAGTTACTAACACACACACACACACACACACACACACACACACACACACACACACACACACACAAGGGAAGTTTCGCAATCGGTCAGAAAAAAAGAACATCAGACAGAACACATAAGAACATCAGAACCAAGGCAACCAAAAACATGAGTCACAAAATGAATCTAATTGAACACAGCCATTGCGAAAAAAAATTAAAGTGACATTTGTTTGTTTACCTCGAAAGTAAAAAGTTGAAATGCGGCAAATAAATTGAGAATCGAGAATTAAATAGAGAAAAATACAAATGGAAAGTAAAAGGTATGCATTTATATCCTTAGAATGCAAATTTTTAATGTTTCTTATCCTTAGAACAATTGCAAAGGGTGCCAACACTGAAAGTGAAAATTGAAAGTGACGTCCGAAGTGAATATAAACCAAAAAATCGTTTTATTGAAAGTGTACATAAGTGCACATAGAAAATTTTCAATAAAACGCGGCTATTCTTATTAGGTCTATATACCGTTCCAACAAGTAATTTTTCCTCACCACATATCAGATCCACAAATACGTATTCTATAGCACTACCAGTACCTGAAAAACATTTAATTTTGCACGTTATACCTTCTCTAACAAATATCGCCACCCCTCCACCTATACGCTCTTCTCTATCTGCTCGAAAGAGCTTATAACCCCTTACTCCGCATATTTCATCGTTAAAACAGTTTGCAAACCAACAACCAAGTTTCGGAAACGCATACGACATCAACCTTGGAATCAAAAAATATATCCCTAAGCTCATCAATTTTTGGCAATAAACTTTGCGCATTTATATGGCATATCTTAAGACCGTCGCTTTGATTACATAAAATGTTAACCATTGAACACAACTGCTAGCATCGTTTGCGGAACCACTATTGTTTAAAAATCCGGTAACCATTACAGCTCTTAATTTTATTTCTACTCAGATCAAAAGTTCTCAGTACAATGAATATAATATGTGATTTAAGTCACAATAAAAAATGAAAAAAAAAGTTAAGCGGAAAAATAAATTCAACAAATGGAATGTTAAAGAAAAAATGGAGAATAGAAAAAAGAAGAAAAATATAAAAAGTAAGAAATAAAAAAATTTTTAAGAAAGAAAGAAAAAATAGATTTTAATCAAATAAAAAGTTTGAGAAGCGCTATATTATACAGCTGACGTGTGTGTAGGCATGGCAATTCCATTCAAGTCATCTATGTTTTCGACCAGTTGTGCTTCATCCTCAGGTTGACGTTTAACGTAAACAAATCCGCGAGTGGTATAAACAGTCGTCAGGTATTTGATCTCCTTAGGCGAAGTGCTTTCTGAAGTAAAGAGTAATTTTTTTTTGTCAAACACTCTCGAAGAAAGATAGGAGTTTCTTTTTCTTGGTTCAGTCCTACGTCACGCAGACAAAGTTGTTTTTTGTTCGGGTCGTTGCGGTGTAAAGCGATAGATTTAAGCACAAAATTTTTGTCGTACGGTGACTGAAATTTAATTAGGATTGCAGAGCTTTTAGATGTTTTGTTTACCGGGCGAGTGCGGAAAATGCTGTTTAGAGATGGTGGTTTAATTTCAAGAGTGTGACACAAGTGATTAAAATAAGTTTTTAAGTTCTCGTCTTGTATTGGCGGGATGCCAAAGAGAACAGCATCAGATGAAATGTGTCTGTTATTTTGGAGTTCTTGATCCAATTCAATTTTTCGGACGATTTCGTCGGAATCTGCAATTTTATTATTGGCATCCTTTAGTTGTGCGGTGGCTTTTAACAGGTCATTTTTAGTTTTGCCAAGTTCTGTTTTAATTTCAGACATTGTTTTTGTTAAACTTTTCACATCAGATTGAAGTTTGTTTACATCGAGTGACGTTGTTTGATTTGCACTTTCAATATGATCGACGCGTTTGCATATACTTGTTATATCAGATTTAATTTCGGATATTTGTTTTTCGACGTTTTTTGTTATGGTTAGCTCCGATTGCTTAATTTGTGATGATATTAAAGCAATAATTAACTCACTTTTTTGTTCGAAACGTTGGTCCATTTTTTCCCACATTTTGCTGTCATCCAGAGCTAGGCTTTGGTGTGAGGTTTGAGGTAAGTTTTCATTTTCATTCGAAAGAGGGGCAGTTTTACGGGGAACTATTTTTTGATTGGGGGTGTGAGTTAGGTTTTTCACTTTATCGATAGGTGTACTTGTTTTGTTGGATTTACCACTACCAGACATAATAAACGTTGTTTTCGGAACTTATAAAGTGCAAATGTGTACAAAGAGAGAGAGAATTTATTTGCAACTCCGATGAAAAAAGAATATTCACTTCACTGATTTAATTAATTTTCAATAATCTTTCACTGTGGTGTTTAACGATGGATTGAAATTAGATAGAAAACACAACTTTAAATATTTTAGCAGCAATAAGGTTTGAATTTGAAACCTGGATACTATGATATGATTCGATTGAAACCGCCGCCAAGAAAAACACGTCTACTCAGTAGCTTTAGACATTGCCGACTCAGTCACTACTGAGGATCTGGAAAGACCAGTCGGAAAGGAGCATGCACCTGCTGATCTGATCCGATCCGATGAATGGAACCTCAGTATCGTATGCCCGATTCTAAAGAAGGGAGACCCTAACAATTGCGCCAATTATAGAGGGATAAGCCTCCTTAACATCGCTTATAAGACCTTGTCTACTGTAATATTTGATCTTCCCGAGGAAAAAATATATATTGTCAGTCGTATTTCTAATCCCATTCCAAAGTATGTCTAACTTTGGACAGCTCTAAGAACAGTGTCCAACTCCAAATCGTATTTATAAACACTTTCATCGCTGTCTAAGGAACGTCTAACTTTAGACACCAAAATTTGTTGTCTAAACTATGGCTAAAGTGGCATTTGCTACAGCAAAAAACAATTTTGTTGAACATGTTGTAAAAAACTGTTGAGAGCTCTAAGATCGAAAAAAATAAGTAGTTTGAGGTGCAAAAATACTACTTTCAACAATTTAATTTATAAATTGCACAAATTTCATCGTTTTATGAGACTTGGAAAAGCTGTAACTCAAAGTCAAATCAGCTGCTTTTTTGGTCTGGTTCAAGTGCTACGTCACACTCTTTCAGAGCCATTTAGTTGTTGCACTCGTATATCAAAACACAAAAAATGGTACTGCACGGATACATCATGAACGCCACCAGTTAGTTTTTCATTTGAAGATGACAGTTTGAGGGGTTGTTTAGACAACTGTTGGAATGCATTTATAAATACGAAATTGGCTAAGGGTTGTCCAACTCTTTAGACACCGTCTAGTTGGACAGTTGTCTAAGGATGTTTTAAGCAAATTTTATAAATACGACTGTGTATCTTTAAAGGAATAGAATTAAGTTATTGAATAACTTAGAGTACCCGCCTAGGGTCAGTAAGTTAATTAAGTTATTATGTAAGCTAGTTTAAACATTTTTGTTAGCATGTAAGTAGTTATAATTGAAATAAAATAAAAATGAATTTAAAAATTAAAAAAAAAAAAAAACAATGCAGCGGAAACCTAGTGTCGACGGACACGGACCGTGAGATGATTTCTGTCAAATTGTCGATAAAGTCGATGCCTGGTGGGGGATGTTGTCGAATGTCTATGAGTAAACAAAATTATGGACACTGAGCAAGTCACATCATACCCTATAGAGTGTCCCAATTTCTTAGGAGTATCAGGAGTGGCTGCAAGTTGGTGTTCCAGTGACAATAACGAGAAATCTAGAATATTACACACCTACAAATTAAACATCTGAGATGCGGCACTACAAAAGTTTTAATAATAACTGAAATGGCAAAAAAAGAAAACGTTTTAATTCCCCATATTTCTTTAATTGGCCCTGATTTGTCATTTTAGTTTGAAAAAGTGCAGTTTCCTCTGAAACCAGTATTAGATATTAGTATAAATAAGGCTCAAACGCTTAAATTGCAGGTGCTCGTTTAGAACACCCCATGGGAACTCTATGTGGCACGGTCACGTGTATCAATCCCACAAAACCTTTTTATTTCGCAAAAGATGGAAAAATTAAGAACGTCGTATGCAAACATACTTAAATGAAATAATATAAGTATAGGTTACTTTAATGCATGAATGTGTTTTACTTGCAAAATAATTAGCCTAAAAAATTAAAATGCTGCCGAAAGTCACTATTTCACGCGCACAAAGTCGCGGGCTTACGGTAAGTAAGTAAGTAAGTATATATGTGTTGTATTGTATTGCTATATGTGTTTAAAAATTTTCTAAATCTATATATATATATTTTGTATCTTATATATCTGTTTCAAATTTTTCTTAATGTACTATATGTTTTTATATATGCTTTTTATATATGTTTTCAATATATCTGTGGCCATAACCCATAACAGCATAAGTCAACTTTCGATACTTTTCAGGAGAATCATTTGAAGTTTTTGTCATCAGTTGAAGCGCTTTTATAATCGAAATTATTACCATAAGCAGAGTTTTTAAGTTGTTAAGGGCCAGTTGCTCAATCGAATTATAAATTTAAGTTCTACATAAAGTTTTCATTTTTGTATAAGACGTTTCGGAATTCTTAAGTTCTACATAAAATCCCCATACTAAAGTAGAACTTTATGTAGAACTTAAATTTATGATTCGATAGAGCAACTGGCCCTAAGTGATAGAAAATAGAATTTACTTTGTTTTGAAGTTTAAATTTTCTTTAAATTTCTTTTATTATACTGTAATTTTGAGCAAAAACCGACTTGTGTTACTTAGCCGCAGATGTGTAATGATTTCTTAATATGAAAAACAACATTAGTACATTTATTGCAAAATAGGAATCTTAAAAGAAATAAATTTCTTAAAAGAAGGGTACGGCAACATCTAACTGATGAGCCCATTGCCGTACCAAGGCGAAACGCTTAGGAGTTTTGGTGATCTTTACGATCTTAAACAAGTCTTTTAAGAAATTTATTTCTTTTAAGGTTCCTATGGCAACTGAAGAAATTTGGTTTTCATTCATCTATGTTGAAATGGATTGAGTCTTACTTAATTGGTAGAACACAAAAAGTATTAATTGACGATAGATACTCAAGATCTATTCATTGTACATCGGGTGTTCCTCAGGGAAGCCATCTGGGCCCGCTCTTATTTATAATTTTTATTGATGACATTGTGACAACTATTCAATTCTGTAGATGTTTAATGTACGCTGACGACCTCAAACTGAATGAATGAATTTCTATTTATTTATACAAATATTACAAATTACAAATATTACAAATATATAGCATGGCTGTTTGCCGTCTGCCTGATCGACAACTTTTTATTCTATAAACAAATGTATATGTCTTTTACAATCTTTAAAAATTTTCATTAATAATTCTGTTTCGGTATTCTAATGCAATTTTACAATATTTATACAACAGGGGAGCATCTACTTCATTTAGATGATGAGTGATCAGCTCCTCTGATAAAACATCGGTTCCAAAGACATGTCTTCTTGTTTCTCGTAGCACTGGACATCTACCCACGAAATGAAAAATGTTTTCTCTTTCACCCATATTGCATAATTCGCACATCAAAGGTAACTCTTCTCTATGGGGAATGAAATTTAGGTTGAGCAGTTCTCCTCTAAGTCTAAATATCATAGATATTTGATCCGTTGTTAGGTCATATCTGAAGTAATTCTTTTGATTAAGATTGTAGTTCAGCTTACTGTACGACATTCTATAGATGGATTCTTTTGCTTCGGATGTGCACCTCAGTCTATTTCGATCGTCAACTGCAGCAATCAATTGGTACATAAGAGGTTTCCACGTAAGATAGTCTTCAGGTGCCAGATTAATACCTTCTTCTTCAGCTAGCTCCAGCCACTCTCTGAACCAACCTGATTTTCTCTGTATCACCTGGAGTGCAGCTATTTTCGGGAGACACTCATCTGACATCTGTAGGACCTTACATATGTAGTCAACATTCAACTTCAGTGTTTTAATAAACAATGGAGATATTCCCGTTTCCAGTATTAACATGTAGTTCGGTGCGTTCGGAGGTAATCGAAATATCCTTTTTATATAAAATCTAGGCAATTTTTCAACGGTTTCATATTTTTGGCTACCCCACACCTGCGCTGCATACATTAATGTTGACTCCGCTATCGATTCAAATATTTGGTATTTACTGCTGTGAGCTATATCTTATTACTGAAGATGTTTCTCCATGCGATATTAATTGTAGTTTTCGCTTTTTGCAATTTATCTGCGAGATGTTTCTCAATGCTGCTTTTATTGGTTATATTGATGCCAAGATATTTATATTCTTTAACCACCTCTATTCTTTCATTATTGTAAGTCCACCGTTCATGATTACTTACTCTTCCTCCACCTCTTTTCGAAAAACCATTACCTTCGACTTCTCAAGACTAACCACTAATCTCCAGGTTTTACAATAGATACCTAGTTTATTAATCATGAGTTGTAGCGATTCTGGTGAGTACGCAAACAACACTAAGTCATCCGCATAAAGGAGAGCCTTGATGGGCGTACCAGCATATTCTACTCTTCCTGGAAGACAATCCGTTATATCGTCAATAAAGAGTGCAAATAAGCTTGGACTCAGCATACAACCTTGCCTTACTCCTGTCTTCGTTTCAAACCATGTCGAAATGTTTTCTCCATCCCATACTGCAGCCTTGGTTTCCAGATACAGATTCTGTAGTACTCGTCCGAACTTGTATGTCATTCCCAATCCAAACATCTTGTACATCAATGCATTGCGGTCGATCGTATCGAAAGCTGCGTTAAAATCGACAAAGAAAACATACAGCTTTTTGTTTCTATCCAAATAGAGGTCAGCGATACTTCGTAGTACAAAGATGTTATCAATGGTGGAATATCCTTGTCTGAAGCCAGCTTGAAATTCTTTCAATAATTTGTGTTCGTCTATCCACATTCTAAGTCTACTTTGCAAAATTGATGTAAATATTTTGTAGGATGTATTTATGAAAGAAATTCCTCTATAGTTTGCCGGGTCCATTGTATCACCTTTTTTGTGGATGGGAAAAATAAGTGCTTCTTTGAACTCCTGCGGTATAAGGCCTGTATCCATGATGTTATTGAAGAGTACCGTTAATTTGTTTACCATATTCTCTGTTCCATGTTTATAAAATTCTGAAGGTATTCTATCTGATCCAGCCGCTTTGCCATCCTTGAGTCCATTAAGAGCTGCATATATTTCCTCCTTCTGTATTATTCCTTCTAAGATCTCATCACTAAAAGCTGGTTGCGCAAATTGCATCATATCATTGGTGGTAGGTAAATGATTTAAAAGTTCGGTAAAGTGTATTCTTAATGCCTCTCAATTTAGATTATTATTAATAACATATACCTTGCCATTTATTTTGTGAGCTTTTTTCCAAAAATCACTCGTACTCTTACAACATACTAACCTTTTTGCCTCTTTTTCATAGTAAACTAGCTGACCCGGCAAATGTTGTTTTGCTTCATAAATTATTTCTAGCTTCTAGATAAAAAAGCGTAAACAATATTTTTCGTTAGCCCATCTTTAGCGAGCGCAAACAAATTGGATATTTTACCCACTCGAGGGCATGCTACGTACAATTGCCCGTGTGGTGTACTCAAATCTAAGCCGCAAATAGACATGGTTTGGCCTTGGGATTTGTTGATTGTCATTGCAAATGCCAATATGATCGGAAACTGAATTTGTTTGAATTGAATTGGCACAGCTGTAGGTATGATAGGAATCCGTGGTATAAGTATATTTTCACCTTTGAACTTGCCATTTAAAATGCTGGCTTCGATAGCGTTTTTCATCAATTTTCGAATGACTAATCGCGTACCGTTGCACAGCCGTGGCGGGTTTAAATCACGAAGCAAGATAATTGGAGATCCAACCTTCAATTGTAAATTATGCGGTGGCATGCCTGGCAAATCAAGTGAGCTCAAAAATTCTGTGGGAAAATTTGACAGCTTCGCTGGCATCGCAAACTGTATTAATAGATTTGCATGATACCAAGTTCCCTGGCAAACAACTGTTGTATCTTCAAATTTAAATTGTCGACATCTGCATTTTTTGCTGCTAAAATAGCTCTTTCAGGAAGCCACTTATGATTTATGTACTGTGTGTGTACATCGGGAAATATTTGTTCAATGAGAGTATTTTACGAATCAGCGATTGTGCAGAAATCGGTCCGTAATTTTACGTATCCAGTTTCATCTTTCTCACTACCGATATCTAAGAATTGTTTTGAGAATGTTTCAGCGGATGGGTCTTGAAGCATTTGAACGTGCATATTTACTTTCAGTTGTACTTTTTCAACATGACGCCACAATGGAGATGATTTTAAGCAAGCGTTGATCTCATCAGCGTATGTTGAACGTGGAATGACGGGAAGTGTTTGTCTGAAATCACCTGAAAGCACCAACAGGGTGCCGGCAAATAGTTTGTCGTTGTTTTAATATCTTTCAATGTCCTGTTCAACGCCTCAATTGAGTATTTGTGTGCCATAGTACATTTATCCCAGATGATAATTTTACACTGTTTTAGATCGGTGGCCATCGACTATTGTTTTTTAATGTTACACACTGCGTCGGGGTTATTTTGAATATTTAGTGGCAGCTTAAATACTGAATGAGTTGTTCTGCCTCCATCCAATAAAGTTGCCGCAATGCCCGATGATGCAACGGCCAATGCGATGCCATTATTTGATCGTATTTCAGCAAGAATTAGTGAAATAAGGAATGTTTTGCTAGTTCCACCCTGTGCATCAAAAAAGAAGAACCCACCCTCGCAGTTTCAGCGAGTAAAATGCAGTCATAATTGGTTCTTTGTTCGTCATTCATTTGTGGGATATTGCGAGTAACAATTGCTGCCCTTTCTACAGCGTTGTACTTCACGATTCATTTCAGTGTTAATTAAATCAGATGCAGGTCGATTTGTCGAATTCATACCGAAATGAGTGAGTGATAACTTGGTAATGACAATGCAAAGATCCCCAATAGCAATCAATGCTTCATTGTACATAGCGTTGCTGAATGTTATCATTAGATCGTTGCACCGTGTACGATGTTGATGCAATATATCAACAGTCATTGAATCTTTGTGATTATCCCACAATATGTTTGCTCGAGCTGGGAAACATGTAGTCAACACTATAGCAAATATTAGACGAATTTGTATTGCTGTACAGTTCAATGCAGCTTCAGCAAGCATACACTCCCACTGGTTATCGTCTTCCAGCAAGCCGAGTGCAAGGCATGCGTCTTTATATGTTGGATACTGTTGTCCATTCTTTTTACGTATATCTTGAAATGATAATGGGCCAGTAACATTAACCAACAACAGTCGAAGATAAAAGCACTCAGTGTGTCCTGGATTGACTTTAAATAATCGCCCCAAAGCGTTCGATTTAAATCAATTGAGACGTGCATCAACTGGAGAGCCTTGCTTGCGGGCCATCCATTTTTTTGTTTGAGTAATAGCGTGGTACTTGTGAATAGAGTAATGTTCTTGTAAAGGCAAAAAAATCATCCGTACTATTACACAATTCAAAAAATGCAGTGAGTGCAGTTTTAGGTGGATTTGTAGCACGATCAATCACTGTCTCGTTCATAAAAAATACACGCTGACCGTTTTCAAGATGGACGGCTAGCTGAACAACTGATGGATCCCGTTCATGGATTGGAAAAGCGAAGATACGCCAAGCAGCTTCATTGGAGCTGATGTACCGACCAATTTGGTAGAGCGTAATTTCATCATTTTTAATCATTGGAGGAGCATTTACATTAGTGTTTTCTACTCTAAACACAGCTATATCACAGCTGGACATTCTTGCAAATATATTTGATGCTCTTCACAGAACTGCAAAACTCAATATTAATATGAGCATTGTATGTCTTGTTTAGCAGAGGTGAATACGGCACCACCCAACGATTGTCAATGTCAATGTCTGTGTTGCTGATATTTTTAATAAATGATTGTCCGCCATTATCGGGATTTCTTCGACGATATATTGGATATCCGTCGGTATTTGTTATTGTATCATTAGTGAAATCTTTAGGGAAATTTTTAGTACATTTTCCATCTGCCATGCAGGGCGATGAACGATAAAGAGTACCGCATGGACCATGAATCATGTTTGCTGTAACAATATCAAACAGCACTTGGTCAGTAGACGGATCTGGAATTTCCGCAGAAATGATACTATCGATTTCTTCAGCACCAAAATGTGCGCATGAGGTAATCTTCGCTTTTGCCACTCAACGGAATACAGCCAGCAACGTGTGGGACCGAATACATGTAATTTAGTAATGAAACCTATTAGAGATTTCAACTTTTGTCTGAATACACGAGCTGTAATGTCATGACGATATATTGCATTAATATAATCTCTGGCCATTTTGGATTACATGCACAGAGCGAAAAAGTACTACATAAAATCAATAAGATTGCCTTATTGAGCTACTTTGCTAAGAAATTTTATTAAAAGTATCAAATAATATGATATTTTCATAGAGAAATCTTATTGAGAAAATCTTATTAAAGTTTTGAAAATTTTGTACTACAGTTTCTAAATGGTAAGTCACATTAAATGATGTAAACAATGTGAAAACCTTATTACTAATCATTTTTAAGAAGAAAATCTTATTCACATATTTTTTCTGTAAAGGCTAATAAGGACATCTTCTTAAATCGAAAAGTTTCCCTTATAAAAATTTAGGCGTTTGATGAACAATAAGAAAACCTTATTACTTTTCAGTTTCAAAAGTATTCGTATTGAAAGCTAATAAGATATCTTGGGCGGCCGTGGTGCAGTGGTAGAGTGTTCAGTAGATAGGCCGGGACGCGTGGGTTCGAATCCCGCTCTGGGCATCAACTTTTCTTTCAGACTCCCAGTTTCATATGGACGCCGCCCTTGAGGTTATATGTTAAATTACTAACAACTTATTTCCAACTACTGCAACACAAAAAAAGGGAAGGCTGCTACTCTGGTAGTACAATGGACCGGAAATTAGGTCTGAGTTCTCCAGATTAGCATATAAACGTCCTCTTTTTTCAAAAAAAGAGAAAATAGTAATAATAAGATATCTTTTTAAAAGTATGTATGTGGATATCTCATGAAATGGTCATCAACAATCTGATAAGATAGTCTCTATGGTTTTAATAAGACTTTCTTCTTGGATGAAAACCATAGAGAAATCTTATTATTTTTCTTCTATTTTATGTGGTACTTTTTTCTCTGTGTGTGAACGTTATAAATAAACACGGTCGTCCATATCCGCGCACGTAAATCATAGAATGCATATGAAGTGGACTGCCTACGTACGATGATGGTAAAATGACAGAGTTACCAATTTCGGCGACGTCGGCGATGTTGTTTATTTTATAGCGTCTCGTAAGTGAATGTACTCTTCCGCACGCAGCTTGAGTTGATTAAATCGTAAGTATCGTAGTCGTTCGCCTTCTATCTTCGCGTACATGTCGACCATGAATTGTTGACAAAGCTCACGACATCGTAGAATGACGTTGTCCAGGCCGCGCCGAATCATTAATCGGTACGCATAATAATCTTTCGAGCTAACGTTCTTGTTTGTTTTTTACCCTGATATCGCAATGAATTCTCTGAGTAATAAATTTTAAATTTTATTTTCTAACAAATTAAATTAATAAATATGACATTTACACTGAGACTGTAAAATCTAATTTATAAAATTCTCGTGTCACAGTATAAATTAAAGAAAAAATGTTAAGGGAAGATGACCCTTATCACTTAGGGGTATGAAAAATAATTAGTAGCCGATTCTCAGACCTACTGAATACGCATATAAAATTTGGTAAGAATCGGTAAAGCCGTTTTGGAGGAGTACGGTAACTAACATTGTGACAGGGAAATTTTATATATATAAAGGTTATTTTTTTCTCTTTACATAGTGTTTTAAATTTTCTGTTTAGTTGGAGGTAACGTAATCTAGTAAACTCATTGTTGTCTCTTCTATAGCTATTTAGACAAGTATATGCTAATTTTCTTGCCGACATGCACTCTGAATCAAACCAAGGTTGTTTAAATATTTTTCTTCCATCGTATTCCTTTAGTATTGGAGCCGCTTTCTTAATGCAATCTTCAATGCCTCTCAAATTACAATTTTCTTCAGTCATCAAATTTAAATCCAAACGATTTCTATATGTAATTGCATTTGAATGATTCCAATGCAGTTTGGGCATCAATTTTAGGTTCCTGTTTTGCTCATTATCCGTTCCTCCGATGCTAAAATGAATGACTATTGGCATATGATCTGAAAAAGGTACTTGTTCCACTTCGAAATCAGTAATCACTGAATTCCATTTCTCTCCAGCAAGTCCATAATCAATGACAGAACTTCCCTGTTTTCCAACAAACGTATGTTCACCAAATTCATCACCATCACTCGTACCATTCAGAATTCGGAATCCAAAAGAGTTGCAGAGATCAAGCAATTGGTTCCCCTTATTATTCTTCACAATATCTTTAGATTGCCTACTTAGACCTCTTCTATCGTTCTCTTCACCATCTGTTGTACCCACTCTTGCATTCAGATCTCCTACTATTAGCAAATTTGAACCTGACCTACACTTAATCGCTTCTTTCATCTTGTTGAAATCTACATCCCAGTTGTTGCATTTGATATAGCAGGGTATAATACGAAAAAGTTCGCCATCAATTTTGAACTCTTTCGATCCGAAAAGCGAGATATCAAAATTATATTGAGACACATAAGCCCCATTCGGATCGAAAGGGTTAAATCTAAAACTATTATATCATTAACAGCTGTAAAAGCGTAACTGCAGCTTCCAAGAACGTTCCAAGGATTAAATAGAGGAATACATTCTTAAGACTGTAACATACGGTACCACAGCCGCTCCGTACTTACACTACATATATCAGTTATCTGAAGATGAAAAACATTTGTACCCAAGGGAAGCAAATTATTGTTTGAAGGATTCTATGTAGATGATTGCTTAGGAGGTGCAAACTCGGTACACGAATGTATAAGTCTTCAACAAGAACTGATTCCTCTACTTCAAAAGTGTGGATTCAACCTTCGTAAGTGGACATCAAACCACTAAACCTTTATCAAAAATTTGTCAAAAGACATAGAAATGGAGCCAGAACATGATTTTGACAATAATAGAACGTTTAAAATTTTGGGACTCACATGGTGCCCAACAACAGATGACTTTCAATTTAAACTAAATTTGTCGTTCAGTTCAAAAGGTACCAAAAGGGAAATATTAAGCGATGCTATAAAAACCTTTGATCCATTTGACTGGCTGTCACCAATAACAATCGATGCAAAAATACTTATTCAAAAACTATGGCTTTTGGACATCGGTTGGGATGAAAAATGGTTCAAATAAAAGTACAAAATGAATCGAAAACGAATTCAAAACAAGGCTATCAATATTGACGAAAGTAAGAATTCCACGGTGGACACAACAAGCTTAAGGATCTCGTATCGAGCTCTACGGATGCAGATGCATCAGAATCAGCATATGCAGCGGTAGTGATATACTACCGCTGCATATGCTGATTGGTTATAAATGGTGGCACTATTATATGCCTATTAGGATGGGTCAAAAAATCGATTGTTTTACAGGTGACACGGAAAAATGGGTTGCTAGACACCTTAAAAAAATTCTCACCAAGCATGAGCTCTAAATTTTAATAGGAAGATCCTATGCATTGCAATTTTGTATATTTTTTTTTCAGTCCAATAGAAAAAAATTCATACCTCATCATTTATCGATTGAACAGAAAAATGTTTTTAAAAGAATTTTTTAGAAAATTTAATGCTCTACAAAAAAGGTATCATATATTTTGTCGCTAAACCTCACCATTTGAAAGATGTTAAGTATCTAATTTTAATTATTTTAATACAGATTTCAGTTTTGTTTAGGAATTTTATAACTCGACAATAAATGACTTTTACAAAATGAGCAAACAAATTTTTGTTAAAAACTAACTGCTCTATAAAAATGGTTTATTATGTTTTTGATTAAATTAACCGTTCAAAAGATATTCACCATCAAACTTTCATGTGTACGGATGTAAATAGTTTTTGATGAGATATTCGAAAAATTTCAATTTAAATTATAAATTTCATATGAATTTCATTTCTTGTCATTAATATAAGTATTATTTGAGTTTTTTTTCACAATTCAAACAGATGAAATAAAATACAAAACAAAAATTCTCTAGAGGAGATAATCACCATATGGTCTCCATCTCCAATCCTGATTGTTCTTTTTCTTCACCAATGTAGTGGTGAGCAAACACTTGAGGACGATGGCTGACAGATTCCTAGTTGCATCATGTGCTGAAACTCTGTCTTTGCGGCCGTATGGATAGCAGCATCTAAGCGTCTGGGGCTCGAAACTGGTAGTTGCTTTTTTGTTTCAATGTGTTTGATTGGCGCGAAATAGTCTGGCTCTGCTGTTAAATTTGGAAATTCTTTTAAAATTTTATTATACTCGTGATTACTGACTTGAAAATGTTTTGGGGTCGGATCGTCAGTTCTCATTGTAGACGCATTTGTGTGCAGTTAGGTTAGAGGGTCTATCAGTCTCTTGTTCTTGGTGTCTACAAAGGGGTTGAATTTTGCTAAGAAATCGGCTCTTACATTGGTCTACTACGGCGGTCTACTAAAATTCGCCGAATTTTTATTTTTACACCACACATCCATACTCCTCTGGCAAAATTTTTTCCGCTTCGCTCTTATTATTCTATCGCGAGTAAAAAGCCAAACGAACATAATTCGCCTCCGGATAACGAAAGGCTTGTGGTTGGTGAGCATAAGAAATGAGCGAACAAATTTCGTTGAGATTTTCTTAGTATCGTACGAATATTTACAATCATGAGGCACTTTTCTTGACAAAAGTCTCTTAAAATTTTCTATCGTACGGTTATCTAGAAAGGAACAATTTTTTTTCAATAATTGCAAAACTTACGCGAAAAAGAAAATGATTTTGTTAAAGTTTGGTATTTTGAATACTAGGATTCATATTTACATTTGTAAACTTATTTGAAATCCGAAATATAAAGCAATTTTTTGCCATTTCGAAATCCTTCGAAAAAATTATATTTTTATATAAGGTCTTTTAATTCCATTTTTACCTAAATTGTAACGACCGCTTGTGCAACTGATTAAGAAGTAATGATTTGATGAAGGTATGAATGAATGCAAGTTTTCTCTGATCAGTGGAAATTTTTCGTCAAGCTCATAGCTGTTTTTTTTTTTGTAAGATTGCACTTTGTGTCGCTTTCATAAAACTGAGTAATGTTTCATGGTCAACTAAAAAAAAAAAAAATATGGCCTCATGACACTTTAGAGAAGCGTCATAAAAGCATTACACTGTATGGCGTAAAGTCGCAAAAAAATATGGCTTTACGACGCTTTGACAAAGCTGGGGTAACACTGGTTCTTGTGTGTTTGGTTGTGTTTATAACCGCGTCTTAATAAATTTCATTTTTGTAGTGTAATTTACTTGTTGTAATTATAAATTGCATTTTAATTAAGTGTTTTCAAGTTAGAGTTACCGTCTAGTGTGTTATTTTGATTTGTAAATCAGCTTGTTTCCAATTCTTTTTGATTTTCTGTTTACTTTAATTGTATAGTGATAGTGTTTGGTAAGAAAAAAATTTTTTCCGTTCACATCAATTGAGTGCAATTTGAGCGTTATTAATAAATATTAGTCTCTCCCTTTAACTACTTTAAAATTCCTAAGCTATCCTTTTTCCTCATACCATAATCTGCTAAGAAAACCTAATTTCATTTACTTAACTTTGTAAACTCAAAATTATCGTCTGCATGGTGCAGTTGGTAAAAGCGCGCTTTTCTTTTAGAATAAATACTAAGTAAGCCAAGCTATTCCGGTTCGATTCCCAGTCAATCCCTAAATTTTTTTTTTTTTTTAATTTAAAATTTAATTTTTTTTTTGATTAGCCATGGCTTTTGCGGCGGGTAAATGTATGGATAGTTCCAACTCACCTCTTTTCGCATGCTATGGTCCATGTGGTAATGCATTTCATGCTTAATATTTTGGGGCCAACAATGCACTTTTAGATAAAATAAGTGCTTTTAAAAGTGCTTGTTGGTATTGCGAGGATTGTAAGAAGATATCTACTTCTCAATTAGCGATAAAGATGTCTACGTTCAAACTAGAAATTGAAAAGCTGTCGAAAGGTTTCGATCAGTTGCACAAAGCTTTCAATAAATCCGTTTTGAACTTAGAATCATTTTCTTCTCCCTGTAGCTCTGTTGAAGTATCTACATCTACAGACGACTTAGAAACTTCAATTCCCCAGAAAGCTCTCGATTTAAAGAACCTCAATGCTCAGTCTAATTCGTCAGCAACTAAAAGCTCTGCCTTGATTCCAAGTACAGGGCCTAAAAAAAATCGTGAAGGCATTGTGACTAGCAAAAATTTGAGCCCTCCTTCAAAGCGCAAGACTTTGAGAAGCAACTCTGTCAAAATCAATATTCCTTCTGTCCCGATGGAAGCAGTAGTTGAAGCTGTAGATTTTGAAAATAGATCATTGCCATCTAATTCTGATCCTGAATCTGGTGCATATTTTACACCAATGGAGGCAGTTCCAAAACCTAAGTTAATTTTTGTGTCTCGGCTGAGGCCAGATATTAATTCAAACGATGTTTTGCGCTATCTAGTATCAAAGAAGTTAATTCCTAACGAAAATTTTATTAAATGTACTAAGATAAGCAAAACTGATAGCTTTGTGTCTTCGTTTAAGCTGATTGTCCCGCCATCGTCTTTCGACTCTATTTGTGACAGTAACTCTTGGCCTGGTGGTGCTCTTGTTAAAGAATTTTCCATCAACAGGAGAGTTAAAAACAAATTGGTTATTAATACTGCTCCAAAAAACTAATTAGATTTTCCCTCTTTTATGAAAACGTAAGAGGTCTTCGCAGTAAAACTGCTGTTTTGTATGTTAATTCCCACGTTTTTAAACATGACGTATTTGCTCTGACTGAAACTTGGCTAAACTCAAGTCACTTGAACACCGAAATCTTGAGCCCTGTATTCTCGGTCTACCGTAAAGATCGAGGGATGAATTGACATCTGTCAAATAGCGAAGAGGTTGAGTTTTTAAGTAGCTCCAAGCAAAAAGTGAAAAAAAATTAAAATTTATAAGTTTTTTACAAGTATCTGCAGTAAAAGTTGAGAAAAAAGTCATCTCACTCAATCAGCTAATTCAAGTGAGTTTCATTTAATTTCGTTTGTTGCGTATGATTGTTTAAGTTTATTTGCCAATATAACGTCACAAAAAGTGCATATGAACAAGCGAAAAGTAGACGAAATATCACCGAAAGTCTTCAATAATAACAAAAAAGCGCAGATCTGTTCAAATATGTCCGATGAATTTGTTGCATCAATGTCTAAATCAGATTTAGCTGATTTGATTGCTGGGCTACTTGATGCAAAGCTTCATGATACTGCAAAGAAAAGTGACATTGAAGCAATCGCCAATGTAAACGAAAGAATTTTGGAACAAAACGTCCAATTAAGCACCAAAATAGCTGCCCTGGAAGAAAAGTATGAATGTTTGGAAAGTAGATTCGAGGAAATGCAAAGAAGAACTACAGAATGCAATCTCATGCTTAGAGTCACTAACCAAGAAGGAAAAGATGAAAAAGAGTTGGCAAGAAGCATCTGCTCTTCAATAATTCAACCCCCACTAAGCACTGACAATTTACAAATTCATGAACTTCGCTCCAGGAATCCGAATGTAAAGAATTTTATTGTCAAATTAGAGTCAAAGCAACAAGTTATCACTGCTTTAAAGTCATCAAAAGACCTAAAGAACACTGGGGTAAACATCTTCAAAGACCTTCCAATCACAATACGGCAAAAAAGAAATCAGCTGCTAAAGATAAGAAGGAGTCTAAATGAAGTTAATGCAGATATAAAGGTATCTGTGAGAGACGACAAAATGTTTATTCTCGACAAAGTTTTTCGTTGGAGTCAAACATTGGGACTTTTGCACAACAACACAGCGAATGGAATTATAGAGTTAAACCGCATGTACCAGACAGATCTAAGCAATCAGCTGAATAATTTGAAGGATGAAGATTTACGTCAAAACACAAATCATGTCAACAATATTACCCAAGCGACACCAAGCAGTCAAGGTGGAAACCGATTAGTGAGGACATCAACCTTTAAGTTGAATTCGAACTCGAATAAAGTATAGGGTAAAGCCCCCGTCTGTCAAAATAAGAAAATAGATAAAGAATTAAGAAACATTAAAATTTTAAGTTACAATATAGCAGGTCTTAGTAATAAGTCAATTTATGTAAAATTTTATGAACTAATTAATAATTATGATTTAGTATTTTTATATGAAACGTTTGTGGTTGAGGAAGACTATAAATTATTCTACGATCGATTTAAAAATTTCAATTTTCTATGGATCCCGGCAACAAGGCAAAGTACGAGAGGAAGACCAACTGGTGGATGTTTTTTTGGCTACAAAAATTCTATTCAAGATATATCATGCGCGTTCAGATCAGATGAAGACGTGGCTTTTGAAGAAGTTGTATTTAATTCCACAAAATACATTATAATACCATCTTATATAAATTGCAACCATTGGGATAGAGATTTCAACGCATTAAATGATTTTCTAGAACGAAACGACATTAGGCGTGTTTTTTTGGGAGGCTGTCCGGTACCTTGTATTGTAAATCCAAAAAAACGTTTCGCGTTTTTATGTTTGATGGTTGGTATCCGTGACGAGTTGTAGTTGGGAAATGTCAAAAATGGCGGTGTTCACAAAAGTATGCAAGTATTTTCTTGTGTTTTTTTTTCTCTGTTTACACGCTGGGTTCAGTTCACTTGAGAGTGAATGAGAACAAGTGCGAAAAACTTTTAAATGTCGGTAATCCGCTAAAATAGATTACTTAGAAGTTTAGAAGTTCAATACTTATATTTTAAAAGTGTCTTAAGAAACTAGACACAAGCGGATACTTGTCTGTATAAGAACCAACTTCCGCTTCATGGTATATATGTAACGAATAAGGAAATCGAGTTTACTATTCCTTAATGGTTATTAATTGTAGATTAAATAAGTCTGGAACAGATGGCGCTTTTGTTGTTATTAATCATAGATTGCATAAATCTGGAACAGATGGCGCCTTAAGCGAATTTCTTTACCGAGAACTGTAAAACATTGTCACTTGCACCTCACAGATGGCGACCTACAGCAACGCGTGGCCGCGTCTGCTAGTAATCAATAAATAAATCTATTTTAAGATAAGACGTAGTAAATACTATTGGAAAAAAATGTCAACATTCACCGAAAAATGTGTTAAGAAACTATGCAAAAAAGAACAAAAAAATAGTTTAACAGAGCTTTTTTCGTTTCTTTTACGATATATTATTATATACCTATGAACCTGCAAATTAAATAATCAAAATCAATAAATTTCTACAATTCAAAAATCGTTAACAAAATTCTTTTCTATTCTATTCTATTCTTGTACAAAATTCATTTCCATTCACTTGTGAACACCCCCTTTTTCTGTTGTTCGAGGTACATGAAAGTATCTAGTCGCACCAACATTTAAAAATGAAACATCGAAAAACTTATTCGATATCGAAAAATCTATCCCTTGTAAGATTTACTCATCCTTTTATCCCCTGTATCTTTTGTTGTTAATTACATTGAAGCTAACAAAATATTTAAGAAAATCTGCAAAGAGAAAAAGAAAACGTTCCATGAAACAGAAGCATTAAAACTTACATGTTGCAAAGATGCAAAAGACTTTTGGACGGCAATTAAAACTCTCAACGGAAAAAATTTTCAAATAAGTGTTAAGCTATCTATTACAACTTTGAAAGAGCACTTTCACTAGGGTGTCCATCTTATCTCTTTAAAAGAGAACATGTTCTCTTTTTTTGGTCCGATCTTTTTTACACTATCTTTTTTCGTTGGGATCTTTTTTTATTCTCTTTTTTCTTTGTATATCACTTTTTTTATTCGAATTATTTTAATAAATTTTTTAATACCTCAATTAAATGTAAACGTGGTGTAAAGCAGTGCTGCCGTTCGATGAATTTACAAAAACAGGAGATTTCCTGTTCAACGGGTTGAAAAAACAGGAGATTTAATTTTTTTCGAATAGAACGTCCAACTGGACTCGAATGTGTTAGTGAACCTCGCTTACGTCGGTATTTTCAATAACGTGCTGGCATCACCTTAAGTCAAATAAAGATTTAGCCATGTTTCTTCTAAATTGTATAAGAATGCTAAGCAGAGAGTTGAAAACTAGATACATCAACCTTACAAAATGAAAAAAATTCTAAGGTTTCTGTTTGGTCTCACCAAACTAAACTGGAAATTCTTTTATTTATTTTTTATTTATTTTTTCAAAACAAAACTTAATTATTATTCAAAGCAAACAAAATAAATAACTTATAAAGTTATTCAAAAACTAAACAAAAAAATTTCATGTTCACAATTACATATTTTTAAATGTATGGCTTACTAATCAAAAACGAATTAAAAACTAAAATAAAATAGGACAATATATCAGTCTTTTAGTTGAAATTATTATTTAAAATATAATCACATATTTTCTCATTGATTTTTCATTAAATTCAAATGTGTTTCCGTATTTTGGAATGTCGTACAATTCAAATCATCTTCTTTTAAGTGCGATCTTATGACAGCAATAGCATTGAGAGTCTTATTCCCTAAACAGTTTCGTTTTTTTGTTTTTTCATCGGTAACAATGCTGAAAATTCGCTCACATTCTGCATTTTGAGTGTGGCAAACTTAAAACAATCTCAGCCAATTTAAAGATATTTTTAAAAATTATTTCATCGTTGTAATCTTTGATACCTGCAATCATGTTCCAAAATTCTTCAATACCTGCGTCTTTTACTTTTTGTCTTTCTTCTTCTTTAAAGTACGTAGGCAAACTATGCCACTCGTTTAAAAGATCAACTGTATTTATCAATTTTGAAAAATGATTACAAAGTATTTGCAAAGAATTCAAGTTTTGTGTTCTGTTTAAATTAAGAGCTATACAAGGATCTACAAATTGAAACTGTTGAAAAGTAAACTATCTATTGGACAACGTTTTTTTATTTCACTGCATCCTTTAATGTAGAAATTTAAAGCATTTTCCCGAATAATTTCAACATCTTCAATCAAAAAAACTGATTTTCTTAAAAATTCCTCACATTCGGCCCCCAAATAAATCTGAGACAAGTTTTTATAATTATCAGCATCTGAAATACCAACAGAACTCGAGGTAGAACTTGAACAGGTATGTTCTTTTATAATAGCCGTATTTTATTTTCCTCGTGATCTGATCCAGATCAGATTTGCCATGAAAAATATATGTATTTGCAAAAACTACACAAGATCCTTTTTTTTTTGGGATCACAATTGCAAATCCAGTTTTTAGTTTCAAGTTTTACATCTAGGGTTACGTTTTCATCGCATATGTTGTCGCCTTTATTTCAAAGTGATTGAAAAAAAAAAACTTAAATGTCAAACTGAAAAAAGTTTGTGTGAAAAAATTGTAGTGCAAGTTGCAGGTCGCTGAAATGGAGGAATTAAAAACGAACTTTGTGCAGTCGAGAAAAGATCAAACACAACGAGTTGAAAACCAAATTTACAGAGTTCACCGATTACTATAATGGAATGATTCGGTTACGAAACCACCAAAAGCGAAGCCAAAATTTTAATTGGAATTCAGAAAATCGATAGTTTTAGAACAGGCATCGTTTGTAAGAGGAAACCCGACGCATTTAATTTCTGTAAATGAGTCACTGGAAATGTTGATGGAGAGTCGTTTGATGAAATTTCAATTTATCAAAATTGTCAAGCCTGTCCCATGGCCATGAGGGCCTTGGTTATCCAAAGTATATTGAGCTTTCGAAGTTAACAGGTTTGCTTGTTTTTTTGTTTATTTAGTAGGTACTTTCAACTATTTATCGTTTACAGCTTACAAGTTACAGGTGACATATGAATCAATCATGACTAACTAACTCACGATACCGCAAAACCATAGTACTTCTAGAAGGAACAATGTGAAGAACAAAATCCCTGTCGGAGGTAGTGAGCAATCGTGTTCCTCATAGACAACTCCTCAATATGAATCGAAAGAATTTGTTCGAATCCATAGGATGGTTGACCCGAATGAAAAGAACAAAGAAATACAACTCATCGGGTTGTAGCGATATGTGTGAAAGATTCTGAATCTTTTATACACTGAGGAAAAGTGGAACACATCAGTGATGAGCTCCTTGACATGCTTTTACCTGGACTAAAAACGATAGTAATAAGTATACCTGATTTTCCTTTTATCAGAGACTTATGTGCGAAGTTTGACCAACCTCTAGCATTAACTATAGTTAAGTCGGCAGAACAGAACAGTCTGAACATTCAAGAATTTAACAATCTTCGGCCTAATTTAAATAAAGTGAATTAATGCAGTTGAATTATTTTCCATAAAATTTTTAATTTTGAGTTAGTAGTTTTGTGTTTGATTAATGAGCTTTGAGATGCGAGTACTGTGTAGTAGATGATGAAATAGGGTGCCTTGGTTTTGGCAGATTTGCTGATATACTTTGCCATCTTGATGGAGGCCAAACGATATAATTAGCGCATGCCGTCATCAGCCCTAGAGAAACAGGCCCAAATGTGTTGCTATCCACACAGTTACCCGTATGATCCCTTAACCAGTAGTGTCCGTCTGGTATCCGCACAGTTTCAGTTTATTTATATCCTAAGTTTGAAGCAACGTCACCTTCTAGGCCGGTTTAGGTGAGGCTAGGTTTTGGTGAAATAAACGAAATAAATATCGCCACGCTTGATAGCGTCGCAAGATTGTCGGGTATCGCCAGATTTTTTGGTCTCCTCCAGTTGGGGTATGCGGTTGTTCATTTTTGAGGAATATCGCTGAGCAACTATTGCAATTAAATATAGAAATAAAACAATTGAAAATGAAATTTGATTTTTGAAAATATTAAATCTGTCAAACTTTAGAAACGATGCAGCCAACATTTAGAAATAAATTTTTTTCTGATCCAAAGTTGTTTTATTTTCAGATCTGATCCAGATCAGATCACAAAGGATAATAAAACACGGCTAATATCTTTTCTTAAAGATGAAGAATATTGCGGTACGAGGATAAAAAAAATTCTTATGAACTTATGATAAATATTTGTAAAAAGTAATAAAATGTTTGACTACTGAGTTACTCAATGTAATAGTTAGAAAAGCCAGAAAAACAGTAGAATTTTGAAAAAAATGCCTTGGTAACAGGAGACAGGAGATTAGACTTTTTTAGAGTGAAAAAACAGTAGTCTACTGTCATGACAGTAGAAACGGCAGCACTGGTGTAAAGAATTATTATTGCTAATACATTGGCGTGATGAGATACAATTTTTCATACTAAAATAACCTTAGATTCAGCTTTTCTTGAAGACGTAATTTTTACTACTACTTCTAAATCAATTCATCTCACTCTCTCGTGCTATATTTCCTGTAAGCAAGGAAGAGAAGCAACAAAGACATATGCATTGCTACCACATACTACACATACTCATGGTATGTAAAGTGAAAGCCGGTGGTGGTTGTTAAATATAAAAGATCACTGAAAGGAAATCACAAAAGGGAAAAGCATTTTTCCGACGAAATGCAAAAACATTATTCAAGTTTCCTGAAAGATTCAAATTCTAAATGGGATGTGCAGTGTATTGTCTGCAAAGTAAATGTGAATGTCTCAAATAAAGAAGAATACAACTTCTTAGAGCAACATCTCCAAACAAAAAAAACAAAACTTATTCTTCAATCTGCGGGTGGCTCAACGAACATTCAACAATTTTTTGCTGCAAAATCAAAAACATTGGCTGAGAGAACAGGCCGTGAAGAAGAAGAAAATGCTTTTAAAAGTGATTGCATTACATGTTATCAAAAATCATTTGATTGTCTACCTAAAAAAACGGAGCCTTCAATTGGAAGAGATTTCATGTTTTTGTTGAATTTCTTAAACTTACAATGGGAAGAAGTCGAAAAAACTATTATATTCATTTTCCAAAAATGTATTTAACTATAAACGACAGTAAATGTTTTGATGAATTTTGTGAATTGAATAAGTTTCTTAGGACAAATTTTAATAAATCACAGTCAATGTCAAGTGCAAAATGGACGAAAGTTTTTTCATAGTGTGAATTATCCAGAGCACTTTTCAGAACTTTCTAAAATGTGTGCGTATTTTTGTAATCCCAGGACAGAATCTTAATGTTAAGAAAATATTTTCTCTAATTGAGAGTTGTTATGTTGAATAGGAAGCTTCGTTGTAGTAAGCAGCATTGTTAAGTTATCTTTCAGTAATATATTTATTGACATGTTAATCTGCTTTTATTTTTAAACTGCATTGTTTTAAATGTTGTTAACTTTAATAAAAAATATATCAAAAAATATTTTTTTATTTGGTGTTCTCTTTTTGTTCTCTTTAGTGTTTTTCGAATGTCTCTTTTTTTTGGATTCTAGAGCAAAATGTTCTCTTTTTAGACAGACCTCAGATGGACACCCTAACTTTCACAGACTTTTAAATCCAGTTACTATTTCAAGCTCAAGGACAAACGCACACAAAGGGAGCAAAAAGGAAGGAGAAGTGGTTTGATTGTGACTGTGAAGCGGCACGAAAGAGATCTTTTGGATGGCTCAGAGCATTTCGAAAGCATAACAACCTCTGTTTTAAAAGTAATTACATTGAAGCTAACAAAATATTTAAGAAAATCTGCAAAGAGAAAAAGAAAACGTTCCTTGAAACAGAAGCATTAAAACTTACATGTTGCAAAGATGCAAAAGACTTTTGGACGGCAATTAAAACTCTCAACGGAAAAAATTTTCAAATAAGTGTTAAGCTATCTATTACAACTTTGAAAGAGCACTTTCACAGACATTTAAATCCAGTTACTATTTCACCGCCTTTTTTGTATGCAAAACCTTCGTTCCAAAATGTTATTCTTGATTCTCCTTTCACGCTTGAGGAATTACAGGTGACCGTGAATAAAATGAAGGCCTACAATAGAATTTTTGAGACTGCAAGTATACCAGATGAGTTTAAGGAATCGATAGTATTCCCAATACACAAAAAAGGTGACATAACTGAACCAAATAACTATCGTGGTATATAGTTTCTAAATGCGTCGTACAAAGTTTTTGTCTCGCTGCTTAACAATCGGTTATGGGAATGGATAAACCACAACAAATAACTGAAAGAATTTCAGGCTGGTTTCGTAGCGGTTATTCGGCAAACGATAACAGAATTGTGCTACGAAGCATTGCGGGAATCCTGCTGGAGCAAAAGAAGAAGCTGTATGTATTTTTTGTCGATTTTAAGGCAGCTTTCGACACGGTGGACAGAAGTGCTTTGCTTTACAAGTTGTACAATGCTGGAATCACATCCAAGTTTGGAAAGACTTTAGAGAATCTTTATCATGAGAACCATGCAGCTGTTTGGAACGGCGATGGCCTGTCTGAATGGTTTGGGACATCTATGGGAGTCAAGCAAGGATGCCCTCTGAGTCCATTGTTATTTGCCCTGTTTATCGACGATCTAATCGACTATCTACCAGGTGGAATTGAATTTGCCGGAATCATGATTAAAGCCCTCTTATTTGCGGACGACGTTGTTCTTTTTGCTTATTCGCCCGAAACGCTGCAACTCTTGATTAACCGACTTGATTCGTACTGCCGATTGTGGAATTTGACGGTGAATCTTAGCAAATCTAAGATAATGGTCTTTAAAAAGGGTGCTGGCAGAATGGCCAGAAACGAACAATGGCATTTAAATAATGAACCGATAGAAATTGTGAGAGCATATAAATATCTTGGAGTGTTAATAACCAGCAATCTAAATATGGAAAGCCATTTAAGGGAAAAGCTCGTGAAATCCAAAAGTGCGATAAGTGCGTCTTGGACGAAATGTTTCTCTAGCAAACTTATCGACCATAGCGTAAAGTATCAAGTTTTCGTAGCAGTGGCGGAATCGGTGATGTTGTATGCAGCTCAAACTTGTGGTTACGAAAAGTATGACGAGGTAGAAAAACTTTTAAGGTATTATGTAAAAAGATGTTTTCTTCTACCAAGGAACACGCCGAATTACATGATAACCATCGAGACTGGGCTGTCGCCTTTGTTCATCAAAACGCTAAAGCTGAACGTGGACTATTTATTGAAAATATTTGGTATGCCGGACGGAAGATTGCCAAAAGTAATAGCATTACATACTATTGCAAGGAAGAGTTTATGGTTTGAAAAGCTTAAAGAACTTGAGGACTACTGTGGCCTACACTTCGAGCTCAGCATACAGGAAACTAATGGAAGAAATATTAAAGAAGCGCTTTATAACCTTGTCGCAAAGGTGGATGAAAAATTTAGATTAGATTGTATCAATGAGGCTACTTCTTCTGTACATAGAGCAACCTACAGTATTTTACAACACAATCTATGCGAAAGAAACTATTTCCAATCGAAATTTAGCCAAAAGTTGATTTCAGCGATATTCAAAATGCGAGGAGAGCTGGTAAGGCTAAACTACATCCCTCATCGTGACGATCTGCCTATTATTTGCAGTCTTTGTAACCTATCCGTAAGAGAAGATTTCGTCCATTTTATCGGAATATGTCCAATCCTGAAGGAAGTAAGAAGGATCTTTCTTGGCAGCGATGTAAAAGACGAATTGCA
The DNA here is from genome assembly GCA_949752695.1 of Melanostoma scalare. Lineage (NCBI taxonomy): Eukaryota > Metazoa > Arthropoda > Insecta > Diptera > Syrphidae > Melanostoma > Melanostoma scalare. The sequence continues at coordinate 113,549,816 of OX456986.1, read as the reverse complement.
AGTAATAGCGATGCTGAACTGCGAAGGCGATATAAACAAGTTGTTTAACTTTTACGAAAAAGCAATCCTGTATAGGAGTAAAATCATGAATGAAGCCTTTTAAAAATAAATGTATAAAACTCCATTATATAAATGAAGTAATTTTTATGATCAATTTTCACTTTATTGAATTTTTTTACTTGTTATTAAAAACTACTATTTACTTTGTAAACCTTTATATGTCAATCAGGCAGACGGCAATAGGCAAGCTTTAACGATTTTATGAAAAAAAAGCTATGTAAATTGTATTTGAGAAAAACAATAAAATCAACTATCTATTTATCTATCCGTAAAGATCGTCACGTAGACAGACCAGATGATGTCAGGGGTGGTGTTTTGATTTCGGTCAGGAACACATATATGTCGTCTCGTATACTCCTTCCGTTTGAACTGTCTATTGATGTTGTTTGTGTGAAAGTCTGTACACTGTTAAAAAATATTTTTATTGTAAATGTATATATTGTTCCAAAAAGTTCAGCTTCAGCTTATTCTGAACTGGCCCTCATTTTGGATCATAGTTTTGATTTGTCTGACTTAGAAAGTCAAATTCTTTTAATTGGTGACTTTAATCTACCATACGTTCAATGGTTACCCTATGACGATGGATCTATCCAAAAACCTTCTTTAACTTCACCGCAGCGTGAGCTTTCTTGTTAAGATAATATTATATCTACTGACTTACAGCAAGTAAGCTGTATTAGAAATTTCCAAAATCGTATGTTAGACTTAGTTTTCTCATCCGAAGCTATTAGCACGGTAGTTCTTCAATCAAATTCGGGTATTACTAGAATTGATGATCTCCATCTCAATTTATATATTTTTATAGAATTAAGCAACGTCTCTCGAGATATAACTTAAATGACTGCGTATGTGTATACACTTTTGACTTTCGAAAAGCGAATTTCGATTTGCTATCGAATGAATTATGCATTGCTGGTATTGAAAATATATCAACTATTGCAAATATTGACGAAGCAGTCGCTTGCTTCTACTCAATTTTAGAAAATAGCATGAAAAAAACAATTCCCCAAAAGTTGCTTAGAAATACAAGTTTCAGTCAACCGTGGTTTACCAAGGAATTAAAGGCTCTAAGGAACAAAAGAAACAAAGCTTGGAAGACCTATTTAACTACTCTCTCTCCAACTGACCACCAACTTTTCATATGTTTTTTTGAAGACTTCAAAACACTTTCTCAAAATCTATACTCTAACTATGTCAATCAAATGGCGAGTTCTCTGAAAAATGACCCAAAAAGTTTTTGGTCCTTTGTAAACTCTAAAAAAAAATCAGACGGCTATCCACTCAACTTTGTTTATAATAGCACTTCTTTAAAAAATACTCCTGAAATTTGCAATGCCTTTGCAAATCATTTTTGTGGTTCTTTTTGTAGTACGAATTTTGAAATTGATGAACATTTTTTTCAGTATTTAACTCACTGCTCGCAAGTGAATCTTAATAGTATCGCTATTCACAGAGACAGAATTACTTACTACCTTTCTTCTCTTAAAGATGACGTTTCTTCGTTCGATTCCGCCAATTGTTTTAAAAAAGTGTTCTTCACGTTTATCATTTCCACTTGAATATCTTTTCAAGCTGTCTTTAAAATCTGGAATATTTCCCACTCTTTGGAAAAAATCTTTTATAACACCTGTTTTCAAGAAGGGTGAAAAAATAGATATAAAAAACTACAGGCCAATTTCTAAGCTCTCATGCATACCAAAGCTATTTGAACAAGTAGTCTGCGAAAGCCTATTCTTCTTTGCAAGGAATGTTATCTGCCATCAGCAGCATGGATTTATGCAAAGAAGATCGACGGCTACCAACCTTCTATCATTTCATCATAAATGTTCCAACGCCCTTGAATGTGGGAACGAGGTTGACTGCATTTACACTGACTTCTCTAAAGCGTTCGACCAACTGTCTCATAATATTATACTATATAAATCAAAAGCATTTGGATTTCCCCCATTATTTATTGTTTGGATAAGCTCCTACCTAAAAAATAGGTCTTATGAAGTAAAATTTCGTAACGTTTTATCAAAACCTTTCAATGCTTTGTCTGGTGTGCCACAATGTAGTCATCTTGGTCCCTTACTTTCATTGTTGCAATTAATGATTTAATTTCTTGAATCTCTTATAGCGACATTTCAATCTTTGCTGATGATATGAAGATTTTTAAAACCATCAAAAATGCTTCAGATCGAAACTTCTTACAAACCATCAAAAATGCTTCAGATCGAGACTTCTTACAAAAAGATATCGACAGTTTTGTTCTATGGTGTTCTAAAAACGGACTTAGTTTGAACGCTTCCAAGTGCCAAAGTATGACCTTCTCCCGCAAAAGATCGCCAAGTATTGGAGAATATTCAATATCGCAACAATCCCTATCTCAAGTTTTTAGATTCCGTGACCTCGGTGTTCTATTTAGTACCAACCTCGAGTTTAATGAACACATCAACCTCATTATTAACAAATCAAATTCAATGCTTGGCTTCATTAAGCGATGGGCAAAAGAATTTAATGACCCCTATGTCACCCTCTCTTTATATAACTGTTATGTTCGTCCGCATCTAGAATATGAGTCTCAGGTGTGGTCACCATTTTATGATATTCATAAATCTCGAATCGAAACAATACAGCACAGATTCATACGTTTCGCTCTCAAAGGTCTTCCTTGGGAAGATCCTTTCAATCTTCCTCCTTACGAAAATCGTATTCGCTTATTAAATCTTCAAACCCTCTCACAGAGACGAATTAACAATGATTTAGTATTTTTTCATCAATTAATAACCGGTTGAACTGATGCCCCCGACTTGCTTTTGATATTTGATATTTGATATTTGATATTTATTAAAGAACTAAACAACATTTACAAAGATTACATCAGAGCATCTATAATGACGTAAATGTGATCATAATCAATTAATAACAATTTAATTACTAATTTGAATATAAATATAGATATAAATGAGAGCAAATATTTATGTGAAAAAGAAGGTTTTAAACCTTAACTTAAGAATAACTAAGGAATGATTATTGATTGCTTATACAAGTAAAGAAAGCAAAAAATAAAAGAATGTACAAATTTTAGACAAAATGTTAATCAAATAACCTAACTCCTACCTATTATTGCTTGCCAAGTATGAAAAAAGTGAAGAACTAAAGCGATTTTCAAAACAGAGTCGTCTGATGCCAAGAGGAAGACTGTTCCACAAGCGAATAGCGTGAACAAAAAATTGCCGCTCAGTTGTGAGGCATGTAGCTCGTGGTTGAATTATAGTCAAAGTACGCGAGAATGATTTGGAAATGTCAGCTTCTCATACAGATAGTATGGTTTTTTTGAAGTAATAATTTTATGTAGATATTTTATTATTAAAAAGTCAAAATATTTATCCAGTGTTAAACCCAAAATTTTCATTTTATATTCCGATATGTGATCACGTGACCTTAAGCCATACACATAGCGAGTAGCGTTATTGAAGACGACATTAAGTTTTCTTCTAGTTTCCGCATTACAGTATATTGAAACTTCTGCACCGAAGGAGAGGATTGGTACTATAAGAGTTTTAACTAACAAAAGTCTTGTATTAACGGGGGTATAAGACTGAGACATAAATAGGTTACGCAAACATCCATATATTTTTCCTATAACAGTACGAACATGTATATAGTATATCCCATCTTAATTTGTTATCAAACCAAATGCCAAGATTTTTTGCCTTATCAACGAAAGCAATGGGCTCATTATTTATGTGAACTTTAGAAAGACAATTAGGTTCCACTGAGTTTTTGGAAACAATGGCGCATTTAGATTTTTTTGCATTTAAACATAAATCATTTTTAATTGACCATCGGAGGATACTATCAAAGTCATGATTAAGCTTAGATATGGCGTCTTCAATAAGTTCTTTCTTGCAGCTTAAATACACTTGAACGTCATCCGCGTACATATGAATAGAGGAATAAGTAATACAGTCAGGGAAGTCATTGATGAACATAGAGAACAAAAGGGGGCCCAAAATAGATCCTTGAGGGACACCCATACATGTCGGGTTGAAATTCGACATAATACTGCCAATCACAACAGCTTGATTTCGGCCAGTTAGGTATGACTTTATCAGAGAAGCAGCAGAAGAAGAGAAATTATATTGTGTTAAAAGTTTTGACGCTAGCTTTAAATGGTTCACTGTGTCAAAAACCTTGGAAAAATCAAGGAGTGCTAGCAGCGAAATATGATCTCTATCCAATGATATTCGTAAATCATCTGTAACTTTTAACAGTGCGGAAGCACAGCTATGCTGTTTTCGAAAACCTGATTGGTTACTACAGAAAAGGTTGTTCTGTTGCACATGAGATGATATTTGCTTAGATATAGAGAATTTTCTCAAAGGCTTTTGACAAGAAGGGCAATATGGAAATTGGGCGAAATTCAGGCGGCGTTTGTGAATTGCTACTATTTTTTGGAAGTGGTATTATTTTTGCAGACTTCCAGGCACTCGGAAAGATAGACGTCATCAAGGCAGTATTGAATATGTGAGTAAGAGTAGGTAGGATGAAAGGTAAAATAATTTTAATAAATAAAGGATGAATGTCGTCAAGGCCGGACGATTTTGATTTGATGCTTAAAAGCGCTTCAACCACATCTGACTGCTCAACTCTTTGAAATTCAAAACCACCGACGGTAGAAATTTGCGAAATGTTCGGAGAGTGCATGTTCAACGTTGTTGTAGGGTACTGCACAAATTTGTTATTGAGGTCATTCAAATCAGTATCTGAAAAGTCAAATTCGTTTTGGCTTCCAACTCCTATACCTCGAATATTTTTCCAAAGAGTTCTTGATGGTAGATTGGTGTTCAAATGTCTCGAGTAAAAGTCCCGCTTAGCCTTACGTGTTTTAAAATTAACAACATTTCTCAGTTTTCGAAAGTTAGTATATAATTCAGGTAACCTAAATCTATTCCATCTTCTAAATGCTAAGTCTCGTTGGTTTATTAGTTCTATAATCTCTGGAGTAAACCAAGTTAAAAAAGAATTGGTAATAGTTTTGGTTATCAACTTCACATGAGTATTATATAAGCTAAGAACTACATTATTAAACATATCAACTTGATCGTTTGACGATGAATAATTATAAAAGCTATGCCAGTTCACTCTTTCCAGATCAGCTTGAAGTAAATCAGCATTCAAAGATTTAAAATCTCTATATGAGATCGATCGCTGTGCTTTGGCGAATGAAATGTTGAAAGTGGCAAAAATTAAATCATGTTTGGAAAACACAGGGGCTGCAACTTGATTAAAATAAACTTTGCTACTGATGTTGGTAAATATTAAATCTAACAACGTGCTGTTTGTACAAGAGAAATGAGTTGGAACTTGGGGATTTATAAGATCTAAACCAAAAGATTTCATGTTATTTAAAAATGAACTACTGTTTTCCCTATTCAAAACGTTACAGTTGAAATCTCCACAAATAATAAGGTCTGAGTAGAGACTAGAGATACTTTCAAGCAAACGTGTAAAATGGGGAAAAATCGATTTGATTATTTGGTCGATAAAAAACTCCTAGCAAGGTTTTACATTTCACGCCTACAATTTCAACAAAGCAATATTGCGTTACACTTTCAGTGGAGGATGATACAACAAATTTACATTTAATGTTTGAACGAACATATATTGCCGTACCAGAACCAATCCTACTATGTCTGTCACCACGAAACAACCGGAAACCGCTCATATCATACATTACATTTTGAACATTCGGTTTAAACCAAGTTTCAGAGACACATACTACATCTACATCAGAACCCACAAACAGCTTTCTAAATTCATCCATTTTACAGAACAAGCTCTGTGCATTTATGTGGCACACACGTAATCCTTGATATTGTTTACAAAAAATATTAATTAGAACACGCAAGTTTGTACTCCCGCTATCACTTCGAATAGAACTTTGATTCATAAGCATAGAAAAAAGATAATACACATAATGAAACCAACCTCAAAAGCAACAGTCTCCGTTTGATTAATATTCGCTCGGAAAAGTAAATTTATAAAACCCAGGCAAGCAACAAAAACAGGCAAAAGGGAGGTGTACAATAGAAAGATCACATATTCAAGAAATAGATTGATATTAAAGATAACAATAATAATATACATAAAAAGATAGGATAAAATAGAAGCTTCTAAGATAAACAGCAAGAACAGCTTACGTTGATAAAGTTGCATTGCCATCATCTCTTATACTCGCAATCAGCTGATCCAAGTAATTGCAATGATCGATTCGAAAAGTTTTACCTGTTGGTATCAGTCGCACGAACACACATCCACTCCGAGTGAAAACAGAAAAAAGCTTATTTGGATTTAGTCTCTTCAACTGAAAAGCTTTTCGTAGTATAACTTGATTTTTTGACGTAAGGCTTTCGTTTAAGTACACATGGCTGTCAGAATTCATACCCAGGTGGCGGAGACTTATCGTTTGTGTTTCTGTGTTGACGTTTCTGTCAAATTTTGGGAAAGTCTATTTTAAAGTAACTCTAGTAAAAAGTTTGATATTTTGGAATTTAAATAGTATTTTGTTTATCAAAAGTTTGTAATTTTGGTGCTGATATCCTTATCTTACATCTTTTATAAGGACAAGTGAGTTCTAGAGCTATAAGAAGAGCAATTGTTTCTTTTTAGTCTGAGTGTAGGCACAGGCACACACATAACCTCACTACATGACCAAGAACAAAAGAAAACTTTGTGAAATATCCCCCGAAAGTTCAAACGCACATAAAATATTACAAGCCTTTGATAAAATGTCTGAGGATTTAGTAGGATCTATGAAAAAATCAGAGCTTTATAATGTGTTTTGCGATCTATTCGACAAAAAAAATGAAAGATACGGCCAGTAAAAGCGACGTTGAAGCCATAATGACTGCCAACAAACAAATTATGGAGCAGAATGTCCAATTGACATCAAAAGTAAACTTCCTAGAGAAAAAATACGAGCTTCTTGAGTGCCAGATGGAGAATATTCAGAAAAAAACAAACAGAAACCAATCTCATGATAAGAATTACACCACATGAAGGGCAAGATGGTAAAAATTATGTTAAAGATATTTGCACGAGTATTATTCAGCCAACACCTTCCACTGAAAACTTAAAAATTAATGAAATAAGATCCAATAATGCAAATGTGAAAATTTTTATTGTGAAACTTGAATCAAGAGAACAAGTGATGACGGCGCTTAGATCTTCAATGACACTACGAAACACAGGTGTTACTATTTCCAAAGATCTTCCACCGGCAGTGCGACAGAAAAGAAACAAACTGCTGAAAATAAGAGGTTGTTTGAAAGAAATTAATCCGCGAATTAATGTTTTGGTTCGTGATGATAGGATGTACTGGAGCTCTACTCTGGGATTATTACAAAACAACAACAATGGAATGACAGTGCTAAATGACATCTACCAGGCCGATTTGAGCAAACAGCTGTGTTTTGATCGTGAAGACCATATGACACCTAATGTCAGAAATAGGGTTAACACAAGTGCGCCATCTGCACGTTCAACGGGAAACCACGAAGGAGCAAGGACATCAACCATTTCTTATTCTCTTAATATGGTTTAGGATAGAGTTGCCGTCTGTCAAAATAAAGTAAAAATAATAGAAATTAAAAAAATTAAAATATTAAGTTATAACATTGCAGGACTTAGTAATAAATCCTTATATGTTAAGTTTTATGAATTCATTAATAATTATGATATTGTGTTCATGTATGAAACATTTTTAGTAGAAGAGGATTTTAAATGTTATTTTGATCGTTTTAAGAACTTTAAATTCGTCTGGATTCCTGCTATTAAGCAAAGTACGAGAGGGCGAGCAAGTGGTGGATGTTTTTTCGGATACAAAAAAACATTGAGCAGCAGTACATATGAATTTGAAATAATAGATGAAGTTAAAATTCTGAAAATAAAGTTGGACTCAACGAAACTTATTATATTGCCAACATACATTAATTGCAATCATTGGGAAAGGGACTTTGCTACATTATGTACATTTCTTGAACACAACAATTACGACAATATAATGATTATCGGTGATCTTTATCTTACATCTTTTATAAGGATACGCCAGAATAGGACAGGAAGAAGGGAGAGAAAATCGATTAGCAGGTAAAGTGAGAAAATCAAAAGACCATATCAAAAATTCAAGAGGAAACAAACTGTTGGAGCTTTGTGATTCACTAGGTTTTGGCATATTAAATGGCACGAGCAAATTGGACGAGAATGGAGAGTTTACTTTTGTAGGTCAACAGGGTTGTTCAGTGGTGGACTATTGTTTGATTAGAGGTGAATGGATTTCCTTAATGACAGCATTCAACGTCGTGGCACAACAATATTCTGACCATCTTCCAATTGTAGCAGAATTTGAAACTGTGCCATCAGAGTGCAACGAAACGAGAATCCTGCAAGCTCCTACTAAGCTACAGTGGAAAGAAAATAAAGCAAGCGAATACAGAAACAACCTTGAAAATAATTTGAACACAGATATACAGATGACCTTGAGTGACATTGAATATATAATAAAAAGATCATCTCCTTATAATATGCAGACTCAAAGTAAAACTCTAGCGTATAAAGAAAAATGGTTCGACAAAGAATGCGAAACAGCAAGGAACAAATCTTTTGGATGGCTCAAAGCATTTCGGAAAATTGGTAGTATGGCTTTCAAACATCTCTATATTCAAGCGAATTCTTCATTTAAAAGAATTTGCAAAGAAAAACGAAGAAAATATATTGAAGATGAAGCTCTTAATCTAACATGCTGCAAAGATACAAAACAATTCTGGTTAGCGATCAATAAGTTCAATGGCAAAAAACCAAAAATCGGAATCCATCTAAATGCAAGAATACTGACCGATCATTTTCGAGACCTTTTGAACCCAACATTAAACCAACTACCTATGCATTATGCAACACCATGGCATACCAATGAAATATTTGACGCGCCGATCACACAGGCAGAAGTTTCGATGGCCTTGAAAAATCTTAAGGACGGAAAGGCAGCTGGAGCAGATAGTATACCTGTAGAGTTTTTTAAGTACGCAACGGAAGAACTTATTCTTAAGACAACCACCGTATTTAACCAAATTTTGGAAACAGGTGATATTCCAAAAAAATTTAAGGAAGCTATTATATTTCCTATACACAAAAAAAGTAATATATCTGACCCATCAAATTATCGAGGAATATCCTTCCTTAACTCATCGTATAAAATATTTACAAAGATATTAAATAATAGAATTGGACAGTGGATAAAAAGCCAAAAACTAATTAATGAGTTCCAAGCTGGATTTCGTAATGGTTATTCAACCGTTGATAACATATTTGTGCTGCAAAACATCGCTGGTACTTTTATAGAACAAAAGAAGAAATTATACAGCTTTTTCGTTGATTTCAAATCAGCCTTTGATACCATCGACCGAAAGACTTTATTTTTCAAGCTATACAATACAGGTTTAAGCCATAAACTTGGAAAAGTGCTGGAAAATATATACAAAGAAACCCAATCAGGTGGGTGGACCGGAGAAAATAGGTTGGAATGGTTTGAAACAACAATGGGAGTACGACAAGGGTGCACCTTGAGTCCGAATTTATTTGCTCTATTTATCAATGATCTCATTAATTTTTTACCTGGGGGAATACAAATTGCTGGTACATTGATAAAGGCTATGCTTTTCGCTGACGATGTCGTTATTTTCGCGTATTCACCGGAAACGTTACAGCTGATGATAAATCGTCTTCATTTATTTTGCCAGCTATGGAATCTAACAGTCAACCTCGTCAAATCCAAAGTAATGATTTTTAAAAAAGGATGCGGAAGAACCTGCCTAAGCGAAAAGTGGTATTTCAACGGAGAACCTATTGAATTAGTAAACAAATACAAATATTTGGGAATGACGATCACAAGTAAACTGAACATGGAACCCCACCTAAAAGAAAAGCTGGTGAAAGCGAAAAGCGCTATAAGCGCAACTTGGAAAAAATGTTTTTCTAACAAACTGGTTCACCATTGTGTAAAACACAAAGTGTTTAGCGCGGTAGCGGAGTCGATCATGATGTATGCGGCACAATCATGGGGATACCACCAATTCGAAACTGTGGAAAAACTGCAGAGGTACTATATCAAGAGATGTTTTGGTTTACCTAGCACAACGCCAAATTATATGATAAATATTGAAACGGGGCTATCTCCATTATTCATTAGAACGTTAAAACTCCACGTTGACTTCGTCATAAAAGTTCTAGAGATGTCGGAGGAAAGGCTGCCTAAGATAATTGCGAGGAGGGCTATCGAAAATAAAAGCTTATGGTTCAAAAAGTTGGAAGATCTTGCTAACTATTGTGGAATGGAGCTAAATTTCGTGACGGAAGATGGAGGATATTTGAAAGGAGTTCTCTACGATCTTGTTGCGAAGGTGGACGAGCAATATAGAAAAGACTGTATTGACAGGGCAACTTCATCAGTGCATAGAAGTGTTTATAGCATTTTGAATCATAATTTGTGTGAGGAAAACTACTTCAAAAATGATAACAGCCAAGAACTAATATCCTCGATATTCAAAATGAGAGGTGAGCTTGTTACTCTTAATTATATACCACATCGTCCTGATCTACAAATATACTGCAACCTATGTAACCTCGGAGAGCGTGAAGATATTATTCACTTCATTGGAAGATGTCCTGTTCTCAAGGAAATAAGAAGAGATTGTCTGGGCAGCGATGAAAAAAGCGCAACAGAAGTTATAGCACTACTTAACTGTGAAAATGATATTCATCAACTGTTTAAATTCTATAAAACAGCCATTATGTACAGAAAAAGAATTGTAAACGAGGAGTTCTAGATTATTTTAAGCAGCTAGTTAAATACGTAGTTAATACCTTCTAAAAAATTCATTGAATATTATATGTAACCAATATATCTAGTATTTATTAAATCTATTTAATACTTTAAACTAATTTTGTATACTAAAATGTCAATCAGACAGACGGCAAAGCCATGTTAAACTGATTTTGTAAAGAATTATGTAAGATATACAAAACAAAAGAATTAATAAATCAATCTATCTATCTATCTATCTATCTAAGATATATCGTTTGTTTTGATGTTTTGTACATTCGATTGATTGATTTTAATAAAGTGATTTTATCTGCTACAGATTTAAATTTTATTATTATAGCTGTGTCTGTTTTGTTACTTTTTGGCTTGATGCGGAAAATTTGATTGGGAGTTGATATGACAGGGCAATTAACAGATGTGCAAAGTGAATTGAACATGGTGACCACATTTTCATCGGCGTTATATGGTACTCCATACAATAATGCGTCAGCAGCAATTTGTTCACGGTGCATACGATCTAATGTTCCTTGGAGTTGAGATATCTCAGATTTTTTTAGTGAAATATCATTTTTATTCGATGACTGTTGATCTTCAAGTACCTCGACCCGCAATGTCAGAGCAGACAATTTGTTGGTTACGTCCTCCATGCGGTACCCGTGGTGTGACGGATAGCATGTCCGCCTGTTAATCCAGAGGTTCGTGGTTCGAATCCCAACAGAGGCAAAAATGTTTTTTCCACGGGTATCGCCTTTCGCGAGGAATTGGCAAATCCTCCGTTAGTATTCATTGCCATGAAAAGCGCATTCTCTATTAGCCGTCCGGAATCGGCAGAAAATTGTAGGTCCCCTCCATTCCCTCACAAGGCATGGTTGTGAGAAATGCGCTAGGCCCAGGGGCTCTTTGCTCTGTAGCGCCACCCTATTTATTTTATTTTTTGTCCTCCATGCGGCCATTGAAGTCAGAAACAAATTTATCTAGTTTTTCACACAGATTTTTGTTGACATCCAAAATTAGTGATTTCAGTTCCAGGGTGGAATCATTTATTCGTTTGTTGAGTCGATCTGCAAGGGACATCAGTTCTTTGTTGGGCGATGATGCAGAAGTTGTTGATTGTTGGGTGGCTGCTGACCTAAGTGATGTTTTTTTATCTGTCATTTTGACTGTATGAGACTTTACACCAAATTATTAAAATGCAGTTTTCGATGGAAATACAATGTTTGGCCTTATAACTTCTACTTCTAGGCAACAAAATACACATAAACTGAGAGAAGTTAAAAAGTCACTTTTCTATATTTTAGCGTTAGTATTTTAGTGGATATTACTTGAAAAAGATTGCAACACTTTAGAATGCTAGTTACTTTCAACCATTTTGTTTTTTGTTCCCACATTAGTTTCAACTATCGTAGAGGATCTCACCAACTACGTAATTTAGAGTTTTTAAATTGCTCCTACCACAGAACTAACTATGGCGTGCATGAGCCATTAGCTCGCATGAGTAGATTATCTAACTCCTATCCTTTTGTTTCCGATGTCAACCTAAATAAAAATACTTTAAAATTAAAGCTAAGAACCAGTGTGCCACCTGCATGACTTATGTTTGATATTTTGTTATTGTAATTTAATTTCTGTTCTTACTGATAATTTTTGTTTAATAATGTTTACCTAGTTTATTTTGTTCTATTTATTAATGTACTTTTTTTTGTTTTTTTTTGTTAAAAATTGTAACGTCTTTTATTTTTTTCCTTGTATACGTTCTCTTTGTGCTTGTGCTTGGCGTTATTTACTAACCACTAACACTTGCATTAATGATGAAGAGCGTAGATAAGTGTGTACAAATGAACTTGCTCTAAGTTCAGTACCGCTTAAGTCTCTGAGATGCAAAAAAAAAGCGTCATTAAATATGGCCTTAAGTCATAATTGAAAGCGTCATAGCGCCATATGTTCGAATATGGCCTTATGTCGTATGGCCTTATGTCAGGGCACCTCGACAAGGTAAAGACTGGCCTAATACCGTCATACGAAGGTCCTTACGAAGTGATTCGACGACTTTGAAAATTTTTCCTAATAAAAATAAAAAACTAAAGCGTATCAATCTACATTGACCGACTCAAACCAGCGCACTGTACCCAAAATTCAGTTGAGCTAAATCGGAACTAAACTTTCAAGAGGGGGACTCGATTGGAGGAGGGTGATGTAGCGGATCTACATTACAAAAATCATAGTTGAAATTTATAGCGAAGACAAAAACTAGAAAAGTGAAACGCAGTAACATTTGCAGTGAATGCGTCTATTCACTATTCGCAACAAAAGTTTAGTCAAGGTAGTTGACGAATATTCTTCGCCATGCCACTTCCGGCATTGCGATTTCATTCCTTCTATTTTTGACACTCGAGGCGAGCAGACGTGCCGGCATTGAAGAAACTTTGCTCTCATAATTTCAACTTGATAAAAACTCTGTAGTTAGAATAACGCAACGTAAATTTGATTAATTAAAATAAAAACCAATTTTAGAGAAGAAAATAAATTTAATTAAAGTTAATAAACCGAGTTGAATTCTTTACTGGAAAGCAAGTTGGAAGTGAATAACGGAGCAGCAAACAGGTAACCTAAGACAAAAACACTGGTTATAGTTTTTCCGTAGCTCTTGTTTTTATTAGATAACTGCAAAAAACGCGAATTTTATATAAAAATCAGGTTAAATGGCCCGTACTACCTCTACGGTGTGAGTTACGACTTTGACGCATAAGGAACTTTTACAGAGCGTTCAAATTTGAGAAAAAAAACAACTTCGGTAAAAGCGACCCAATGAATTGCCGCTGAGCTATAAAAATTTAAAAATAAAAAATCTGAGTTTTAGGGAATCTTTTTTTGGTATTTCCAACAAAATTTCATGATATCCATACTCAACATCAAATAAAATAAACAACATCATCCGGCGACGCGACGGCGACACAGTCATCTTTCTTCAAACCATGGGAAGCGCAGCGTCGGCAATAATGGTCAGCAATGAGTTAGACTTTTCAACGGAATGTAAACATTTTGTGACTTGAGTCACATTCAACATGATTTCGTTTGTTAGATTAAGCATTAAGTTAGTTATTCAGAAACCGTTCAATGATGAACATTGTGTAACAACGGGAACATTTTTTAAAAACACAAATAAATTAAGAATAAATTAATTTATATGTAGGTATACTAGCTGTGCCCGCGACTTCGTCCGCTTGGAATAGTGACTCGGCAGCATTTTTAATTTTTTAGCCTACTTATTTTGCAAATAAGACACATTCATGCGTTTTAGTAAACTATTGTTATATTATTTTATTTCAGTACATTTTTGCACACGACGGTCTTACTTTTTCATTCTTTTGTCAAATAAAAACGTTTTGCGAGTTTGATACACTCTTTTAAACTAAAATGACTAATCAGTGGGAATTAATGAAATACGGGAAATCAATAGTTTTCTAATTTCGATGTTCCAGTCATTATTAAAACTTTTATAATGCCGCATCCCAAATGTGTAATTTGTAGCTGTGTACAATTCTAGATTACTCATTACTGGCACTGGAAAACCAACTTGCAGCCACTCCTGATACTCCTAACGAATTTTTAAACTCTAAAGGGTATGATGTGACTTGCTCAGTGTCCATAATATTGTCTAGTCTACTGATAGACATTCGACAACATCCCCAACACGTCAAACATATTTTATTAGTTTACATATATGGTTAACTATCTCATTAGTCGGCGCCGAAATCGACTTTTCACACAGTCATTACCGATTGCCAATATTTATTTGAAGATCATGATAGACATTTCTTCTCAGATCAACTGTGCTATCGACAATTTAACAGAAATCACCTCACGGTGAAAAAACTTTTGAGATCGATCCAGTAGCTTCAAGGTTCATGTTTACGTTGCCGTTCCCGTAGGAGTATTGGGATAACAAATACAGCTCATGTCCTTTTTCAGGCGCAAGACTATCTCTGCACCGTTCATCATTCATACAAAACAGACAGACGGAGTTGATTTCGGATCTATAATGTTAGTAAGTACTTCAGTTCCCATTGGAATATGGGAATAAATTAAAGTTAATGTTACTTTGAGATAGTGTAGTTCAGTAGTTTTAAGGTTCCCGTTTACGTTTGCGTTCTTGTGGGAATACAGGGATAACATACATAAGCCTGCGTTCATCTTCAGGTTTAAGACTATATCTCTGTACCAAAATTCATATAAATAGGTTTAATAGTTTGGGCGGTTTTTGATAACAAATAAAAATAGACAGACTGATTTCATTTCAGACTTATGTTATTTATGGGAGCGGGTCGAAATGCTGTATTTTAAAATGCTCTATGGTCAAAATACTGTATTATACTGTATGATACTGTATGTTCATAATACTGTATGGTTAATATACTGTATTTCAAAATACTGTATTTCAAAATACTGTATGATCAAAATACTGTAGTTCAAAATTCTGTATGCCAAATTGCTGTATATGAGCAAAACACTGTATCTCAAAAATCTGTCTGTAAAAATACTGTATTTTTGCATAATTCCATTCTTAAACTTCCATTCCTTTACTTGTTTTCCCTATCGATACATTCATTTTGAAGCAAAATAACATTTAACACTTAAATTTTCACAAACCTTTAAACATCTACTGAATGCATGAACGCGTGCTAGTTTTGGCAGATTAATTTGTCTGTTGCAATTGCTCATGCAGTTGTTGATTATGATCAAAACAATTCATTTTAACATGTGAGAGATATACATACATATAATCAAGAAGGAGAAAATGAAATAGAGAAAAAAGACGAAGATACCAGTTGTTCTGTTCTTGTTTTAATTAATTCAAAGACTAATGAATTATCATAGGTACATGTAATTGTTCAAGGAAGTATATTAGATTATTATGGTAAACAAAAATTGTTGTTGTTTTCAAAATTCTGTATTTGAAATTGCTGTAATTAGGCTGAAAAATAAAAATTGTTTTGAGAATGTAAAAAAGTGCCGGCACTTTTTTACATTCTCAAAACAATTTTTATTTTTCAGCCTAATTACAGCAATTTCAAATACAGTATTTTGAGATACAGTATTTTGAGATACAGTAATTTGACTTACAGTAATTTGACCATACAGTATTTTGAACATACAGTATTTTGAAATACAGTATTTTGAGGTACAGTATTTTAAATACAGTATTATGACCCATACAGTATTTTGACCCTAACCCGTTATTTATGTGGAAATTATGGTGGAAGAATTTTTGAAATCAGTGCTATAGTGTCAAAGTTCCCGTATGCGTTCTCGTTCCCGTGGGATTGTAGAGATAACAAATATTGCCTATGTCCTTTCTTAAATTCTAGACTATCTCTGTACAAAATTTCATTTAAATCTGTTCATTAGTTTGGGCGGGAGATGGTAACATAGAAAGGCGAACAGACAGAGCTACTTTTGCATCCTATAATATTGGTAAGGACTCCCGTTCCCGTAGGAATATGGGGATGAATTAAAGTTTATGTTACTCGGGGTTCGGGGATAGTGTAGCATTCTAAAGGTGGAAGAATTTTCTAAATCGGTGCTGTAGCTTCTAAGTTCCTGTATACGTTCCCGTTCCCGTGGGAATGTAGGGATAAAATGTATAGCCTATGTCCTTTTTCAGGTTCTAGACTATCTCTGTACAAAATTTCATTTAAATCAGTTCAGTAGTTTGGGCGGGAGACGGTAACATTGAAAGCCGGTCAGACAGAGTTACTTTCACATTTATAATATTAGTTAGGATTAAATAATTATAAATTTTAAAGAAATGAAAGAGAAGAGATAAATACATGCAGATAGTATAACATTTTCTCTTTTGTTAAAACATATGGTTTCATTTTTTAGGGACATGTAAAATTTTTATATGCAATACATTATATTTGAAGGTTTTCCATATCTTTTAGGAGAAAACGGTCAATTGAAGAATCTTAATGATTTCAAATGGACCCTTAAATTTGGCAAGAAGCTTTTTTTAGACGCCCGGACTATAGTCACAACATTTTTTAGCATTACAAAATCACCAACATTAAGCTACTCGTATGGTTTTTAATTATGTCTATCCAAATGTAGTTTGTTAGATTCCTGACTGGAGACCCGTCATCAACTACGGAAGCCCATTTTGGTTCACCATCTCGAAGACCGCGATGAAGGAGCTCCTAATTTTCGAAAGGAAGATTCTGAGACTCTGCACCGGCCTGACTTTCAACCACCAGCGTCAGAGACATTACAGTAACCAGCATCTGTACGAGACAGCCAAGATGACGCCCTTGGACCAATACGTCTTATCGACTGTATCGAAGACGGCTGCAAATATCAGCAACCACCCTAATCCCCTGGTGAGAAGGATGACCACTGAGGACCGACACCCTGAGCCAAGATACCTAAGCGTGATGAACACCTAGGACGAAGAAGTAATACCAACCAACGACGAAGCCACCAACTTATACGCTGACCCTCGGTCAGCATACTTCCGTGGCTGAAGCCACCTCCCACAACATCCCCATAAAGAGGGACACCAGCGACAACCGGGACGGAACATCCCGAGATAGCTCAAGTCAACCGACTTATAATCAAGAATTCTCTTTCTTTTCAGCTATATAATATTAAGTTATTATTTTTATTCTAGACAATGTATTTGGTTAGGCCCCTTAAGTGCCAACATTCCTACATTATTTTAATTTTTTATTTTTTTAATTACTTAGTATAAGTATCAATTGTAAATATATACCGTTCAATAAACCAAGAGTTTAGACGTCTAAAATTATACAATAGTTTAAAAAAATTAAAACATGAAAAAGCTGTTTTTTAACACTTTTTAAATGTTCCCAATCAACTACATACTTAGTGTTTTCAATTTGAGTTGTTTTTTTTTCGACAACAGAGTGAAAGAAGTGAATTGGATGCACATAGAAAGATGAAATAATTCATTATCTATTGTTCTTTGGTTTGTTTCTTTTGCTACTCATTGGTAGGCCCATTTTTTTGGTATGCGAAAACAAAACCAATTCACTGTAAATGTAATCAGAGCCTTTCTTTCCCGAAGAAAAGAGAATCGGATGAAAAATTATTATATATTTATTATTATTATATTTATTATATTATCATAGAAATAAAACGATATTTCACTACTGGTCTTTCAATTGTTTTTAATCTTTTTTTTTACCCTTTAAATGAAACAAAAAACAAGTTTCCACCACCAATAGGCAAATAAATCCGACACCTCCTGCTACTATCAGCATTTATTATGCTCGCACGAGTCGTTGCACTTTATTTTATGTTCATGTTATTGTTATTCTGTATCTCGAAATATCTATTGTCTACAGTTAGCAGTTAATTTGTATAAATAGAACGGCAAATCACACAACTGTTTTCCCTATTGATTTTTCCCCTCCAGCGGTAAAGATAATGAATCATTAATGAAAATAGTTGTCGAATAAACAGAGGGAAACTTTTTAAAAGTACATACATTGCTGATTTGAGTACTCTTACTACCCTCGCCACATACAACGTACTGCTCTTGATTGACTATTAAATTAGTTATAAAACTTTATTGCATTAATTATTAGAAACCTAAAATAGGACTCAAAGAGTTAAAATAGATGAAATCAGAAGTTATATAAAATAAATAAAAAGGAACATAAACTTTCTACAAGAACAAGGTCGTCTTTACTCTTTTAGAGGCCTTGGGCACTTTTCGAAAATGGGGCCCCCTGTATATAATGATAATATAAAAATCTTATGATGATCTTTATGTAATAAAGGTATACAGAAAAATTTACATAACTTTGAATGAATATTTATTCTTTTAATTTTAAAATAAATAATATTTTTTTAATACATTAAAAAGATAAGCAGTTATTGCAGCATTTAAAACATAAACATAAACAATGTAAAAATAAAAACAAAAAAATAAATATTGCATATTTAAATTAAAAAATAAGCCAAATTTAAATAACAGAAAACCAGATAAGTTAATCAGAATGCTATTTAAAGAATAATAAATTGATATGCAAAAAGTGACACAGACCATATTTTTTCTGGTGAAAGAGAGGATTGCTTATTGAAGGGTGTTGCCCCCTCCCCCCAACATGCCTTAAAATGTAGTAGAATCTATGTACTATGTGCGACATTCCTCTGGTTAAATAAAGTAAACATGTCAACCAAAACTTAAAAGTTTATTTCACCAAATTAAACATTATATAAAAGATTAGCACAACGTAAACATTTAGTTCAATACGTTTAACAAAAATTAATACCTCAACATTTCTTTAACTTCATATTTTTATTATTTATATATGTATGTATATATTTTATTTATATGCATATGTACCTGTATTTTTGTAATGAGTGGCGTTATGAAAATGACTAATGAAGAATAAGCGGGTGGATCGTGGATCATAAAATCCTTCGACATCTCTTAAAAGTTCCTCTGACGAAAATATCGCATCAACAGTCGAAATATTTAAATTGTTTCTCGAATCGCCTTTTATTAAACTTAGACTTGAAAAACATCGTTCTGCTGACACACTGTTATGAAGCAAACTGCATAGCGTTAGCATAGCTGCATAAATTCTTAAATGTTGGCTTTCCCTAAAATTTTTGGCTTTCCTGGGATTAATCCAAAACTTAACAACATTTTCATCGAAATATTCGGTCAAGAGTTCCTTAGACCCCACCCCATTAAGAACCCATATTCATCGTTTAAAATAACTGCATTTTTTTCGCAATCAAATAGAAATTTTTTAACTTTTCCTAAAACAATGTTGGATTCTAAATGTATGCAAATTGATTTGTGTTCTGATTTTCTGAAATTGTAGCATTCTGCGAATATTTTACGAATGTAAGGAGCAGATTTTTTTTTGGGGAAAAATGTAGCAAAAACGCTATAATGTGTAGGGGGGCAACGCTATGAAGGAGTCTTTTTCTGCATTTAAGATTAGCTAAATCAATGATCACATTTTAAAATTCGATGCCTTTCAGGATGTCGCTTTTTATTGATCTCAGCGACAAACTTGTCAATCTTTCTTGGATCATTGTAGTTCTGAATTCGTTTTTTATTCTTTTAAACTAAACAGACCCCTCTTTACCACTGAGCCTACTGGGCCCAGGCCCAGGGCCCCGCAATCACCAGGGGCCCCAAATTGCTGAAATAAAACTCAACCTCTATTGGTCTATTTTCAAGAAAAAAATATATTTCGATACATTTAACAACAACCTTTGTTGAACATTTTAAGTCACATTCCCTCCGAAATTATATTCAAATTCAAACAAAAAATAGAGGTCACTCAAGTAATGATCAGAACAACGAAACCACACACTCCCTTTCCCTTGTGTTCGTTTCTGGGCACTTTTAAAAATCCAATCAGAAAAAACATCCATACGTGAATTAATGTTAATGGTGTTGTGAAGATGGGAAAACTTCTTTTGTATCCTTCTGACATTTGCGATGCGATGATGGTCCGAAAGGGTAACTCTTAATAATTTTTGCCTGTTTTCACTTATTATGGGTTTTTTATTTTTTTGCTGTCTCTTGTTAATGCAGGCGTTGCATTTGTGTAGAAAGTGTCCCTACTCATTATTAGATATACTCTGGAATGCAAGGCACTCATTTTGACTCCTCATTTAGGTTCAAAAAAAGTTATAAAAAGTCTTTCTTAAACAAGATGGTCAGCGCGAGCTGATGCACTAAGCGCCTTATATAATGATCATTTGATGCCTATCGTTAACGATTTACGACAGGCACGAGAGGCCAGACAGGAAGCTCTTAGCCTTTGCAAAAAAAATGTTAGATTTGCTGAGTGCAATCGATGAATTTATAATTGGGCTCAAGGTCAATTTTGATAACTTTGATTCATCATCCAAACAAAAAAAAAACCGGATTCCGAGTATAAGAACCTTTCCGAAATGACTATGTAGGTCTAGAACAGGCTTTTGACGGCTCAGAACCCTCAGTAATTTTTACTATTGTTTATCCTTTTGCTAAAATCTTCAAATCTAACAATTGCGATAAAGCAACCAAATACGTAGAAAATAAAAAAAAATTAAAACGCAAAAATATCAGCATAAGGATTAACAATTTTATGAGTCGAAAAGTGTTCGTTTCGGGTGTTACCGTGGAGCGTGGAATGACCCATATACGAATATAGGCCAACGTTTTGACTTTTTTTTCGATTAAAAAACCTGAATTCAGAAGACTTAAAAGAAAACTGCAATCTTTTGCTAAATTTTATACTGAAGATGTAAACGGAGATGAAATACATTCTGAATGCCTGAATTTAAAAGAATACTGGAAAACTATTCGACACGAAAATGAAGAAACTGGCAATATTCTAGGACTTTATAATTTTTTAAAAACAAATAAAGTTGAAGATGTATTTCCAAGTGTTAAAATTGCACTTAGAATTTCCTCAAGTATGATGGTAAGCAACTGCAGTAATGAACGTTCTTTCTCTTAGTTAAAAAGAATAAGAAAGGAACTCATATTTACAATGGTTCAAGAAAGATTGACAAGTTTGTCGCTGATGTCAATCGAAAGCGAAATCCTCAGAGGTATCGATTTTGTAGATATAATCAATGATTTTGCTTATCTTAAATCAAGAAAAAGACTCCTTCAATAAACATTCCTGTTTCCATCTTTTTGCATATCAATATTTTGTTCCTTAAACTATATCTGAGTTTAATTTTCTGTTATTTGTTTATTTTTGAATTCTTATATGAAAAATTTTTTATTTTATTTTTATTTTTACAATATTTATGTTAATGTTAACGTTTATGTTAAAACATACTGCAATAATTATTTAATTTTATAATGATTTATAATGACTGATGAAATATTGATTCAAAGTTATGTGTTTTTTTCTGTATACCTTTACTACACAACATAACATTTTTGTAGAATCATATACGGGCCTCATTTTCAAAAAGTGCCCAGGGCCCCCAAAAGGGTAAAGACGGCCTTGAAACTAAGAGAAGGAACGTTCCTTACTCCGATTGGTCATCATCATACTCAATAAAATTCTGAGTGCAATTTCAGCATTTGGATTCATCTTCAATTTTATTTGTTTTGTAAAAGTGTAAAGTTCTAGATTCTAGAATATGGTCAGATTTTTCATTTTAGGATCGACTAATTTTATAGTATTCTCTTAAATTCAGCATGTGTTTAATCTCTGTTCACATCTTTAGTGTACAATTTAGCAAAAGATTTGTAGTTTTGTTTAAAGCCTTTTTTATTCAGATTTTTTATCAGAAAAAAGTCAAAACGTTGGCCAATCTTCGTATACGAACCTAGTCGCTGTTTCAAATGAACGCTTAGAGTGTCGACAATGGAAAGGATGGTTTCAATTTTGAATCTTTCTTTCCCAGTCAGAATTACTCAATGTTCCCGTTAAAAAAAGTCTGGCATGAGCTTGTACACCTCGTACTTTCAGAAAGGTCCTTATATTCGGAATCCGGGTTTTTTTTTCTGGCTGATGATTCAAAATCATCAAAATTGTCCCTAATATCAGTTATAAATTCATCGATTGCACTCAGCAAATTTTTTGCAACATCCAGGGTAATGTAATGTACTAGTTTTATTAATTCTTCGCAATACAGAGTTCCAAGGTTCTGTAAGTATAGTAAAGTGCTTCCTCTCTGGCCTCTTGTGCCTGTCCTAAATCGTTGGCGATGGACATAAAGCTTCTTCAATTTCTTGATGGCCGTTATAAGGCGGGTAGTACATCAGCTCACGACGGAAAAGACTTCTCACAGCATTTTTTTGAGTCTAAATGAGCAATCAACACACTTTATCGATGGGAAGATATAGAATAACAGGGGAGCGTATCGAAATCACACTTTTCAGAATCCCGCTTTTCAAAAATCCCGAAAAAAATTTTAAAACCCTGTCTACTAAAATACTGTTTTTTTACAATCCCGACTTCTAAAATCCCGCTAGATCAAAATTCTTATTTATTAAAATCCCGCTTTTTAAGATCCCGCCAATCCCGTTTTTATTCATTTTAATATTATTTTACAAACTACGAAAAAAATATACAAAAAATGAGTAAAACAGGGTTTTTACGTCGCATTGCTCATATCATAGAATTACACTAATATAAAATTATAAGAAATATTGTTGATGATTATTAGTTCCTTTCCTATGTTCTTTTTTTAAGTGTACCATGTGATATGCTAATAATCTATTCTGATAATTTGAATTTTTGTTATTTGCTTAGCGCTACAATAAATGTATTCCATCTGACTCAACCGACTTGGAGTGCGAAACTGGAGAGAGCTCGCCCGAGATCGAAATCGTTATAGAAGGATGTTGGTTGAGGCTCAGGTTCACCCCGAACTGTAATGCCCACCTAAGTAAGTAAGTGTTCTAGAAAGCGGGATTTCGAAACCAGCATTTTTATAAGCGGAAATATAAAAACTGGTATTTCGAACCCAACCCGAATAAAAGTTATACAATTTGTGAATTGATTTGAATATAATCTCATAGGGAATGTGATTTAAAATGTTCAGCAAAAGTTGTTGTTCAAAAAAGAAATTACGAATTCTGAACATTCCTTATGCATCGCAAATTGTATCGAAATATCATTTTTCTTGAAAACAGACCAATTGAGGTTTAGTGATGATTGAGCAATTGTGGGGCCCCAGATTAATGGGGGGACCTGGGCCCAGGCCCACTGGGCCCAGTGGTAAAGAGGGGTCTGTTAAAGAATCTATTCTAATCCCAATACTTTTTTCTAATTTATATCATCTCTTTTTGTAAACGAAATTTGTAAGCATTGTGGACGATATCGGATATTTTTACGGATCTAGTAATCTTTTAGAATTTGTATCAAACAACAACTGGGATAGGTATCGGTTAACTGGGATATGGTTTGCGAAACAGGTATATGTAGGTATCCGTTGGGAAACAAAAATTATGCAGTTATAATTGTTTTTTAATTGAAAAATCTGATGAGTCTAAGTACTGACGTAAAAATATTATTTTCTTACTATGTGAATGCTTACCACTCTTATACTTATACCGTTTCATCATGTCGATTATTTAACAAACTTCCAATCTTAGTAGAACAACTTAGATGTTAAGATGGGACATCATTTGATCAAAGAAGTGTATCAAAGCATCTTAAGTGAATTTTCCACTAATAAAGCGGAGCTTAACTGTGTTAGAAAATTTTATTTCGGTTAGAGTGCTATTCATTTCATTTTCACATATTTTGCTTAAGACCGAAAAAAGGAAAATAGGTCTCTAGTTACTAATGTCAGGAGGAAAACCTTTTTTATCGGAGCAACATAACTTATTTTAGAAGTTCTGGAAATAAAGCTGCGAGGACACAACGGTTAACGATAAATACAAAAATAATCAGCAATATTCATAACAATCATACTGCATATTTTATCTTCTCCTAAGTAGAATCGAAGTTCTTTAAATTTCCCTTAGCGAAATTATTTATTAATTTAGGTATTTTGTCTGTCTTAAAAAGAGGAGAAAATAATAACCTAAGTATGTACATGACTTGTGGAAGTCAGCAATCATTTAATTTGACATTTTCGTTAAGTCTTATAACAGCCATTTGTTTGTAAGCTGGACATTTACTTGATTAGATCTAGCACAAGCGATTCACATTCACAAACTGAGATTTTTCTAAAGCGACCATAATACAGTTAAGCTACTCTGCCGTGACATGAGGCCATGTGACATTAGACTATATTATGAAATATGGCCAAAAGACGCTTTTAAAACATAATGGTCATTTGTCATAAGGCGTAGAAAAACCCCGTTGTTTGTCTTTTTCAATTGAGAAGAGGTTGCAGGCTGTTTCTTAATGCTTTTTCGTAGTCAGTGACAAATGAATCAGTTTAGAACTTGAAAATATTTGCATCTATATACTTTAGCACTTAACACGAGTGTGTTAAAAAAAGTGAAAAACAAAAAACGGATTTTAAAAACCGATTTTCTATTTATCAGCAATTGTAATTTAATGGCATCTCTAAATTTTCACAAAAAACCTTTAGAGTGTTCAATAAAATTTTTTTTATGTTTTGTGTCAGAACAATTTTCTTAATGGATGTGGTGGTAGCAACCCTGTATCAGAAAATAAATTATGAAAAGTGAATACCAAAAAACTCTTTGTTTATTAAAAAATAAAAAAAAAATAAACTGTCATCATCTTTAGGACTGGTATTCAGCACGAAAGTGGTACCCGTGGCTTGATGTCCAAGTAACTGTGTAGGTAGTTTAGGATAATTTTTAAGTCTTATTTTTAGTTTTAAGTTTTTATTATTAACGACATACATTAAGTAGTATGTAAGGAAAACAAAAAAAATTAAAAAAAGTGTTCTAATAATTTAAAAAATAAAGAATAAAATAAAATAAATAGTTGATAGGCCGAAAGGTATTAATCTATAAGATCATGAACTACTTAGAGTTCCCGCTTAGGGCCAGCAATAGGATATATATGTAGTAATAATTAGGCTAGTTTTTCATTTTTGTCTAGCACATAAGTAGTTATGAGTTGAATCAAATAAAACAAAAATTATAAAAAAAGCATGTCCACCTGCTAGCCTAGAGGTTCGAGGTTCGAATCCTAGCAGAGGCAAAAATGTTTTTCCACGGGTATCGCCTTTCGCGAGGAATTGGCAAGTCCTCCGTTAGTAAATTCACTGCCATGAAAAGCGCTTTCTCAATTAGCCGTTCGGAAGAAAATTGTAGGTCCCCTCCATTCCCTCACAAGGCATGGTTGTGAGAAATGCGCTAGGCCCAGGGGCTCCTCGCTCTGTTGCGCCACCCTATTAATTTTATTTATATATTCAGCCCGAAAATTTTAATGCTAAGTGCAAGCAAACAATCCCAAGTTCATGCGGCTCTGTAGTGTTCACTTTTTAGAAAGCATTTCTCTTTCTTTTCTCTTGCCATTGCAACGGATAAGACCATAAGGAACAGCAGCAATTACAATGCTGAAATTTCTGAATGTTTTTCATTTACTTTTTTAACTTACTTACAACATAAGGCCATCGCAGAGAATATTACAACTTGTATTTTGTCTGGTAGATCGTTGTTTTCACATATTTGATATGAACGAAGGCAACCGACGCCAACGCGACGTGTCGTGCGAGGTGTCGTGCATTTATGAAGTGTGTTAGATACTTCATTATCGAGCGGGACCATTCACAGTTTATATGAGTTGAGTTTTTTGCGCATAACATACAATACAAACACTTAATGGCTGGAACAATACAGCCATTGAGTGATTGTACACTTATCAGTGCTGATCTATTATCGAACGCGCAAACACGGGCCGCGCTAGTTACCGCAAAATTAAAATCTGTGTTGCCCCTTCCTCCACACAAAAAATACAAAATAAGAAAAAAAAAAAAAAAATAAGAAATAATAAGAAAAAAAGAAAACAATCAAATCAATAACAATCAAACACAGATCTATTAATTTTTTCATTCCGTGCCGCCGCAAGAAAAAAAATTGGGCACGTCTGGGTCGCACGAACTTGCGATTGTGTTCTAAATACGATATCAAAATCTTAAGGCTGAGTTAAAGGTTTTGGTATTAGCTCTTCATAATATATTTTGTGGTACAGGGTTGCCAACTACACATTAATTATGGAAATTGAATTAAATCACGCAAAATAATGAAAAAATTAAATTAAATATTCCAAAGGTTTCAAGCAAAAATCTAAAAACGCCATTCTTTTGCAATCGCTAATACACATGAATGATGAAAATTTAATCAAAATCGTTGGAGCAGTTTTCCCAAAAAACGGTTTTTTATTTTTCACTTTTTTTTTTAAAACTGTTTTTTAAAAGTCGAGCATGCAAAGTTCTAGATCTTAACAGGAGTTATTTTGACAAAAAATTTGAAAAAAATAAAAGTTATGGTTTCGAAGTTACTTTCAAAAATCAAAATTTTTTAAAAAAATTTATAAAAATTTCCAAAACTAAGTTTTTTTAAATATTGATATGCAGTCTTTCTTTAACAGCTTACGACTTCTTAAATCCAAAATTTCGTCAAGATCGTGTCAGCCATTAACGGGAAAGTCGGTTTAAAAAAAAAACGGTACTATGGGAGGTACCGTTTTTAGGCCTTTTCCAAAATTTTTTTTTACATCATAAGAAAAACAATCCCAAATTAATCTTTCACACAAAATTTTATCGAAATCGTTGGAGCCGTTTTCGAGAAAAATAAGTATTATCATATCGGTTGTATGGCAGGTACCGTTATTTCAAGACCTAGAGACCCAATTCCAAAAACCCCTCTGTAGGATGCTCCACAGACCCTAACTGCAAATTTTGAAGGAAATCGGTTCATTGGTTCAGGCTTTAGATCCATATACAGACAGACAGACAGACAGACAGAATTGCAGGACCCACTTTTTTCGTATTCTCTATCATCGTAATGTCATGTTTGATTATTATCTCAAAATTTTTTTTCTGCACGATTGCAAGACTTGCCTTATAGTACCTATAATCGCAAGTAAAAAGAATTCTCGTGCAAAAACAATTCAGTGCGCTGTGCCTGTGCTGTGAAAATTAATCAAAAAAAAAAAAAAGAACCTGCAATAGACCAAACACTAGTGCCCACCTTCTTATTTTCTCCTCCCCCACACCACTCGCATAGTCTTGTTGGCTGCACACATTTCTTCTAATCGATATTTCCTTATCGCATCGAAGCAGTGTGTGCAGGCAATGAGGCTGTGGGTTTGCTAGGCGGATAGTTGATCAACGGTGTTGAGCCCGTTGGTGAATCAAATCAAGTTGCTGGCTGGGCATAACACCGCTAGTAATTTGGTTTGGTTTTCTATCGAGATAAGCACTTGTTGATTATACTTAGATAGCGTCTGCGTTCGATATTTTGTTTTGTGTGTTTTTGTGAATTGTAATGTCGGGTAAATTTCGGGTCGATTTTAGCAACATTAGGGGGTTGCGATCGAATTTATTTGCTGTGAACGCCCACACTGCAAAATGCAGGCCAGCTGTTTTGGCACTGAGTGAAACACAGGTGGGTTTTGATTCTGATCCCTCAGAGTTCAACCTGCCTGGATATAGCTTAGTGCCATTATTCTTTTCTTCCCATGGCCTCGCCGTATATGTTCGGAATGATATTGCTTACCAACTTCTACCACAATACGGCCTCTGTTCTAATACGAACTTTAATTTCATGTGGTTAAAATTCACTGTCCGTAAGCATATCATTCATTATTGTTTTATGTACAGAAGCCCCAATTTGGATAGCAATTCAACCTCTAACGAGTTTGATGCGCTATCTGACTCCATAGTAAGAATTGTTTCCCTTTATCCTCACACTGAAATCGCAATTGCGGGCGATTTCAATGTACACAATTCAGGTTGGCTTCGACATTCTGGCCAGACAACACCCGAAGGAAAATGTGTTGAGATCTTCGCCGAGTTTAACGAATTAACTCAACTTGTTGATGAGCCCCCTCGGGTTCCAGATATTGAAGGCCATGCGGCCAACACTCTTGACCTATTTCTAACTTCTCATCCCGAAAAATATAGGGTTATAGTATCATCTCCCTTAGGCAAATCGGACCATTGTGTCATATCGGTAGATTTTTTGTCTTCCGTCACGGTAAAGAAAGATAAAGTCCCCAAAAGAACTGTGTGGCAATACGAGAAAGCCAATTGGGACGGCCTGAATAATTTCTTTCGAAATTTTAATTGGTCATTGTGCTTTCTCGACGGAAACGTTGATGCATCAGCTGATATGATATCTAAACTTATTCTCAACGGCATGAGAAATTTTGTTCCTAACAGAACAAAAAGTATCATCCCCAAAGAGAATTCGTGGTTTGATTCAAGCTGTAAAGAGGCGATTAGGGATCGAGAAAGTAGTTTTCGCAAATTAAAAGATAACCCTACTGTAGAAAACCGAAATTTGTTCAAACGGGCCAGAAATAGTTGTAATGCTCAGATACAAAGGGCTAAGTTTTTACATGACCAAAAAGTAAGGCAAAAAATACTATTGTGTCCAAAAGGAAGTAAAAACTTCTGGTCTTTTGTGAAGAACATTAAGAACTCGACCACGTCATCGGTCCCAACGCTCGTCTTCAATGACTCTCCGTATGTCAGCTCCATCGACAAAGCCAATTTGCTGGCAGCTCTATTTGCTGCTAACTCGACACTTCCTTACAGCATATTGGCTCCACCCGAGCTCGAGTCTGCAAATTCTTTGATGAAGCAGATATTTTTCCGAACTACCTTTCCGACCGTTCAATACAAGTTGTGTTGGATGGCTTCAAGTCTGATACCCACTTCATAAATGCTGGTGTGCCCCAGGGCTACGTTTTGTCTCCGACTCTCTTCCTCATTTTCATCAATGATCTCTTGTCTGAAACTTCTAATCCGCTTAACTGTTTTGCTGACGACTCGACCCTCAGCTTTTCATATTCGTTTCCAAATTTACGTCCCTGCTCTTCGGATGTGGAACTGGAACGGTTGCGTATGATAAGCTCATTGAATTCTGACCTTGACAGCATTGTTTCATGGGGTCTTATGAACCGAGTAGAATTCAATGCTTCGAAAACTCAATGCTGTCTCTTGTCGTTGAAGCTTAACATTCCCCCATTGCCATTATCCATGAATGGTACCTGCATCGAAGAAACCGAAAAGCTGTCAGTACTTAGTATGTGTGTAAACGATGATCTTCGTTGGTATGACCACATTTGAAGTCGCCAAAAACGCTGCTAGATGCTTAGGTTTCTTGAGACGATGCAGGAAGTTCTTCACCCCTTCTGATCTGGCTACAATTTTTAAGGCCTTCATCCGCCCAAAACTGGAGTATAACTCCCATATCTGGTCAGGTGCTGCTCAAACATCTTGGCACCTGCTTGATAGGGTACAAAACAGAGCGTTAAAATTGATAGGTGATAGTTCAATCGTAGAACCGATTGATTCTCTTGAACATCGTCGAAACGTCACCTGTCTCACTTTCTTTTATCGCTTTTTTCACAAACAGTGCTCTAGTGAAATAGCCAGTTGCATTCCTCCCCTGAAACAATTTAGCCGCAACACCCGCCTCGCTAGGAATGTTCATCAGTCTTACCTTGAGCCCAACTTCGGACGTACAGTCAAGTATAGAGATTCGTATTTCAGTCGCACCACCTGAATGTGGAATGCTTTACCTGGCTCTGTATTTCCCCTGCATTACAATTCGCAAAGGTTCAAAAGCAACGTGCATCGGTGTCTCCTTTCAAATCCTCTCCTATTTTCCTAAATGCTCGCACTGTGTTCTATAACATTATAAGGGTAGTCATAACCCCTTGATTTGCGTGTTAATTATAAAAAACAAAAAAAAAAATACTCAAATGAAGAATAACTTGTTGGTTAGATGCATCATCTTAAGTTGAAGTAACACAATGGAAAGGTGCAATAATCGTATCCGGTATTTTCATTTTGGTGCACGTTTATTTAAGAAATGTTCCCTAAAAGTTTTGAAATGATATCTTCTTTGGTTTTAAAGTTCCAGACAATTCATTGACGCAGGTTGTTTTGACGAGCCACATTCATTGGTCTAGTGTTTAAATTTCGCGCCCTTCCGGCCATATTTAATTACTCGTTATTTTGTTCATCAAAAGTAATAAGAAGAAGAAGAAGAAGAAGAACAATGAAATATACACTTCGTTTTGATATTTGAAACCGCACGGTCATTTTTATTTTCGCCTTTTTCGCTTTTTCGTTTTACCTTTTTCGAAGTTTTAAAACTTAATTTCAGCTCAACATAAGAGCTAGTTTGTAAAAAATATTACAAAATTTTCATGGCGTCCGAGCAGGGACAAATTAAAACTAATAATTTGTTTTTTAAGAAATAATAACTAAAACTAATAGTTAGGAATGTATTAAACGTACACATACACATATATATACGCGTCGCGAAGTTAAGAATCGTGTTTATTGATTAAAAATCAATTAATTAATCAATCAGTTGAATCAATCTTACGCCGCGTAAATTGAACATTCAGTGTCATCAACTTGTGATAAATCCTCGTTGGACCAGCAACCACCACCAGCAACCACCATCAGCGATTGCCAAAGGAGTACCTACCACCCTACACATCAATTCATATCATTTGCGAGAAGTGTCGCAGGACAGGAGGAAAGTTTAAAAAATCAAAACAATAAAGACAGGTATTCACAAAAACTGAAAGTGTCTATGAAATAATTGCCTATTAATTGCGGCCTTTGACCTTCAGTTTTTGTCCCTTTGCATTTACACATATATTTGATGGTGAAACAATACAAAAAAAGTGCGTGGTTCATTAAACATTTACAATAAAATTTATTTCAATTGTTTTATTCGACATTCAAAGCTTAAACTACTTATTCGAACACATACTACATATATAAGCATATAAACTACAAAGTGGTAAGCTACTGCGTTTTTTTTTGTCACCGCGCCGCCGCCGTCATCGTCACATATCGCATACCACTCACACACTCAAGATAATTTCGCGATTCGTTTTAAGCAATAATAATTCAATTATTTAATATCAAATCCGAATTTAATTACTTAAATCGTAAAAAAAAAGCCGATCAATTTACAAATTGAAATTTGTTTACATTTATTTGACGTTTCAAATTTAATGTTTTTTGATAGTTCACTCACTCGCTGAATTTTCGCTGAGTTTCCAGCTGTCAAAAGTGATCGTGTTCAGTGATCAAAAATTACTTTGAAATTTTTCGTGCGAAGAGTGTGTTCAGCGATTAAATTTTGATTAGTAAATTTTTTTTGTTTACGTTAAACTTATTTCGCTTTGCAAATAATTAGAAACTTTCAACAGTTCTGAAGCAGTTTATTGAAATTTATTTTCGTTTTCGTGGAATTGTCGTATGAAAATAAATTAATTTTTCAACGACTTCCAAATATTTAATTCATAAACTGTGGTAAATCGAACAATATCCAGATAAACTAATTCTTGGAAAGACATTTATTTCGAAAGTTTTTAAGCGAAGTTTAACAAAAAGTTCATCAAAATGACGAGCAAGAAACGGCAGGCTTCACCTAAACAAAACGCAGAAATAGAACAATTAAGACATCAGCGGCAAGTTCTTAAAAATAATATTGTGCGAATTAGAACGGCTTTAAAGGAAAAAACGATGTCACTTAATCCAATAGAATTGGAATGTCGGTTAGATATTTTAAATTCATACGTCGATCAGATCATGGTCTGTCAAACTGAGATTGAATCAGCTGATCATAGCGACGTATTCCGCGGAGAGTTAGAAGACATTTGCGTCAGTGCAAAAGCTTTACTTGTTTCTAAAATAAATGAGGGTCGTAAACCAAGTGGAATTGAATATTCTTTTAGTAATCCACATCACTCGCGCCTTCCAAAAATGTTTCTCCCGAAATTCAGTGGGAAATATTCCGAATACAAAAATTTTATTAGCCTTTTTGAGAGTCTAGTCGACAATGATCCAATGCTTGCCGATATTGAAAAGTTCAATCATTTAATATCATGTTTATCGGGTGAAGCTTTAGGAACAGTTAAAGCTTTCCAAATAACGGAACAAAATTATCCAAAAGCTTTAGCAAGTTTAAAAAAGGTTTATGATAATAATTGCCTTATATTTTTCGAAAATGTGTCTACTCTTTTCGAACTAAAAGAAATTCAAAAGCCATCAGCTTCTGCATTGCGCAGCATGATAGACACTGTTTCCGCAATTTATGATTCGCTTCTTTCACTTGGTGATGAAAAGAATATCACAAACGCGATCATAATTCATTTAGTAATGTCAAAGGTTGATTCGATGACAAGATCAAAGTGGGAAGAGCAACTAGATTTCAGTACACTTCCTTTATGGAGTGACTGTGAAGCCGCGCTGAATAAGCGATATCAGCATCTTTCTGATGAAGAAGCATCGTCTTCAAAGCATAAAATTTCTGATAGGTCATCAAAACCAAAACATGAAATGAACCATAACAGAAACCAAAGGGCTTCATTTGCTTGTGTTAACCAACAAGCAAATAAATCGAAATGCTTATACTGCAATTCAAGTGATCATTTTATAACGACATGCCAAACCTATGCTTCAATACCCGTGATGCAACGATCTGAGTTTGCGAAAAGTGTGCCTGTTTGCATCAACTGCCTTCGAAAAGGACACACAGTTTCAAAGTGCAAATTAACTCGGTGCAGTGTTTGCAATAAATCCCATCACACATTATTGCACCAATATCAAACTACGTTTAATAGCACACCGTCACAAGGAGCTTCGAGCTTTCAAGCTATGCATGCCTCAGTTTCAAAAGATCAAGTTATTCTCGCTACTGCTATTGTTCAAATTAAAGGCAGTAGTGGTGAATATACGCTAGCTCGAGCGTTACTTGATTCAGGCTCGCAAATCAATTTTGTAACTGAAGAGCTTGCACAAAAATTGAAGCTGCGAAAGGAACAAAAAAACTTGAATCTTCTCGGCATCGGTAAAGCAAGCACTATAGTTAGCAAAAAGGTACATGCAGAAGTAAAATGATGATTTTAAATTTAAGATTTAACGATCATTCGTTTTCTGCTGACTATTGGGTAATGAACTCAATATCGTCATATCAGCCGGATCAAGCAATAAATATTACGAATTGGAATATACCTTCCAACATTCAATTAGCTGATCCTTACTTCAATAAGCCTCAAAAAATTGACTTACTAATAGGAGCGGAAACATTTTTCGAATTATTGTCGGTCGGTCAAATTAAACAAGGCCCTGAATATCCCACTATTCAAAAAACACTTTTAGGTTGGATTATATCCGGAAAATATCCCAAAGGTACAAATTCAAATACCAAACACTGCAATTTGGTATGTCAGTCTGAAGAGCTACCAGACTTAGACAAAATTGTGCAAAAATTTTGGTTACTGGAAGAAATTCCTGGAGAAACGAAAAAGTTTCTAACGCCAGAACAACAGTTGTGTGAAAAACATTTTGTTGATAATACAAAACTTTTGCCTTCCAGTCGTTTCGAGGTTAAACTACCGTTTAAATCGTCTCCAAACTCGCTTGGATCATCGTTTGAAACTGCCAAACGAAGGTTTCTCGCACTGGAGCGAAAACTATCCAAAGATAGCAAGTTAAATGCTATGTATATGGATTTCATGAAAGAGTATCTTTTGTTAGGACATATGTCGCCGACACACACACATTTCATTCCACATCAG
Organism: Melanostoma scalare; assembly: GCA_949752695.1. Lineage (NCBI taxonomy): Eukaryota > Metazoa > Arthropoda > Insecta > Diptera > Syrphidae > Melanostoma > Melanostoma scalare. The sequence continues at coordinate 113,515,679 of OX456986.1, read as the reverse complement.
TGTGTTTTGCGTCCGCAAAGCACAAGTACTAAGCTGCGAGTTGTTTTCAACGCTTCCAGTCGAACTTCATCTCAATTATCTTTGAATGACATCTTAATGGTTGGGCCAACCATTCAAGAGGAGCTATTTTCGACGTTGCTCCGTTTTCGTATACACAAATACGCCATTACGGCTGATGTTACGATGTACCGGCAAGTATGCATTGCTGAAGAGCACTCGATTTATCAGCTCATAGTGTGGAGGCAGCACCCGTCTCAACCGCTACAACATTTTCGGCTAAACACTGTAACGTATGGCACGTCTCCAGCGCCATTTTTAGCAATACGGTGCTTAAAGATGTTGGGCGATGATAATGAAAAAATATACCCTACTGGTTCGAATATAATTCGAAGAGATTTCTATGTAGATGATCTCTTAACTGGTGCCAATGATCTTGAAACTCTAAAATTAATAAAGTTTGAGATTCAAGAAGTCCTTAAAAAAGGCGGGTTTCAATTGGCTAAATGGTTCTCAAACCATCCAGAGTTTTACAACACTGCGAGTAGATACTGAAAAATCTATCAAATTTAATGATTCAGACTCTACCAAAACTCTAGGAACTTGTTGGCATCCAAAAGAAGATACTTTCAGCTTCAATTTGGAAAATAATTTTCATGATCTACGAGCTACCAAGCGAAACATACTATCAGTTTCCGCTCGTCTTTTCGATCCTCTTGGTTTGTTATGCCCCATAGTCACCAAAGCAAAAATCGTACTGCAAGAGCTTTGGATTGAAAAAATTGATTGGGATGAGTCGATTCCATTGCGCCTTGATACAAGTTGGCAAAATTTCAAAACCAATTTGTCTCAACTTGGCGAGATAAAAATTCCAAGGTTTGTCGAAACTCATTCGAACGCAAAAATACAAGTTCATGGGTTTGTCGATGCTTCGATAAGAGCCTATGGTTGTTGCATTTACATTCGCAGCCAAAGCTCAGACGGTATCAAGTCGACGCTCCTAACAGCAAAGTCTAAGGTGGCCCCTTTGAAAACAAAATCGCTTACGCGATTGGAACTTTGCGCAGCGCATACTCTTGCCAAATTATGGACAAGAGTAAAGGCGATGTTGAATCTTGACGTTGAAGAAGTTATTTTCTGGACGGATTCCGAAATAACACTGCATTGGATAAAAACACATCCAACTGCCCTTGCAACGTTTGTTGCAAATCGAGTGTCCGACATCCAAGAGTTGACCCAAAAAGTATCATAGAAACATGTACCAACAAAACAAAATCCAGCAGACATTGTGTCAAGAGGCTGTAATGTGGATGAACTAAATGCGTCCATTTGGTTTAACGGTCCAAAGTTCTTATTGCAAGAACCATCATCGTGGCCGGTCAATACGCATTTTGAGTTGTCTCCAGAGCATAAAGCCCTTGAAAAACGGAAAACAAACATAGCTCTACTAGCAGTAGAAAAACCTTGAACCAAACTTTTAGAAGTTATTGAAGAAGAATCTTCATATATCGACTTGGTAAATACATTTGCGTATGCAATGCAATTCTTAAAAAGATTAAAAAACAAAACAGAAGTTCTCGAAGAATCGCCAACGGCAAAAGAGTTAAATCTGGCGTTTCTTAAAATAGTCGAAACTATCCAAAATTATGAATTTGCAGATGAAATTCAAAAACTTAGGGAGAAAGTTTCATTACAACCCAGTATTCAAAAATTAAATCCATTCATTTACAATTATAGTGAAGAGAATCTTTCGTTTTCGTTAATTCGAGTTGGCGGTCGTTTGTTAAACGCACCAATTGAATATGATGCCAAATTCCCACTTTTGCTGACCAAAAATTCGCTATTTGCAAAAACATACTTAACGTATCTCCATCGAAAGAATTACCACGCTGGTTCTCAATCGATGGTGGCATTGCTTCGAGAAAAGATTTGGCTAATAAACGCCAAAGAAGCTTGTCAAAAGGTTGTACGACAGTGCATACATTGTTTTAAGTACAAACCAAAACTTTTGACCCAAATAATGGGCAATTTACCAGCGGATAGATTGCGAGCACAAGACCGTTCTTAACATGTATAGTAGATTTCTGTGGTCCGGTATATACCACGCTGAAAATTCGTGGCCGGCCACCGAACAAAACGTTTATAGTTGTTTTTGTTTGTTTCGCATCAAAAGCAGTACATTTAGAATTAGCTACTAATCTGTCTTCTGATTGCTTTATTCTCGCCCTTAAAAGGTTCATATGTCGCCGAGGACTTCCAAGGACGCTGTACTGCAACAACGGGACGAACTTCGTGGGAGCCCAACGGATTCTGAAGGAAGTCCAGGAAGAGGTCGAGCGAGGGAGAGAACACCTTCAACAGTTCGCAGCAGAGGAAGGCTTCAGCTTCGCCTTGATACCGCCCAGGGCACCGCATTTCGGAAGCCTATGGGAAGCGGCGGTGAAGTCGGCGAAAACGCTGTTACAGCGTACCGTGGGCAACGCTCTGCTCACAACCGAAGAGCTGCTCACAGTCCTCATCGAGGTCGAGGCCATCCTCAATTCACGGCCAATCGGACCATTAAGCGCCGATCCCAGCGACGGCGAAGCGCTCACTCCAGCGCACCTATTAATCGGCAGCAGTTTACGGTTGCTGCCCCCAGAACCAGTGCAAGAACAGCAAACGGGTTGCTTGAAAAGATGGCAGCTTCTATGCTGGCTCAAGCAGCAGTTTTGGCAGAAGTGGTCCAAGGAGTATCTGCTTGGCCTTCAAGCCAGATCCAAATGGGTACTGGATCAACCCAATCTCACCGTGGGCAAGCTCATCCTTATACACGAGGACAATACGCCTCCCCAGCAGTGGAGAACCGGACGAGTCGTGGCGGTCGTCGAAGGGCAGGTCGGCAAGGTCAGGGTCGCCGACGTCAGAACCTCCAGAGGGATCCTGAGACGTCCAATCGTAAAACTGGCCGTACTCCCAAGTGAAGACGATTGAAGCCTTGGAGCCTTTCAACGTGGCCGGTGTTTTGACGAGCCACATTCATTGGTCTAATGTTTAAATTTTTCGCCCTTCCGGCCATATTTAATTACTCGTTATTTTGTTCATCAAAAGTAATAAGAAGAAGAAGAAGAAGAACAATGAAATAACACTTCGTTTTGATATTTGAAACCGCACGGTCATTTTTATTTTCGCCTTTTTCGCTTTTTCGTTTTACCTTTTTCGAAGTTTTAAAACTTAATTTCAGCTCAACATAAGAGCTAGTTTGTAAAAAATATTACAAAATTTTCACAGGTACTCGTATTAATTGACCGCAGCAGAAAACTTGAAACAAATTCTACTCAAAACAGTGTTTCTCCAATTTTTTTAAATAAAATTTAACTAATTTTGGGTCTGATACCGATTACTGAATGTGAAAATCTTTCTTAGTTTGTGAGACCGTTATTCCTTTTGTTGTGCTCCTACCTAGCCGTGACCATCTAGTGGTATTTAGTTCTATAAATGAGTAGTTCGAAGAAGCCGAAGGGATATTGTATGGACCTGGCATCGTCGATTGATCGTAGGTGAATGATTTATCTGAAAATTCTTGATCTTAAAGTTTAAGCGCGTTTTCCACGGAATTGTGTTTTTCAAAACGGTGTCCGCTGTGGAAAGAAAAGTTTTGGAGCTATAGATTATTTTAGCCGGACATTCTTCTTGTCATTCTCTATCGTCCTATCGAAGCTTTTTTTTAAACTACCTATTTTTTTCTTACTTTTACTTTAATCACTTTTTGTTTAAATCGCCGTGATTTTGTCAAAAAATAATATTAATATTTTTTTCATATTAATAATATTTTTGAAGCTTGTGTTTCAGATCAAAATTGAGCCCGTAAAGGTGAACACCCATTAGGATTCTTTTTTTTTCAACTACATTTTTGATAATTAATAACAATAATAAAAAACTAGAAAATCACCGCAACACAAATCATTTTGTATTCTTCATCATTGCTTCAATTTATTTAAAAAAAAACCAGAACGATTAGGATATCCTAACCATGACAAAAAAAATTTCGGGCGGTCACACTGAGATGATCTCTTAAATATTCGTTTACTTTGAGCAAAAACATAAATTTTCTCGTTAAAAAACGTTTAGTAGTTAGTTGAAAATAGATACACAAGGTCCATCACTTACAATTTTAAAATTGTATAAAAATTTGGAAACTTCAACCACCACAGTCACAACGAGATAAACATAAAAAAAGAAAATAATACACGCAAGGACATAGACAATGCAAAAGAAAACAGAAAAGCTCTATTTACTACTCGTACTAACGTATTAGCAATGAAAAGAGAAAGGAAGCACAATATTGAAAGTGGTTTAAAAATTCTCAAAATCCGTGAATGCTCAAGAGCAAGTGGAGACCAGTTTTCAAGAACCGCAAAAGATGTTATGGTATCAAAATATTTCACAAACCGATAAGAAGAATTAATGAATACAAACGGACAAGTTTTTTTTTGCTTGTTTTGAATACATGCACTGAAAAACTATTGACTGTAAAAAGAATAAAGCGTTGCCCGTAGCGTAACGTTAAGCATGACTGCCTTCGGGAAAAATTGGCAAGGTTTCCGATATTAGTTTCATTTCTATGAAATACGCTTTCTCGATTAGCCGTTCAGAGTCGGCCAAAAATTGCAATTTTCCACCATTTCTCACATGGCGCAAGGTGTGAGAACCCCCCCCCCCCCCCCCTCCGGGGTTCTTAGCTCAGTTGCGATTGAAAAAATCAGAAAACCAGAAACCTAAGACTGGTTTATTAATTCGCAAAATGCAATAAGGTCAGGATTTTGAATACGTGAAATCAAGTTTTTGATATTTTCATAAATTCAAGTATAGCTATTAGAAATAATATACTCAAATATTCAATCCCGAAAAACCCGAGATTGTGCCAATTCAATCCTGGGACTTTTGGGACCATATTTTAAACTGTTACCTATAATTTTTTTTTTTTTCAAAAATCTTACCCTTAGTACAAAAACGAGAAATATATAAAAATTTCTGTATATATGCGGATTTTTTGCGAAGCAAGTTTTTGTGAGTTTTCGAAATCGTTACCCTCGCTTTGAGTATTTCTGACAAATTTTTGATGAACAGTTTTTGAGATAATGTAAAAAGTTTGAATGCATTGGCTTAAGACCGAGTCAGACCTAGAGTACCAGACTGCATTAGAAGACATTGATGTAGAGCCGAAAAATTTATCCGACGAGTCAGAAGGTTAACCTGAACATAAAGGAGATGACTCATTTTTCTATGGAGCCTTGACCCAGGACGTACACCTATGATGATACACCTAGTACCAAATGAAAGCTTACGTTTTGCCCAATCTATCTGCCAAACACTTTTGAATTTGGCACATATATTTTTTGCAAATAATTACGTATATCTCGAAAAGTATAGCACGTTGGATAATGATTCATGATCATAAAAATATCTTTCATTTTTTGTAAAAAACATTTTTCAAAATGCCTTATATTTCGAAAAGACAGACCTATGACTTGTTTGAAAAGGATCATTTTCGTTGACGTTTGCCAGCCAATATCTCGAAGAAATCAGTGATAACCTCTATTTTTTTTGCACCACTGTAATCTTCGTTCAGATCTATCAAAATGCCATCCAAAAACAAGTCTTAAAAAACTTGTTGCTAGGTACACTTTTCTATACTTACATCTTACATGCCTGGATTTGATTCGCCCTCGCAATAAAAAGTTATTGTTGCCTATAAGACTATGATGAGCAGTAGTGGTAATTCGCATCCGAACTTCGCAAACTTCAATTGTAAATACAAGTTCCCTTGTTTTTAAATGTTCGCCACAATAGGATCGAGCCTGGTTAATATGGTAATTCCCCAAAGATATCACATGAAGTTGTAGTCATGTACACAATAAATATGAAATATCAAATATCTTGAATAGTGAGTTGTGGGAAATCACTTAATTTCGGGATATTTCCCGGTACCTATATAAGATTATTTTCTCTTACAAAGACACCTAAATAATTAGGAATTAGGAGTATTCAAGCGATTTAAAGCCAGTTCTAGCAGAACGTTCGCATCAGCACTCTCTTCAATGGTTGGATGAAACTTATTGAGAAGTGCAGCTGCAATTTTGAAGTCGTCCATCAAATGACCAGCAGCTAGATTGAAAAAATCTTGTTGAAATAGTTTAAAATCTCTTTTAAACCGTCCGTTCACGACTTCAACGACCCATCTGACAATATTTACACACCTGGATTTATTAGCCTGCTCTTTGGTAAGCTGAAAGTTACCTTCAGTTACAGACTCAGGCATGTAAGCCTTATATCCTGGAGATTCAAGATGTGGGATTGCGTCTTTGAATCCTCTGTCCAAAATAAAAACATCATTTTGTCTAAAATATTGCCTAAAGGTTCCATAATCGTCTCTGAGAAGATGTTTCATTATGTTACCATCAGATACAGTTGCAGCATAAGGCCTTATAACGTCCAGGATATAGGTACCCATCACAGTATGTGATCACAAATAATAAATAAATAAATAAATAAGGCTTGACCAGATTTCGATAATTATGTAGGCTGTATGATTAATTCTGGAAACCGTAGTTTGAACTTTTTTTAAGTGTACCTTCAAAAAAGTTCAAACTTCCTATTTTCTATCGCAAATGACTATAGATGGACGATCACTTTCATTTTAATTGATGTTTCCAAACAGTCCGTTAAGAGTAAGTCTGTTCCTTCTGGATACTTCCTGAACAGTTATATGCTGAAAATCCAAGTTAAATGGCACAAAATTGTCCATCAATGCTGTGAATTATTTGTTTTTGTGTCACTACATTATTTACTCACAAGCCAATAATCAGTTATCAGTAAACTAGGCCTAACGGTCGCGGACTTGTAACATTATGGAGTAGGTTTAAGCTTGGTACCTAGCAACAAGTTTTTTAAGACTTGTTTTTGGATGGCATTTTGATAGATCTATACGAAGATTGGTTTTTTTTTTCATTTGAAGCATTAATATGTATTCTGGTCTTATGTTTTGTAAAAAAAAGAGTAGATACTGCACAAAAAAATTAATGAAAAAATGCATTTGCTGTGGAACATTATTTTTTGATTAATTTTTTTTAGGAATTGTGTATAATGTACGTGATATGCTTTGTGTATGATATTATTATTTGTGGGAAAAAGAAAGTGCAGTCCGAATTAGTAATGGATACTTGGCAACCCTTACTCGAGCGAATTCGTCAAAGTGTCAAAATTCAGGGAAACACGGGAATGAAAGAATCCGATAATTCGAGATCAACTGGTTCAAACTGGTATGAGGATGATGCTAAAGGGCTGGACAAGGAGTATGCGGGGGATGGTAGATGATGTGTGGCCTGATGTCAAAAGCTCATTTTGGTAAATAAAGAATTGGTAAAAACGGTGCAATGAGGCGATGAAAGTTGCACATAAAGAATTACAGTACACCTCCTCTAGAATGTACGGGAAAGATGATCATGCTAGTCAGTTGCGGGAGAACATCACACATAGATGGTGGTAAATGAGTGGCCTTAGGCTTCCTCGGTACGCGAAGTAAAGAAAGGCTGGATTAAATTGACAAGCCAAAAAACGCAAAAGTGATCGCAAAAGCAAAAGTGATACTTTACCACCAGATTTTCGGGGCATGGCCGTCGTTTTTCTTGTGTTTGAATACAGACTTCTCGGGAAAAAGCACAACTGACCACAAAACTCGTTAATTAAACACTTAAACCAGCCGCATATAGTTGAATAATAGTAGAACTTACATAGCAATTCTTAAAATGGTGTGCTTGTGAGTCTGTAAAAATTTTCAGACGTCGGATAACGAGATCGCGAGTTGCAAGAAAAAAAAAGAAGAAAAAAGGCGTATATATCTATACCTGCTTGTATAAATAATATTGGAAAAATAAAGAAAAGTGAGCAGGAGTGCATGTGTGTATATGGACAAGCCAGTGCAGTGTTTCTGTGCAGTCTCCACCCGCCAGTCAAATCAAAAAATGTTTGATCAATGAGGAGGATTGCCCTAGTATCACAAACACCGTAAGAGGAATTCTGGTGCAACTTTGACTACATCAACCTGCCACCAGAAACGGATCACCATCCACATCACCTCCCAGCGTCATCATACACCTCAGTAGCAGCGTCATCACAAGCAGCTGATTTCCTCCCCATCAGTCAGGTCATTGCTTTTGAAACCCCCCCCCCTTTTTCCAATTCCCTGCAATCCCCTGAATCCTCATTTCAACAATAGTCTAATAATAAGAAAGAAGAACACAAAGAGAAATAAAAAAAAAAAGAAAAAGAAAAAAAAAAGAGTGTGTAGAAAAAAAAAAAAATTCATTAAAGGCATTTCATTAAGGTCTAATTATTATTATTTGGTCTCTAGACTATAAATAAAAGAAAAGTGACAGAAAGAATTCAAAAAGAAGAAAAGAATGAGAAATGATAGAAAGAAGAGAAGTGAAGATTTATCTATTTTAGAAAAGAAGTTGGAAAAGAAGATGAAGATTGTTTTTTTTTATTGTGAAACCCACTGCATTAGCTTAATTCCCTTTCATAAATCGAAATAACGAAAAAGTGCAAAAAAAAAAAGAAGGAAAAAGTGAAAACAACAAGACTACGGCCTGGAGTGCTGAGCTCAACACACCATCACCGCAGGAACGCACATCATAGATCGGTAAGTGATCTTTTAATAATTATTGTTTGAATTAATGAAATAAATATTTTTAATGAAACAAAGCATAAAACAAAAAAAAAAAAAAAACCAAAAACAAAAAGTAAAGGCGAAATAAAGATGTGGAGGGTTTGATAGGATATAAATTCATTTTTCTGAAATTGTTATGAAATGCATAGATAGAAAGTTTTAGAGGCGAATGAATTCAAAGAAAAAGATAAGAAGAAAGATGTTTAAGAGAAAGGAAGCATGAGCTTAACAAATGCTTGAGAAGTGTGCTCTCTTGACTTAGCGAAAGTTTATATTGAAGATAGAAATTAATGTGATATTTTAAGAGTCAAGTAAAAATCATGTGAGTGTAAGTGCAGTATCATGCTAGAGAAGATGTGTCATGCAAGTTATAACTTAGATTCTCATATAAAGTGAAGTGTAATATTGTATGATAAAAAATTAATGAGTTCAAAAAAAAGGAAAAAAAAAAAAACAATGAGAGAGAAGACCTTGAAAGATTTAAATTACGAAAGAATATGTAATTTGTAATAGTTTAATAGCTTGGAGATATTGCCAAATTTGATTTTTTTTAAGAGAGATGCCAATGTAAAGAAAAAGAGAGAATAATTTTTCTAAAGATGATATGAAGTTGAGCTGTAATAAATATTATTGTATTTAGAATAAGAGAAAAACCCGAGATTTTTTTTTGATCTGGTATTGATTTGTGAAGGTTCTTGATGTGACAGGGAGCTGGCTGCTGAGATGCACAGGGAAGATATTTCATGTAGTTTCTTTTAGATATGTGTTTCAATGAGGATGAATAGCAGTGAGTAGACGTGAGGTAAGTGATGTGACTGGATCTTGATTATTTGAGCTGAACTTGGAGTAGTGTAGGGAGTCAATGCGAGTTCGGGGCTGCCACCAAGAAGGCAACAGGGTGGTAGCCAAGGTTGCACCATAGTGCGAGGGTGGGTAAGTAAGAGAGGATAAATTACATCAAAATTCCTCCACCCATTGGAACTTCCAAGGATTTTATTTATGCAAAGGTAGCAATTCGGGTCTCAACTATAGAGATATAATATTAATAAGACGAACAACAGCATAGTCTTGGCATGGTTTTTCGTAACCCTGTTCTCAGGCATTGCAGGGAAGAACTCCCCCATCCGACGAGCTAGGACGAGCACGCAGCTAGCATGCCTTACCTGCTTTGCCTAGAACCCCCTTTCATCGAGCTGCCTGGACTGGCCTTGGGAGTCCTGTGGTCTGAGGTCATAAAGGTGGTGACAAGATGTAGGGTTTCTGGATAGAGAAGTCTGAGATTGGTTTTTTTTCTTGTGCTGGTCTTGGAACTTGTATGTTTCTTGCTTCTCACCGGATATGCTACGTTACATATTATTATTATTATTAAAAGCTTTATTTGCCAATTCAAAAACAAAAATTGTTTGTACATATATAGTTAATGGTTTTGTTTACATTATTTAAAATAATTTAGTTTTTAAAAGTTTTACATATATTCAAAGTTAAGTTAAGTAATGCTTTTCAAGTTAATAATAGTTAGATAGATTTATGTCGATCTGGCGTAAGCCTCCCCCATTGCCATAGATTTCTGTTCTTTCCGTCATTATACCAGTTGTTGTTGAATTGTTTAAGATCGTCTTCCCATCTCTTCTTTGGTCTACCTCTAGGTCTAATTTCGTCAGGTGGGGTCCATCTTGTTAAAATTTTTGTCCATCTGTTGTCTTGGATTCTCGAAATGTGACCGGCCCAGCTCCATTTAAGTTGTTTTATTCTTTGAGTTCCGTCTGTAATGTTAGTTCTTCTTCTAATTTCTTCGTTCTTAATTTTTAGAATAGTCCTCATATTAAGTAGTTTTCTTTCCATTTTACACTGACATAGTTTTAATTTTTCAATAGAATTCGATGTTAGTCCCATTGTTTGTAAACCGTATGTCATTACAGGAAGTATTGTTGAATCTATGATGTATTTTTGTGTGTCTTTTCCAATTTTTGCATCTAGAATCTGTTTAACGTTCCAAAATTGTTTCCAGCTATTAGATATTCTTCGATTTATTTCCTTTTCTTCCTGGTTATCAAATGATTTCAGTTGTACTAAATAAATGTAGTCATCAGTATACTCTATTTTATTATTTTGAAGCAAGATTTCCTTTCTAATATGATTTGTCATTGGTGGAGCAAAATCGCATCTTCACCTCCAAGTGGTGCCCGCTGGATAACCAACTAACGACGAGCGTTGGATCTATTGATCCACGAGCTGTGTCACCTGAGTTATCTTTTCAGGAACTAGGAGCAAAGAAAGAAAAATATCGCTCTGAGTGTACCAGCCCAACAATAAATACAAGAGCGTCTGACACATATTGTGCTGCACACTGGTCAGCGTCTGATCCCAGTGGGACGGCTGAATATAAAATGCGAATAGAAGTAACTGCCCTATTTGTATCATAAAAAAAAAAGTTTAAATAATTTATGGCAATGAACAAAACAAACAGATTTATTACCCCAGGTGGCACTCCAGCAAAACTGGAAAAACCACTCTCTAAAGAGATCGGTCCTGCGGATTCTGGGGAGGACCACTTATTGCTTAAAAATTTTGATAAACGGAGTACGAAAATACAGAGAACTCCCCCAAAAAACTATTCCCAAAGGGTTATAAGGGTTACACCATCGAAAACCCCAACTAAGACAAATGACGTAAAAGTCATTAGTCAAAAAGAAACCAATGTCTCTGAAGTGATCGACACTGTAGGACAACAGAGTTTCAAAGAAATCAAAGAAAACTGCCAAACCGAATCAAAAGATTACTTTGATGAATGGCAAAAGGAAATAGCAGCAAGAAAGAAACTTGAAACTTTAGTTCAAAGTCTTCAGGAGCAAGTAAAAAGACTCAAAGAAAGGTGTCCCTATTTGACAAGGAACACAAGTCTACGGTTAAGACAAGTCAACAAGATACTGTTACTGTCTATCAAACTGACGAAGAAGAACTTTTATTTGAAACTGAAAGAAAAAGAAATAAGCGCACTGCCATTGAATAACTATATATAGAAGTGACACCGGAGAAAATCGCCACAAGGAGTTCTTATGTCGCTAGTGTCGTCGGAGTCGGAGCTAGTTAATTCACCAACCTTTTTTTTCAAATTTAGTCCCAAAGGATATTTTTTATTATTGTTTATTACTGTTTCGTTGGTTACCGATGAAGTTGTTAAGATTAAGAATGGTTTTAAAGTGATGATAAGAACTAAGACATTGAATAATTACATTGAATAAATGCAATCATTCAATGACTGAGTTTATGAATTTGCATATAAGAAGTGTCTAGTTAAGTAGAATATTTCTTTTTTCCGGTGATGTGAAGTTGTATACCGTCATACCCAACTTTTAAAAGTAATTTGTTGGGTAGATTGGTAGATATGTAATTATGTAGTTTTTATATATGGGTACTTCATGTAAATACGGTTCCCTAAGTTTGAAAGTTCTCATTAAAAAAGGTCGTAAAAGTTCAATTATTTATTAATAAAAATTAAGTCAACAAAAACTACCTTGACACAGTTTTTTACTATCACAGATTATGAACATATTATTTAGAGATTGTTGTCGCTTCTCAATACCATTTTCAGAAATAAATCCCTTAAGGGACATATTTTAAAACCTAAACTGCCAAATTACCCTTATTTCAAAATAGTTTGTGTATGAAATAAGCAAAGCAGAGACAAAAACATAAACATAATAATAAATAGTGTAACTATTGCTAGGTAACAATCTTCTTATACCGAGTTTGAGAAAGTTGTTTAATTCGGGTGTCAGCTTCTATATATAGTTATTCAATGGCACTGCTAAAAAACGAAAAGCGGAAGGTAGCCCCGAATTACATACAAAGAACCAGCAAACCTCGAAAACTGAAAATAAAAAAGACTTGGGTGCTACAAAAAATAATACAAATAATTTGCTAGCCAATGCTAAACCGAAGTCTTTGTCTAAAGGCAACAGAAAAACTGTACCACCACCAATTATGATCACAGGATTCTCAAATTTTGGAGATCTTAAGAAAATTATTGAGAAATGTACTAAAAAAGCATGCAAATATACATCGTATAACAAAGCCAATTGGAAAGTCAATGTCGAGGAAGATGACGACTATAGACTGGTCACTGAGGAACTAAGCAAACATAAAATCCAGTGGCACTCGTATGAAAACAAATCCACAAGACCAATAAAAGTAGTAGCCAGAGGCTTACATTCCTCATGTTCTCCAAAAGAATTAGTAGAAGACCTTGTTCAAGCAGGCTTCCAAGCCCTTGATGCAGTCAATCTTATTAAGAATGAGACTACTAAGAACTCTGCTGGGGAAACAATAATAATAAAGAGATCCCTGCCTTTATTCATGCTTTTTTTCGACAGCAAACAAAGTCTTGAAAATGTCTATAGTATTCGATCAATCTTGGGCATAAAAGTCGAAATTGAACCGCTGCGAAAATCAAAAATTGTTCCGCAATGTAAACGATGCCAAGCATTTGGCCACACCCAAAAATATTGCAACCGCGAGTTTGCTTGTGTTAAGTGTGAAGGAAAACACGCAACTAAAAACTGTCCATCAAGCAAAGAACAGAAAGCAAAATGTGTAAACTGTCAAGGTAATCACCCTGCAAGCTATAGAGGCTGTCCAGTTGCTTAAAGATTTCAAAAATCCAAAAGCAAAATGACATCCGGTGAAATAAAGTCTAGCAATTCAGCAAACACACAAAGAACTCCTGAAGCTGAAGATAAAGGTAAGAAAGAACCTCCGAAGTAAGCTGTTAAAAGCAAAAGCGACGAAAATAAATCCTATTCACAGATTGTTAAAAACGTGAGGAAGAATGAAGAAACTTCCATTAAAGAAATTCTTGAACTTATTCTTAAAAGAATTGACAATCAGGATTTGAACATCAAACGGCTAAGTGAAGAAGTCGCTCTTAAAAAACAATGATGGACAGAACATTAAAAATTGGAACATGGAATGCAAACGGTCTTTTACACCATTTATCAGAATTAAAAATCTTCTTAGACATCGAACACATAGATATTTGTCTGGTGTCCGAAACTCATTTCTCAAGTGGACTGGTTCTTGATGATTTAATATCAAACTATATTTGCTACCACGCTCCTCATCCAGCTGATAAGGCTAGAGGTGGATCGGCAATCCTGATAAAAAAGAGCTTAAAACACCATGAAGAAGCTATGTTTACAAACGAGAATATGCAAGTAACAATAATTAGTATTGGTATGAAAAAGAAAGACTTCAAGTTGGCATCAATATACTGGCCGCCAAGGCATTCCCCGACTGAAGATGATTATACAGAACTGCTAAATCTACTAACACATAACTTCCTTGTTGGCGGTGACTTCAATGCTAAGCACACCCATTGGGGATCCAGACTTATAACAACAAGGGGCAGAAGGCTTTACAAGGCATGCCTCAAATACAATTGCGAGTTTTATTCTTCCCGATCACCAACTTGCTGGCCATCGGATACTAGTAAAATACCAGAGCTTGTTGACTTTTTCATAGTTAAAGGCATCAAACGAAACCACATAAGAGTCGAAGGTAATTAGGACTTATCATCAGATCATACACCAGTGATTTTATCACTTAATGAATCAGTGATAATGGAAAAAAGTAATCCTAAGTTTGTTAATAATAAAACAAACTGGAGTGAATTCAGAGAATAGCTTGAAAGCTATATAAATCTCAGATCCCCTTTGGAAACAAGAGAGCAAATCGACCTTGAAGTAGAACAATTCATTGCCGATGTTCAACAAGCTGCAGAAGAAAGTACACCAACTTACTCGAGTAGGAAGCAAACTGAAGCAAAATACCCTGCCGAGATAAGAGAGTTGATATTGGAGAAGAGAAGAGCTCGAAGAAAATGGCAAAATACCCAGACGACAAAACAGCGTTTAACCGGCTAAGCAACGAACTGAAAAAACAAATCTACGAATTCAAAAATGATTCATTAAGTACATTCCTGAAAAATTTAACGACTGATGCTTCAACCGATTATTCGCTCTGGAAAGTAGCTAAGCGCCTGAAAAGACCGCAGTTACAAAACCCGCCAATAAAATCTCTAAACGGTAATTGGATCGGAAATCCGAAAGAAAAAACTAACCTGTTTGCAGAACATCTTGCGAAGGTTTTTAAGCCATTCCCAGCAAATACATCTGAAAACAGCTTACAGTTTATTGATAAAGTCGATGAAGTTGACATACCAATTGTCACACTCAAAGAAATAAAAAGTATGTGTCGAAATCAACTATCGAACAAAAAATCACCTGGGTACAATCTAACAACTGCTCAGGTTATGAAAGAAATGCCATCAAAAGCCTTCATAAAACTCCAAATCATAATAAATGCATGCCTAAAGACCCAATATGTCCCACATCATTGGAAAATTGCTGAAGTAATTGTTATACCAAAGCAAGGTAAGCCACCAACAGAAGTGACGTCTTACAGACCAATATCGCTTGTACCAATAATGGCAAAAGTCTTTGGAAAAAAGCTACTGAAAAGACTAAGCAAAGTCACAGAAGAAAGAAATCTAATCCCAAATCATCAGTTTGGATTTAGAAATAAACATTCCACGATAGACCAAGTTCATAGAATAACGGATGCAGTTGAAAAAGCATTAGAAGAAAAACAAGTATGTTCGGCTATATTTTTAGATGTTGCTCAAGCATTCGACAAGGTGTGGCATGAGGGGCTAGAGTATAAACTGCAAAGGGACCTACCCAGGCAGTACTACGAAATACTAAAATCTTATATCTCAAACCGGCTCTTCAGAGTACGGTATGATCAAGAATATTCAAAGCTATGTAAAAAAAACAAGCCGGTGTTCCACAAGGAAGCGTCCTAGGACCTACCCTGTATTTGCTATATACATGGGATATTCTAGTGGATAACAACACCATTATGGCTACTTTTGCAGATGATACTGCAATTTTGGCATCCAGTAAGTGCGTCGTCAAGGCTGCTGAGAATTTGCAAAATGCCGTCGACACCGTTAGTGA
The DNA here is from genome assembly GCA_949752695.1 of Melanostoma scalare. Lineage (NCBI taxonomy): Eukaryota > Metazoa > Arthropoda > Insecta > Diptera > Syrphidae > Melanostoma > Melanostoma scalare. Next base: position 113,499,956 of record OX456986.1, on the reverse strand, counting down.
TTGGACCAAAAAATGGCGTATCAAGCTCAATGAAGCTAAATCTGCACATATAAACTTTACAAATAAAAAGTTAAGCTACGTACAAATATTCATCAACAATCAAGCTGTACCTTACGCCAACACGGCCAAATACCTTGGGATGAACTTGGATGCAAAGCTAAAATGAAAAGAGCATATCAAAAAGAAAAGGGAAGAGCTCAACTTGAAGTATAGAAAAATGTACTGGTTACTCGGTAGAAATTCTGACCTATCTGTCGAAAATAAAATAATGCTTTATAAACAAGTACTTAGACCTGTTTGGACCTATGGAATCCAATTATGGGGCTGTACAAAGAAAACAAATACTGAAATCATCCAAAAGTTCCAAATCAAAGTCCTTCGTGGAATAGTAAATGCACCATGGTATATAAGAAATGCGATTTACATCGTGGCCTACAAATAGAAACGGTTACAGATGTTGTAAGAAAACATGCTGTATCACACAATCAGCGACTGCATAGTCATATCAACTCTGAAATGGAGTCCGGAGATTAGTGAGGTAGGAGTCCCACACTACTTGGTGTCGAATACTGCCAAGTGTCTTTTGAAGATTTCCTCCTGACAAAAAAAAAAAAAAAAATATGATTTGTCATGGCTTTAGTTTTGCTAAAATTTAATAAGTGTCCGTGGATTTTACATTCATCTGCAAGTTTGTTCGCCATTTTTTCTAAGTCCTCTGGTTTGTCTGATAGAAGAACAATGTCATCTGCAAATCTAAGATTGTTCAATTTCTCTCCCCATATATTTAATCCAAATTTATTTTTCCAGTCAAGTCGACAAAATATTTTTTCTAGTACCGCTGAAAAAAGTGGTGGAGAAATTGGGTCTCCATGTCGTACTCCCCTTTTAATGTTAAATTTTCGTCCCATTTTGTCAGTTTTAATATTTGCAGTATTGTTGTTATAAATGTTTTTGATTGTCTTAACAAATATTGGATTGATATTTTGATTCGTCAGTGCTGCCCAAATGCTTTTATGTTCTATCGTATCAAAAGCTTTACTAAAGTCAACGAATAAAAGATAGAGAGGTTTCTTGTACTCATTAAATTTTTCTATTAGTTGGTTAATGGTCTGTAAGTGGTCAGTAGTTGAAAATCATTCTCTAAATCCGGCTTGCTCTCTTGGCTGTTTGTCATTTAGTGATATTTTTATTTTTTGTATAATGCTTTTGAGAAAAGTATATACACTGTCGATATTAAGCTGATTGGTCTGTAATTATTTATATCTTCTTTGTCTCCTTTTTATGTAATAATGTTATGATGCTTTGTTTCCATTGTTTTGGTATCTGTTGAGTTTTAAGAATGGCGTTGAAAAGTTTTGTCAGAAATGGTGTGACAGTTTGTTTTCCGAATTTTAAAATTTCTGCCTCGATACCATCACTGCCTGAACTTTTCTCTTGTCCCAATTCGTCGATGCAGTGTGTGATTTCCATTTCGTTGAAAAGTATCGAATCGTCATCAAAGTTGTTGTCAAGGAAAATGGTGTTGTTGTCTGCTTCATTGTTTGTTGATGAAAACATGGATTCAAAGAAATCTGTAGCTGTTTTATTTATATCTATCCTTTTGGTGAGTCTTTTTGTATCATTCTTTATAGAAATGATCCATTCTTTTCCATCATCACACAAAAATTGTTTTGTCTTTTTTATTGATTTTGTATTTTCTAATATGTCTTTCACATTCGATTCGTTGTAGTTTTGGATATCTGTTTTTGACTGTAATTTAATTGTTTTTCTTAATTCTTTCAGTTCTTGTGTTTCATGTGCTGTCAGATTGGTTTTTGCTCTCAATTCTTCTCTTTTGTTTATCATAATTTTTGTGTTCTGTGAGATTTTTTCGACTTTGGTGTTCTTTGGTTTCATTATAGTGTCCTTTGCTGAAGTTTTTATGATAGTTTCGAAGATATCATAAATGTTTTGAATATTTTTTGAAGTGTAAGTGGTGTTTATTATTTCATTTAGTTTTCTTCCAAGTTGTATGTTATACGTTGTTTGTTGCTCTGTGGTAATTTCTCGAGGTGTAAAATATTTCTGATGATTCCTGTTCATAGTTCTGTTGTTGATTTTGATTTTTGCGCGTATTATCCTATGGTCACTATCAAACCTTAGCGTTGTTATCGTTGAAACGTCCATGATTGTTTTTATTTTGTTTGTCAGTACTAGATCAATTTCGTTTTTTGTTTTATTATCTGGAGATATCCAAGTCCATTTAAATTTGTCCTTTTTCTTAAAAAATTAGTTTGCAAATGTCAGATTAAGTTCTTATAGCCAGCTAAGTAATCTGTTTCCACGTCTATTTCTTTGTCCATATCCGAAACGCCGAATGATATTTTCTTCACCTTCATTTTGCATACCCAACTTGGCGTTGAAATCTCCTCTGACGTACATAACTTCTGTTTTTGTTGTTTTGACTTGTTCCAGACAGTCATAGAATTGATCGATTTCTTCGTCGGTAGCTCTATCTGTTGGGGCAAATATTTGTATTACGATCAATTTAGTGTTACTGATTTGTAGAGTGATACTACATATTCTCTCATTAAAGAAACGTATTTCTGTTATATAACTTTTGAGATCTTTTTTGATGAGAAAACCAACTCCGTACAGTCCTTTGGTTTCGCCTATGTAACAGAATATTCCAATGTCATTTTCAATTATTTGTGGTCCATATATTCTTGTTTCAGATAGTCCGATAATGTCCCATTCGATGCATGCTATTGCTTGTTTAAGTTCTTCCATTTTTTCGTATGTAGATAAAGTTCTTACATTGAATGAGCATATGTTTATAGATTTTAGTGTTGATTTCTTTAAGTAATTTTGGGGGGTTTAAGCCTCCATCCCTCACGGTGGCAAGCCGGCTTGAGGGAGTTGTTGTTGTTGTTTGCTTTTTTTCTTTCTTGGTGTATATGTGAGAATGTTTTTTTTGATCAGTTTTGTTTTCTGTTTTAAGAAGTGATTTTGGTTTTGGGGTAGAAGGGTTGTGATTTATTCTCCCTATGGTGATCAACCTTGTTGAGCGGGATTGTTGTTTTGAGGTGTTGTGATTTGTTTGTGATTGTGATATGTTTTCTTATTTGTCGAGTTTTCGGAAGTAATATTTAATGCGTAGTTGTTAAGCTGTATTTGCTATTCTAAGCTTCGTGTTTTGCTACTAATTGGTTTTTGGCTTTCACTATTAGTTTTGTTTGATGTGCTAGTTTTATGTATAGTATCGTTTAAATTTTGTTGAGTCAGGAACCTTCTTATTGGGTTTGATGTTTGTTTTCCTTTAGGAGTAATGTCGGTTGAACCAATAATAGTTGTTTTTATTTTGTTTTTGTCATCTTTCTTCATTGGGTTTGTTGATGAGTTTTCCTGTGAGCGTGTTCTGTTTCTTGGGTTTTCCTGTTCAGTATTTATATTCTCATTCCAAACTTTTCCATCTACTATAAGTTCATCTAGTTTAAAAAATGCTTTTTTGCCTTGTTTTTTGAATTCTAATAACTTTGGGACTAGTGGTTTCCTTGCCTCAACAATTGATTTTGGAAGGTCTTCCGATATATTTAAGCTGTTTGTTTTTTTTTTATAAGAGTATATTTTGTTTCTTCTCGTAGCTTTTAAAGATAAGGCGTATGGGTCTTATTTTGCCTTCGGACTTTTTCCCTAAACGATAACAGCTATCGAAATCATTTGCTGTAAATTGAAATTGTTCGTTGCTTTTGTTTAGATTTTTAATTACCATTGAGAGCAGTTCTTCCGGAGTGTTTTCTTCCTCTTCGACTTTAAAGATTATAGTATTATATATATACATATATATTTTACTTTTCGTTTAATATTTTTACAAAGGTTTGTCACCGCACATTTTACAATAAAGAGATATGATAGCTATTATCTTTCTTCTTAAATATTATCTTTTACTATTTTTAAATTAACGAGTTAGATATTTAATATCATCTTGAAGGAAACACGAGCAAAACCTTCACACAAAAAAAAAAAAAATGTTATATGAGTTAACATATATATAAAGACTTAATATGTATGTATATTCAGTTAAATGAACACATAGAAATGAGTTTTAATAATCACAAAATTGTCTACAGTTATATAAACCAAAGTATAAGATTAAATGATTACAAATGAAAATAGGTTACAAGGGATTCAATTAAAATAGATTGAATTATTACAGATCAGTTGATAAATAATAAATAATAAATAATAAATAATAAATAATAGATAATAAATAATAAATAATAAATAATAAATAATAAATAATAAATAATAAATAATAAATAATAAATAAAAGATAATAAATAATAAATAATAAATAATAAATAATAAATAATAAATAATAAATAATAAATAATAAATAATAAATAATAAATAATAAATAATAAATAATAAATAATAAATAATAAATAATAAATAATAAATAATAAATAATAAATAATAAATAATAAATAATAAATAATAAATAATAAATAATAAATAATAAATAATAAATAATAAATAATAAATAATAAATAATAAATAATAAATAATAAATAATAAATAATAAATAATAAATAATAAATAATAAATAATAAATAATAAATAATAAATAATAAATAATAAATAATAAATAATAAATAATAAATAATAAATAATAAATAATAAATAATAAATAATAAATAATAAATAATAAATAATAAATAATAAATAATAAATAATAAATAATAAATAATAAATAATAAATAATAAATAATAAATAATAAATAATAAATAATAAATAATAAATAATAAATAATAAATAATAAATAATAAATAATAAACAATAAATAATAAATAATAAATAATAAATAATAAATAAAATAAATAATAAATAATAAATAATAAATAATAAATAATAAATAATAAATAATAAATAATAAATAATAAATAATAATTAATAAATAATAAATAATAAATAATAAATAATAAATAATAAATAATAAATAATAAATAATAAATAATAAATAATAAATAATAAATAATAAATAATAAATAATAAATAGTAAATAATAAATAATAAATAATAAATAATAAGTAATAAGTAATAAATAATAAATAATAAATAATAAATAATAAATAATAAATAATAAATAATAAATAATAAATAATAAATAATAAATAATAAATAATAAATAACAAATAATAAATAATAAATAACAAAAAAACAAATAATAAATAATATGTTTTAAATAATATTTGTGTCACAGATCAAGAATAAAGATTTTTAATAAGTGAGTTATCGGAAGTTTCGATGTCAAGAAGAACCATTCCACTTGATCTTCCTTGATCCCGATTTTGCTTGATAGTATTACACAGTCTTGGTGCGAGGTACTGTGAAATTGCCTAAAGCCGAATTGCTCGTTCGGCAGAATGGATTTTTGGATTAGTATTTTAGAGATTTTCTCCTTCAAAACCTTTTCGTATATTTTACTTACGTTGCTCAGTAAGCTGATAGGTCTGTAACTACTAGCACTTTCAGGAGGCTTACCAGCTTTGAGTATCGGAATCATTTTTGCTTCTTTCCAAACATCTGGAAAATATTGAATTTTAAGGCAAGCGTTAATTAAAAACGTAATAAAAACGATTCCAGTTTTGGGAAGGTTCTTTAAATAAGCGTTCTTTATTTTGTCTTGTCCTCCTATTTTCTTGACTTGTAGACTGTTAATAATGTTTTTAATGTCTTTCTTTTTAACGAATTCATTAACTGGTGTGCATTGTCTAAGACAATCAAACTCAGTTATGGATTGGTTTACCTTCTTGTTTGTTATGTTATCGTTCAAGTGATCTGAAATTTCGTGATTTTTTCTAAAAACGCTATTGAGTTCAGTTGCTTTTTCAATGTCTGTGAAGAAAGTTTTTGAAGAAGTTTTTAAGAAAGGGATACTTCTATTTTTGTTTTTTATAATCCTGACTATATTCCAAAATGGCTTTGCATTTTTATCAAGAACACTTAATTTGTTATTCCATTCTTCATTTCTTTGTTCAGACAGGATTTTTGAAATCATATTATTAAAATGAGAAATCATATTTCGGGAAAAGGGTTGTCTTTATCGTTGCCAATTCCTCCTATGAATGTTTCTGAGTTTAATTAATTCCTGGATTTGTGGCGATGTTTTATAGAACGTATTTTTAATGTCTATTTTAGGGACGGAATCTTCTATGGAGCTTGTAATACAGTCCTGAAAATTTTGTACAATGGAGTCAATATCGGCTCTGTTGTTAATATTATTTAGGTGTGTGCAATAATTTTGCAGTTTTGTTTTGACTTTGTTTTGAAAGCGTGGCCAATTTGTATTTTTTATATCATGTATGTATTGCACTCTACGTTCCCATGAAGAGAGGAGGGTACAAAGCACGGGGTTATGGTCGGAACAAAGCGCATTAACAGATATAGGTGACGTAAACTGACAAGCTACATTAGTAATAAATGAATCGAGGACGGACGGAATACCACGAGAACCAGCGGGGAAATAAGTAGGACTAGGAGGAAACATAAGTGAAACAGGTGATGTAAGTAGAAGATCAGAGAGTATATTACCCCAAGCATTGGCCCTAATACAGCCCCAATCCCTATGACGACAGTTAAGATCGCCTCCGATCACAAAATCATTATTTATAGTGAATAGTTTCAACAAATCACTTTTTAAAAGTTTTCTTTTAAGTTCGGATGATGAGCCCCCTGGGAAATAAACGCTGTAAAGTTTTTTGGTTTTTTGGTTACCAAGCTTTACTTCGATTCCTATATTTTCTACACAATGAGTTTGATGAACAGGTAAGAGCGAATGTTGAATAGTTTTTTTTATTAAAATAGCTACACCGCCACCTTTCTGGTCAAATCTATCGACACGATAGCATTTGAAGTCAGATGAGGGTAGCCGAATCTCAGAAGTGAGCCAGGTTTCATTTACCAAAGCAATTTCTATTTTGTTTTGTTTTAAAAAATCTATAAACTCAATATACTTTTTACGAATGCCTTTTGCATTCCAACCAATTATTTTAATATGTTTTTCTAGCATCATATTACTTATCATTTTTAGAATACAAAAACTTAGTCGCTAAATGTGCGATGACATTAAATTGATCTAATTTAGATTTACATTTTCCTAGGTTTGTAATCCTCTCCATGCATAGGTTATTAAGCTCGTCCATAGTAAACAGCGTATTATGACTGCAAAAGTTGTTGTCACTTGTTTCCATTGCAATCGTAGAAGCAACACCAGTGCGTGAGTGGTTTGCCCATGAAGCATTTGTTGTTGGCGCAGCAGCATTGGTAAAATTTTTCAAGTGCTCAACAGGTTGTCTTCGCTGTGCTTGTGTTTTTGGGAGCGAGGGATATTCATTCAACGTTGGGAGAACAATGCGACGTGGGTACCAGTACCACCGCGACCGGTGGGCTATATTGAGTGCGATTCTTTCGTGTTAATAATTTTAACTTGATGTCTAAGTATTGCGCTCTGCTTGTACATGAGAGATCAGTAGATTTGTGATTGCCATTACAATTGGCACATTTTGCATTCGATAAGTTTTTGCACTCGGCAGTTTTGTGGGAACCGGCGCAGAATGCACAATACGTTTTTATGTGGCAACTTTTTTCCCCATGACCAAACATCTGACAGTTGTGACATTGAGTCAGCTTACCTTTTAACTTGCGTTGGTAATTCTAGTCGACTTGCGTGTGCAAAATGGAACGAAATTTTTTTTTTAGTTCATTTAATTTAATAGAACCATTTTCTAAAGAAACCGAATAAAATGTGTCTTCGTAATGTTCATATTTTTTAGTGATTTTCTTTATTTCGATGCACTTGAGACCGAGTTTAATAAGTTCGATTTTGAGGTTTTTTTCCTCCATATCTTCTAAGCCATACAGCATGACTTTAAAGTGACCTTCATTTTTGAGATCATGAGAAAAAAATTGGCAATTTTCATCATGAAGTTTGGAGATCACACATTTATAGGATTCGATTGATTCACAAACAATTTTAACACCAATTGAAAGCTTTTTAAGGAAATAATTCTCAATGTTAAGTTCTCTCATTAGGTTATGCACATAAGCAATAGGTTTTTTTAAAAGTTTTATTGGTGGCACACGCACTTTTTTTATTGATGGCGAAATAATCTCGTCCATTTCTATAGTATCACTATTATCAGTATCAGGATGGCATTGCAAGGGACTAAAGTAGTTACCTTTGAGGTAATTAGGGGTTGCACTTGAAGAAGCCATCACAGAACACAATTTTTTATCCGAGGACAAGCTTTTGTCCCCGGGTTCGGTTGGTAGTTGACGTTTAGCAATCGTGATAATTGGTATTAATTAGCGAGAGATAAAAGCGCGTCATACGTAGCTGAGAGCTTTGTTACGACTGAGATTATAGTATTATTTCGCCTCATTCCTATTTCGAATTCAGATATACGTTTTTCCTGATTGGCGCATGTAATTTCTTGTTTTTCAATTATTTTTCCTTGAGTTTCAACTATTTCTTCAAGCTTTTGAACTTTTTCAGAAAGAATTCCCACTTTCTCATCCGTATTTTTGTTAACTTTTTCAGTATATTCACTGATATGCTTAAAAATCTCATCTTTTTGCTCCTTTAGTAGTGATTTTAAAGCATCTAGGGTAATAGCCATTTTTATGTACCTACAACTCTAATAAATACTCCTTTTTACTTTTTGGGAGACGGCGCTGGTATTTTTCGTATTATTTGTGTTTGTCAGTAGATGGCTTGTTATGTAATTGCCTGGCGATTGGCAGCTGTCTCTTTTGACAGTTTGTGAAAGATCGTTGTGAAATCGTTGTTTATTTTGTGTTATTTATTATTTTTTATTATATATTTTTCAATAACTCCACTCTCTTGAGTGAAATTAATAAATAATTTTTCAAAACTCAATATATATATTTTGTTTTATTTGTGAAAATATTCATTAAATATCTCGATTTTTGTTAACAAATTCGGTTGATTTATGACCTTTGATATAGCCCAGTGACTCGAGCTCACTTTGATAATTTAATATTTATTATTTCTCAAAGAATTCGCTTTTTATATTTGCACCTCTACTTTTACGCGCTCACTTTTCAAGTTTTCACTCACAGTTGTGTATGATAGCGTAATTATATATCAAATTAAAGGTTATCAATTAAGCATTACGTACAGTGGTGCAAAAAAAAATATAGGGAATCGCATGATTGATATTTTCGAGATATTGGCTGGCAAATGTCAACGAAAATGTTTCTTTTCAAACTAGTTTAAAGTTTCTTTTTTCGAAATATAAGGCATTTCGAAAAATGTTTTTTACATGAAATAAAAGATAATATATTTTTATGATCTTTCATATGATACCTAAATCATTATCCTACGTGCTATACTTTTCGAGACATACGCAATTATTTGCAAAAATGTCGGTTTTTTCCCATTTCCGGCACTTAATTTCAAATCCAATTATCTCAAAATCAAAATCGAAATTCAAAAATATTTGGCAGATTGATTGGTCAGAACGTAAGCTTTCATTAGCCAAATATGCACCACCTCCTTTCTTTTTAAAGTCGTCTTTGCTTGATGTTTATTCATTGGCATTCACAGTAAATCAGTTACAAAATTCTAATAATAAGTTATCATCCTATAGAAGAAAAAGTTTTTTAGAGGAAGCTTTTAAATTTATGTAATTATTTTTAGAAAATTCTTTATACCACCGTTTTCATAACACAGAATAGAAACACAAACTAAATATTTAATCAAACCTTTCCGTAGGGGACCACGTTGACTTAGTGGCCCTGGCATGACATTGTCTCGAGGCGGTGGCGGAGGTCCTCTTGTCCCTGGTCCTTGACCTTTACCACGATTATTTAAATTCCTTTGTGCGAAATTGGATCCACTTGAAGACATTTGATTGTTATACTGCTCAGGTGCCTCAGCCAAAAAGTTTGATGGTACAAGACCACGAACCCCGTCTAATTCTCCCATAAAGAATCCATCCTCGTCCATATCTCCATATACAAGTATTAGTTCCCCGGTCTTAAAACTTAATTCCACTTGCTAATTTGGAGAAAAAAAGAGAAAAAAGCATTAAGTGTAAGAAACCTTTGTAAATATGAAAAATTTACTAGCGGTATAATTTAATATTTCATAATATATTTGTAGTTCCCCGTTTTAATGACATTTGTACACCCTCCTCATCCTCATTATCGGAACAGATAATTTTATTAAAGAACTAGCTGAGCCACCCGGCGTTGCTCGGGTCTGTAGTTTTAAAGTTCCCGTTCTCGTTTTTCCGCTTAACCCATTCTCTACCATTGTACTTTTGAAAGTACAGTAAAATGCTTTTAGCAAATGGTCATTTAAAAGTATAAAAATCGTCTGTTTGAATTTGTTTTCCAAATAAACAATATTATCTGAATTTTTCAGGTCCTTTTTTTTGTTTTTTGGTCAAGTAAACTATTGTCTAACCGTTTTTTCTTAGAATGCATTTGGAATTATTTCTAGTTTCGTCTCCTTCCAAGATATTTGTGGTCTATAAACTTCAATAAGCAAAATATTTGAAATTATTTTCTAATTTTATATTCTTAACAATCATAAAGCTTACGAGAATTAATGTTTTTTCATATTTTTGTTTTTATATACAGATTTAGGCAATGCCAAAGTTGTGTGTACTTTAAAAAGTACATTGGGTTCATGCATACATTATTCTTCTAGAAGTCTAAATGGTTTTTAAAACTATCCCTACTAAAATTTTTTGCATAAGTTGACTGCCTGACCGTTATGGACGAAATCAATTTCATCAACCGAGTTTGAACGAACAGAAAACTATTGAGATAGAATCCTTGACTGCTTCAGACTTATTCGGCCTCAACGAAGTCGAAGTTTTTGAAGTGTTGTTTGACCCTGAAGTCAGACAACTTATTGTAAATCAAACCATGTTATATGCAGGGCAAAAGAACCAAAGACAATAACATCGTTACATTATGGGCGGTGTGGACCTATGCGAGTTTATAAACACGTACTCCATTGAAATACGACGCAAGAAGTGGTTGTGGAACATTTTCACCTCTATGCTCTCTTCAACTGTATGAAATGCCTGGAAGCTCCACAAGCTAGCAAATAACAACAATAGTGATCTGCTCGAGTTCACCAGGGCAATAACGCTTCACTATCTCATTTTTAATACTCTGAATCCAGGACAACCTACGCTTACCGTCCAGAGAAAGAAGCATTGTGGAGAGCCCAGGATACCACTTTCCTAAAAAACTACCCAATCGGTTGAGATCCAGTCAGTGCCATCTACGATCGAAATGGTGCTGTGAAATGTGCGATTTTACATTAGGTTCGTTCGTTGAACTTTCCCCAGGGTTGACCCAGGTTTTCTTGGCAACCCTATGAGTTGTCAAAAAAAACCTTGGTTTTCCAGTTCTCAAAAAACGCTAAATCACAAATCACCATACATCCCTGTCATAAAAAAAACACGTACTATTTGACAGCCCTCAACTCGCCACAGCAAAAACCTAGGGCGAGTTGAGGGAAAACCTAGGTCAATCCTAGAGCTCAAAAAACACTCAATTTGGCATTCAGGGCGACTTTAGGTTTCTCAAAAAAACGCTGTGTGGCGACCTAAGGGCGACCATAGGGCTCCAACGAACAAACCTATTGTGTATTCATAAATACTGTTTCACAAATTTTCATGTCAATTCAAAATAAAAAAGTGTGTATGATCCCGTTGTACTTTATAAAGTAAGTAAAGTAATTTGTTTTTTTGCAGAAGTGTGTTATTTTAACTCAATAAGAGGAAAATACTATAAAAATATAAACTTATCTGCTTTTGGTACCCTTGGGAGTTAATGGGTTAAGTGGGAACTTGGGGATGAAAAATAATTTTGGGATTATGTAGCATCCCAATGACGAAAGAATTTTTGAAATCTGTCCAGTAGTTTCTAGGTTTCCGTTCCCAGCCCCCGTTCCTGTGGGAATCTTCAATTACCGTGGAAATATGTGAAATATAAGTCTATGTCACTGAGGGATAAGGCAACATCGTAGAGTTGAAAGAATTTTTGAAATCGGTGAAATAGCTTTACGGATGGAATATAATCTAAATTACTAATTGAGGGGTAGCAATCTTATCTTAGTTTCTAAGTTTCCTTGCCCAAACCCGTTCCCGTCGGAATATCCGCGCAATTTTTTAAATTCCGTTCCTGTGGGAATATGGGGAACAAACCTTGACAGGAACCACTTATAAGTAATTGTGACTGAGGGATAATGTAACATTTTAGAGTTGAAAAAAATTTTGAAATCGGCCAAGTAACTTTAAGGTTTCGGTTCTCGTTCCCGTTTCTGTTCCCGTGGGATTAATGGGATGAAATATAACCTGAATTACTTATGGAGGGGGATAATATAGCACCCCTAATGCTGGAATCGTTATAGAAACCTGTCTAGTAGTTTCTAAGTTTCCGTTCCCAAACCTGTTCGTGTGGGAATATCAATTTTTAAATTTTTTATGTCATAAGAACCTTCTCCTGACAATAACAAACACAACAAAAAAAGAATTGGCCAAATTGGTCCAGGCGTTGTTGAGTTATGCGCTTACCAACACATTTTGCGATTCATTTTTATATATAAGATGTCATAAGAACCTTCTCCTGACAATAACAAACACAACAAAAAAAGAATTGGCCAAATTGGTCCAGGCGTAGTTGAGTTATGCGCTTACCAACACATTTTGCGATTCATTTTTATATATAAGATTATTTATATGTTTTATCTTATCGCTAAAGAAATAGGGCCCACCATGCTCCTTATTTTCCAAGGCGACGAATTCAAGCGAAACCAAATAGCTTTATAGGTAATATTTACTTAGAGCCTCATAATAATTTCAAACAAGTTAAATACAGGGTGTCCCGTAATTCGTTTTACATACTTTGGGATATGATTCTTGGTCATATTCTAAGAAAAAAATTGTTATACAGTAAAGTCCGTTTCTCAAGTTAGACATCACTTTTTGACAATTTAAAAAAGGCTAACTTTGGTGTACCCTGACCTGTGTTAAACTCGATATCTCTGTCAATACTGATGATAGGGAACAAATCTAAGACTTAATTTTTTGTAGAAATAACAATCTTCAAGACTGTATTTAAGTTGAACTACCATAGGCTTAGGGTTGCCAGATTTTCAATTTTAAGTGGTGTTCAAATTTTCTTCCCAAAACAAAGTTTTGACTTTGAGGTCATTTTTTTGGAGAAAAAGCCTGATAAACATAGATTTTCTTTATTTTTTACAGATGAACAAAACAATAATAAAGAAAAAACTCAACATTAAGTTACCTCAAAAACCCATACATTTTATGATACTTCGAAAAATACAAAATGGGTAAAATAAAAAAAAAATTTTAAAAAGTTTTTGCTTTGAGGTTTGTTTGAATTAAACAATAATATGGTCACTTTTAGTAGTTTTTTTTATGTATTTCATACAAATACAATTATAACAAGTGCTCAAAGCGCCAAGTGCTCAAGAATCCATTCCAAAACCCCTTTTTGGATTTCATTGTGGGTGTTTGCTGTCGATAACTCTTGTCTTACTTGTAGTCCTGTAATCTTTGAAACTGTATTTAAATTTGACTCCTATAGGCTAAGGGTTGCCAGATTTTCAGTTAAGAAAAAGTTCCTGGTATCTTTGTTGTGCCTTTCTTGAATTTCCATCAAAAAACTCATACAAGAAAAAAAATTTCTGCGTATTGTTCTTTCGTAAATGAAAGCATTTCAAAAAACTCTCTGATCAAACTGCAATCGTGACTTAATTTGACAAACTAATGAACAAATTTGTTTTCTTATTCTTTTATACGACTTATTTACCTATTGAACATTCATACCCCAAATTTAAAGCAAACATCCACAATGAAATCCAAAAACGGGTTCTGGCTTGGATTCTAAACGAAGGAGGGCGCTTTCAGCACTTGTTATAATTGTATTTGTATTAAATACATAAAAAAACTACTAAAAGTGATCATATTATTGTTTTATTCAAACAAACCTCAAAGCAAAAACTTTTTTAAATTTTTTTTTTTATTTTACCCATTTTGTATTTTTCGAAGTATCATAAAATGTATGGGTTTTTGAGCTAACTTATAGTTTTTTCTTTATTATTGTTTTGTTCATCTGTAAAAAATAAAGAAACCCTATGTTTATCAGGCTTTTTCTCCAAAAAAATGACCTCAAAGTCAAAACTTTGTTTTGGGAAGAAAATTTGAACACCACTTAAAACTGAAAATCTGGCAACCCTAAACCTATGGAAGCTCAACTTAAATACAGTCTTAAAGATTGTAATTTCTACAAAAAATTAAGTTTTAGATTAGTTCCCTATCATCAGTATTGACAGAGATATCGAGTTTAACACAGGTCAGGATACACCAAAGTTAGCCTTTTTTTAAATTGTCAAAAAGAGATGTCAAACTTGAGAAACGGACTTTACTGTAGAACAATTTTTTTCTAAGAACATGACCAAGAATCATATCCCAAAGTATGTAAAACGAATTACGGGACACCCTGTATTATAAATTTAAAAACAAAAAGTATAAGTGTACAGTAGTGTTTTTAAAATTTTACGAGTTCTTCTTTACATAAGTTAAAAATAGAAAGCGGAGTAAATTATCCATTTTAAAGTGATTGGTAACACAAAAAAAAAGCATTTTGATATTTTGTAACATAAAGTGTCATAAAATTTTCAATTTTAACGGTATTTGAAACACAAAAGAAAAAAACTAATTTAAGTGATTTGCAACAAATAAAAGGAAAGTGTACTCGAGAAACTGCACTAACTGGGAGAATTCGCAACTTATGGGAAACTGTTGCGATAAGTAATGGCATGTATCATTAAGTTTCGGCAAGGTCAAAAAACTTTCTTGAAAATATAAGCGTAATTTCCTGTAACATTGGACAGATCGCTATAAAGTGATACACATCTTAATTTTCTCTTCTGTTACATAAAGTACAAAGCTGCGGTCGGTCACCTCGGTGAGGTATGTAATTTAGATTCAAAATTTCTACCATAGCTCTAAATATAATGCTTATCTCGGACGCTGGGTATTCTTTTCGAAAATAACTGACATTTGAATTTATTTGGTGATTTAACTACCTGTAGATAAGTTTGGAAGCGGACGAACTTGCTCTAGAAAGATTTTCTATAAAAAATTTTTATGCGTTCCAATGCAAAACCATTGGTGACCGTAAAATTGTTCGAGAATTTATGCAATAGACAATCACCGAACATTTTAGTTATACTCCCAAAGACGAGAAACCTAAAACAATACTATTGGAAAGGGCAGAGTCTACCTCTGACCCAGAGGAGCTCTTAACTGAACGCAGCAGGTTGGCGAGGGACGATCTCAAGTTTATCAGGGTCGTTCACTACGCCCTAGGCGAGACGGGAAAAACGGCTATTGCCAATGTTCCTATTCCTACTCAGTACTCACCTTATCACACAGCAGTCGTCTGGAAATTCTCAGGAGTATCTCCGTCCTGGAATACCAGATGATCAAATAGTAGAAATTAAACAGGCATGGAGACACAGTCCGGTCACTCCGCAGCTACTAAGGATGAAGGAAGGTAATCTGCCAGATCTGTTCAAATGACCGTCGCGTCGCGTTGTTCCTAAAGTTTCCTACGCCCAAATGGCGTGGCGGGTTGGGAAATCAGTACAGCCTCCCCAGAAAGCGGCTGCACAGCCATTCGTGTCAAAGGCTGCTGCTGGGGAGTCAAAGGTGAAAGTCGCCCTGCGTGTCATTCAGGCAGAAATGAGTGAACTATCGCGGCACGTAGGGTGGAAGTGGATGTGATCTTCCGAACAGTGGCGACGATTGCGCAAGATCCTAGCAGTGAATGTAAATCCGCTAGTAATTTGTTATAATTCTTCGTCAAGTGCAGACGTGTTTTTAATCCGCTCAATTTATTAAGTCTTTTTTGTATTCGTCATTACGCATTCCAAATGACCAACTCATATCTAGCAAAATGTCTAAATGCAACGCGTGAGTTATGATTTGTTTAAAGGAAAAAAGATCTTTTTGGGCAGAGCTTCCGCTCTCCAACTTTATTTAAAACGAACCATAACTATCTATCATTAACATGGGTTTTTATACCAAGCAAAATGAATGCAAAATGCAAGGTGTTCATTTGCGTATGAAAACTGATATTCTAAAAATTATTATTGGCAAGGTAAATTGTGTTGAGTTTTACATTTGAAAAATAGATAACTGAATGTAATTTGATAAAAGCTGAGTTCTACATTGAGTGAGAAAATTATGGTTGGTTGTACTTTGATAAAATGCTGATGTTGTGGTTAGAAGTGCGCCGTTGGGTTGACGACCTGAGGTGCCGTAGCTCTTCCCGTCGTCGCAGAGTGAAGTGTAGGCCACATGAGCACGTGGGGTTGTAGGGCTCTAACTGTCTCATGTTGATGTTGTCCAGTGGTACACTGCTGCATCCTGGTGATCATAAAAACAATTACAAGGACTGTTGTGGTTCCTGTAATGTCGAGAAAATAAACATTATTTGATTCATTTTGAATAACAAGTGATTGTTTAGGTTCCAAATTCTGGAAAGTGTCATCTGGCAGCTTCTCTATTTTAAATTCAGAAGAAATATTACTGATTTTAACGTCAAATCTGGAGATGACAGCTGTTGTGTCCCAAAAGAGTTTTGATTCACTGGAGTATATTATTCCATTGATTTCAATGCTGCAGTTATAGAATTTAATAAGTGCTGTCCCTCTGATAGTTGTTGTTTTTCCTTCGTTTGCATTACAGGTTGATTTGAATGTAGCCAGATTTTTGTGTATGGCGCACAGGTGATTTGGTTCCAGAAAAGATATTTTGTTCTCTATTCTAGTTCGATGTAAAAAAAAACAAAATGCATCGGTATTAAATATGATGTTTGGAATACATTTGCCTGCCTGAATTTCTTTTAAATTTTCCTTTTGACAATATTGTGTCTCTTCTATTGTGAGGCAAGGTTCGTTCAAATACTGATACCAGTTTTTATTATGTATTAATGTATTATATAAGAGGCTTCAAGCTTAAGGCTTTAGGATTCATTAACGGGTATTTCTATTAGGTTATAAAGGCAGAATTCATCGGGTTCAAATGTTGAAATTTTAATTACGAATATTATGTTTGAATGATTATAATACGCATATAGTTCTAGTAATTGGTGTATGTTTTCTTCCGAAACTATTTTGATGTTTTGCAATTGAAAATTTATTTCGTTTGGATGAAGGATGTGTTTTGATATTATATCTAGTCTGGCCAGAGTTATTGATTTTGAAATTTATTTCAAGTGTTCATTTAACGTGTCTATATTGTAAGCAATTTGATAAAAATATTGGTTTATTATCATTAACGATCAAAATGGTCAATTTCATTTTTGAGGTTGTTAATTGCGTTTTGAATGACACTCTGTTGTTTGTTAATATGTTGTGAAACTTTGCCAAATCTTTCGATAGTTTTTTGGTTACTATTTGGTCCACTGTCTAAATTGTTATGATTTGTTTTGAGATTTTAAAACTCCTGCCGACAATAAAGGGATATTTCCTTTCTAATTGTGCTATAGTTTTGCTCGGTTTTAGATAAGGTACGACTTGCAAAGCAAATCGGCTTATCTGAACCGAGCGGACCTTGAGATAATACTCCTCCAATCGCAACGTTACTTGCGTCAGTGGTAACATTGAATGCTTTATTAAAATCTGGATATTGAAGTATAGTGTCACTGCACAAAAAGGATTTACAGTTTTCGAAACAATTTAAATACCTAGCATCCAGTTTTATACAATTACCTTTTCGGAGACGCTCTGTAAACGGCTTGGTTAAATTTGAAAAGTTTTTGATAAACTTCCAGTTGTATCCAAGTAAACCAAGGAATTACTTTATTTGCTTTGCGGTTTTTGGAACAGGGTATTTTTTAATGGCTTCTATCTTGTCTGGGTTTGGTTTGACCCCATCAGATGTTACCAAATGGCTTAAGAAGGCAACTTCCTTCCTAAAAAATTCTGATGTATCTGGTTGTATCTTAAGATTTGCCTTTTCTAATTTCTCGAAAACCTTTGATAAGTTTTCTCCTGGTTGAAAAAACGTATTCTTATAACGTTTATAAATTTTGAGAAGAGATGTTATTATTACAAAAAAAGTTGTGTATTTCAGCAAAATGGTTTTTGTTAAAGTCGGCACTAATTTGCACCGACTGGCTGGACAGGGTACATAAACCTTGACCAGACCGAAGAGGGCAATACAAAAGGTTCTTGTACCTTTGTATGCTGGAGTAGATTCGTAGTTGTGATCTATTAATACCTCATTACCACTGATGGGGTGAAGTAATAATAACAAATGAACACAACAACCTGTTGACCGTAAATGATAATAATCTTTATTGGCTAACAATACTATTTATACAAAAGAAAAGCTTACGATAACTTATTTACAAATGTATGCTAAAGGTATGCTTATGCTGAATGTACACAAAATTTGTATTGATTGAGTTCAAAGGAATTATGTTACAAAAGTGAATTCGGCATAAGTGCTGATTCATTGATAAATGCATGAGAATGCATATGGCAAGCAAGTTAGTATTAATTCAATTATTTACAGTATGTCAAGAAAGAAAGAAAATGTATGATATGATTTGATTTGAAAGAAGTAACATTAAGTTATGCAGTGAAGCTGCCTAGTAATTGCGAAATTATACACTGCCCGCGTTGAACTGTTGTTCAATACTATGGTTTTATATTAAAGGGTAATTATATATCTTAAAAACTATATGTCAACATTCTCCCCGACGTTGAGATCTTTGAGCTCAAACTCTATAGCATGTAGGGATTGAGCAATTGCCATCTTCCTCCGTAGTAGTAGCAAAAGTGTGGCCAGGATTACAACTCCAAAAAATGACAAGTAACCAATCGAGTACTGATGAACATCATTATGAGAGATTTTGTTTGGTAATGTTTGCTGTGTTTTTTGATACGCTATTTTCTCTTTAAGTAGTGTTAAGTCGTTTTCTCCTCGAATGATGATTTCCTCCTTCTTCTGGTTTTTAGCTTGTATTGGCTCGATTTCAAACTTATCCACGAATACACTCAGGTTGAGTGTTGGCAGAAACGGGGCACTTAGTTCTGATATATATATATTATGAGCATTAATAGTCATGGTGGGTTGTTTGATGACACAGTTAGCTGTTAGTTTCATAAGTCCTACGCCTTGCAGTTTTGCAGTTAAAACGTCGGATCCGCATACCGCCGAGACTATTTCTTCGTGATGAAAGGCAAATACCCAGTGATTAGGATTAAGAAGCTGAATCCACATCCTGTCAGCATCGGTAGATCTTAGTTTGCAATATGATGAGAGCTCCCTTTTATGATTCAACATGTAAACTTCACATTGGTTTTCCAAGGCATTTGCGTTGAAAACTGGGTGTCGCTGCTTACATAGATAATTTCTCTCGCTGATATGGATGCACCCCAGATATTCAGTTTGTGATAGTGAAAAGTGTTGATCCCGGAATGGAGTTACGGCTAAGAATGCTGTTGATGGTTGTATGAAGATGAAGGATTCGTTATGCTGAACTGGTAGTGGTATAAGTTTGTACAGCTGGAACACCTGTGTATTCAACAGAGGTAATTTGACAAGAAATACAATTGCTGAGGATGTAACACGTGCCTTTCCTCTAAGAAGTTCATACAGTTTGGGAAGATTGTGCTCGTCGTATCCAGGTAATGTTAGTGAACTTGGTATCGTCAACCTAATTCTCTCCAGTTGATTCAACAATTGAGTGGGAGACAGCAGTAAAGCGTTTATTCTTCCTTGATGAGTATCGGACACAGATTCCAGAATTTCTATTTGAGTGCGTTGAAAGCTGTCCATTATTTGAGTAACAAAAATTGTAATGTAGTTCAGAATTTCGGTTCTTTGCATGGTTTTATTCAAATTCTCTATTGAATCGTCAATGTTTGTCAAATGTAGTTAGATGGCCGTGAATTGTTCGTTTAAAGAAGTCAATGATTTGTTGAGGATATTTGTGGTAGATTCAATAATGGAGGTTTGATTTTTGTTCAGTTCAAGAAGATGCTTCTCGTTTATTCGGGCCATTTGAATGTTGTCTTCTATGTACTGCGCGTATTCCTGGTCGAGAACTCCGAATAACTTATTTGCGACCGTGCCAACAAAGTCGAATGGTGATCTTCTTTTTGCCATTACTTACATTACTTACCATTACCATTGCCATTCCGTTCCTGTACTTAAGTATTTTATTTAAGTTTTCTGATTCCTGAAGGCGCAATTCTAGATGGTCAATGATGGGTTTGCAAAGATTGTTTGGATTTAAGATCAATTGTGCCTCACATCTAGCTCTTAGTTGATTGATGCTCTTTTGGATTCCTTGGAACTCTTGCCAATAACTGGTCATATTGAAATAGATGAAGAGATTCCATTCGTCTGTTATAAGCTTCGCTTGCCCAATGTCTTCGAAGTATAATCCAGGGTTGGTCTCGAAATTTTGAATATCGATTGCGTTTGTTTTAGTATTCTGCCCGAATGCCGTGCCTATTAGCAATAGGCAAACCAATAGTGTGTTCATTGGATTCAGTTTGATTTTCTTCTTTGGTACTGGATCGTCGTTAGAATTCCGGAATGATTGCGGCAAGTTTGATGAACCATCTGAGGAATCATCTTCAGTTGGAACTGGAAGTGGAGCCAATCGATGTATGGCACGACGGAATATCCCAGTTGATGTTCGAACATCGGCTACCCGAACCAGTCCATCATCGCCAATCACAACGTTAGTGATCCGTCCAAGCGGCCATCGTAAACTTGGTATGTTGTCCTCTTTGATTATCACCATCATTCCAGGTTGTACATTCTGGCATCTCTCCCTCCATTTATACCTGTGTTGTAGCTGATTCAGGTCATCACGCGACCATCGTCGCCAGAATTCATTTTTTAGATGACTTACAAGCTTCCAGCGAGTAAGTATCCCGGAATCATTTGCTGCGGCTGTAGAATCAGCATTGTTGACAAGAGGCTCTCCGATGAGGAAATGGCCTGGCGTAAGAGCAGTAAGGTCATTTGGTGATTCAGACATGAGTTATTGGCCTTGAGTTTAAAATGGCTTCCACTTGAGTGACAGCTGTTTCAAGTTCCTCGTACGTCAATGATGCTTCTGCCAGTGTGTGTTGCAGCAAATGCTTTGATGATTTGATCGCAGCTTCCCAAAGTCCACCAAAGTGCGGCGAGCGTGGTGGAATGAATTGAAAGTCGCACCCTTTTGTAACGCATGCGGATGTTATTTTCTCTCTTTCTGTTTCCGATTCCATAAAAGCCATTAAATTTGACAACTGGTTTTTGGCGCCAACAAAGTTTGTTGCATTGTCGCAGTATATGCTCCTGCAATGACCTCTTCTGGCCATAAATCGGTTGAGAGATCCTATGAAACCTTGTGCCGTTAGATCGGTGACTAGTTCCAAATGACAAGCCTTGGTGGAGAAGCAGCAGAAGATTGCAATATACGATTTTTGAGGGTGCTTGCCTCTAATCTTGTAATGGGTAGATATTGGACCACAAAATTCAACGCCTGTGTTGATGAATGGTCTTGCTGGTTGAATTCTATCTGCAGGCAAATTTCCCATTTGCTGAACCAAAAGCCTTGGTGCGGCTCGAGCACATTTGACACAATTGTGTAGTACTGAACGAGCAATCGTCTTCCCCCTTACGGCCCAAATGAATTGCCTAGCAAGTGAAAGCATGGTTTGTGGCCCAACATGTTTGTTGTCCTCGTGAATTTCGACAAATATCAATTTGGTGAATGGATGACTGTATGGTATCAGTATGGGATGCTTAGCGTCGTATGGCAATGCTGATGCCTCTAAACGCCCGCCCACGCGAATCAGCCCTTCTTCATCCAAAAACGGTGTCAGACTTCACCCCCATTCTTCAAGTGTCTGATTTCATCGGTGTAATGCTCTTGTTGCATGTATTTGAAGATTAGTTTTTGCGCTCGACTTAGTTCCACGACTGATAGTGGACCAATTGTAAGTTTGATGTTTGCCAGCTTCAGTTCAATTTCTTCAGCGGGCAATTTTTCTTGATTTTTCTTGATTTTTCTAAGAATCACTTTTTGCTTCAGGTTATGGACGTATCTCAATATAAAGGCGATTACGCGTTTTGTAAAGGCGATTATGCGTGAGTGTAGCCAAGATTCCTTCTTGGTGCGGGGGTGAGTCAACAGCGGTTACAACAGATAGCTTTTCTTGAATTGGTTTATATTTAGGTGGCCAAATTGAAGTGGACCCATGTAAAAACTTTGGCCCGTAAAACCAAAAGTTGCATTCTTTGAGTCGCTCAGGAGCTATCCCACGCAAGAGCACATCCGCTGGATTTTCTTTTGATGGGACATGATACCATTGCTGAAGTATTGTATTCTGTTGAATACGCGATACTCGATTGGCAACAAAAATTGGAAGCGAAGCGGATGATGTCGAATTTATCCAAGCAAGCACAATTTCTGAGTCCGTCCATAAGAATGTTGCTTCATTTTGAATTTTTAGGTCCTTTTGCAAACGAAGCAGGAGTTCCGTGGCAAGGCAGGCGGCACATAGTTCTAGTCGGAGAATGGTCGCTTGTTGTGCCAGTTTTGTTTGTTTTGATGGTGCTACTCTTGATTTTGAACACAATAGTCGCACCGTGATGGTGTTGTCGCTGCTGACGGAACGGACGTACGCTGCAGCTCCATAAGCCTTTTCCGAAGCATCCGCAAATATGTGGTATTGTACATTTTTCGGATTAATATGCCAAAAAATGTGCCTATCAATTTTGATGTTGTTGAGAGATTGAAGGCCTTCACGATACTTAAGCCATGTAATCTGCATTTCTTGAGGTAATGCTGCATCTCAGTCAAGCTTCAATTCCCACAGTTTCTGGAGAAATATTTTTGCAATGACAACCACCGGCGCCATGATGCCCAGCGGGTCAAATAAATGTGCGATGTCGGCGTATGCAGATCGTTTGCTAACTCGAGCCTTGTCAGCCCAAGATGTTTTGACACAGAGCTGATCTGATTTTGGCATCCAAGTAAGTCCCACTGTCTTGATGTGCTCATCAATGTTGCTGCTGAAGTCAAGCTCTACTTCTCTATCCTCCAGCGGAATCCCTTTCATGAGGGATGCATGATTAGCGCACCACTTCCTTAATTTAAAACCACTTTCTTGCAAAATTGTTTGTAGTTCGAATTGAGTTGCCAGTAGCTCGGCAATTTTGTCAGAACCTGTTACCACATCATCTACGTAAAAATCTCGCAGCAGAGCCCTCGATCCCAATGGAGATCGGTCTTTGTTTTCTCGGGCCAATGTTTGAAGGCACTTTGTGGCTAGGTATGATGCGGAGGTGGTGCCATAGGTAACTGTCTGAAGCTTGAAACACTTCAACGTATCATTTGGACTGCTTCTCCACCAAATCAGCTGGAACTTCTGATCTTCTTCGTTCATGAGTACCTGGCGGTACATCTTCTCAATATCAGCGGTAAACACATATCTTGGCATGCGGAAGCGTAATGACATTGAAAAAACATCGTCTTGGATGGTTGGACCCGTGGAGAGAATGTCGTTAAGTGACAAATTAGTGGATGTTTTAGCTGAGGCATCAAACACCACTCTCAGCTTGGTAGTGCTACTATCAGGTTTTTGAATACAGTGATGAGGGAGAAAGTAATACGGCTTTGCAATATGATGGAGGTTCACTTCTTGCATGTGACCCAATTGCTGGTATTCTTCCATGAATTCTCTATATAGCTTCTTCAGCTCTGGGGAATTTGAAAGTCTCCGCTCCATTGCCATGAATCTTCGGAACGCAACTTCTTTTGATTCTCCCAAGCAAGTTGGTGCTTATTTGAAGGGTAGTCGAACTACGAAGCGTCCACGGGAGTCTCGAGTTGTAGTTTGCGTGAAATGGTTTTCACAACGTTTTTCGGCTTGGGTGAAATTATCTGTGGTTGAAGTTGCTTCTTCTAGTCGCCAAAACCTTTCAATCTGTTGATCAAGCGCTTCATCTGCAGTGCAAATTCCGCAAGATGCCACCATTGGATTGTCCATGGAAGTTGATATCTTGCCTACTACCGTCCAACCAAATACGGTATTTTGCAGGGCTGGAAGATCATCTCCTAAGCTAATTTGCCCAACAACCAGAGTTGAGTAGAAGATTTCTGCACCGATGAGCAAGTCGATTGGCCCTGGCCGATCAAATTGTGAATCAGCCAATACAATGTTGTTTGGAATATTCCAGGCTGATGTAATGATGGGACGTGGTGGCTGTGGTGAAATAATTTTTGGAAGAACATGTGCTTCCGCTTAGTAGAGAATCCGTTAATGCTGGCATGTATTTCAAAACTGATTCTCCTATGGGATGCCGTCTTGTTTTGTCCAATGCCTTCAACGCATAACGTCTCGTAAGTCTCCCGCAGACCCAATGACTTGGCTAGTTTGTCCGTAACAAGGCTGACCTGTGATCCCGAGTCTAATAATGCTCGGCAGGCAATCGGTTTCCCTGTTTTTTTCTTTATTTGCACGACTGCTGTGCCAAGTATAACGCTTGTTGATTTGCGTTTTACGATACTGGGAGTGGCTCCCACCGCTGAAGTGCAAAGGCTTGTTGAGTCTGTAGTGGAACCTTTTTGATGTTGATTCTTTGCTGTCACATGAAGCAGAGTGTTATGATAGCTGTTGCATTTGGTGCAATGCCTTGCTCGACATGATGGAGCTTGGTGACCAAAATGCAAGCAGTTTATGCATCGGTTGTTTGAGATTGCAGTTTTGTGCCTCTCTTGGGGTGAGAGTTTTAGAAACTTTGGACAAAGGCGTATGGCATGGTTTGCCTGTCCACAAATCTGACATTTGCTAGTTTCGGTTGTGGCAGCGAGAGTTATTCTGTTCCGTTTGCTGTTGTCTTCTAAGACCATTTTCATTCCGCTTGGTCCCATGGCCTCTAATGATTGAAACCGCATCTCTAGGAATGACAAAAATTCATTCACCACCGGTATGGCCTTCGGCTGTTGAAGAGACTGCTCCCAGAGTGTCAACGTGTTTCGATCCAACTTCTTAATCAGAAGGTACATAAGAAGAGGATCCCAGTTTGTTGTGTCGATGTTAAGACCTTTTAAACTTAACATGTACTCTTGTGTTGTGTCATGCAAAGTTTTGATAGCCTTTGCGCTCTCAAGTGTTATAACGGGTTGCATAAATAGCCTCTGGACATGCGCGGTGACAAGGAGACGAGGGTTATCATAACGATCCCTGATTACTTGCCATGCAGCTTTATAGTTGCTGTCGGATGTGGTAAAGTGCCTTATCAAGCTTTCAGCTTCACCGGTTAGTGTTGTTTTTAAATAAAACAGCTTCTGGCAGTTTGCTATCTCATGTTTGTCCACCAGTTCAAAAAATAAGTCGCTGTATTCTTTCCACTTAGTGTAGTTCCCATCAAACTTTGGTAGAGTTATTTTTGGTAACTTAAGCGATTGCTGAGGTGCTGGCGTCGGAAGCTTAACGGACAAATTCAGTTCCTTAGATTCTTCCAGTCTGGTGGTCAAAGAGATTTGAAACTGTTGAACCTCGTCTTCTAGTTCGTAGTATTCTTCGGCGTTATAGCCAGCTTGGGTTGGATCACCGGAAAGTTCGTGGATATGACGATGGGCTTCTTCCAGTTCCGCCCAATATTTTTGAAGCGTGCTTAGCTTGATGCTGCAGAAGGTTGGAGTCCATGATTCTTCGGCAGTGGTTTTGAGGCCTTTGAGCAGGCGCTGAAGACACTGTGCCGTTGCATTGTGTCTTCTGAGAAGTTTTGCAAGATCTGATGCTGGAACCATTGTTTGATCTGACACTGGACCCATTGTTTGTGGTTTCCCAGAGGCGTCGTCTTTTGGTAAGGTTTGAGCCTCTGCTGACCTTGTAGGTATTTCACCTTCTACCTCGTGTGGATTGATCGATTCTAGGATTTTTTTTATATCCAAGTAGGCTCGATGTACCTTCTCGTATGTATTGCCTTGTACATACGGGGTGTCTGGTTTTGCAAACGCCTTTATTTGGTCATGATTAGTCGCAAACTCTAGCCAGAGAGCTTCTAATGACCGTAGCCTCTTCTCTTTATACTCGACCGTTTTTCTGTCGGGACCGTCTTTCCCGATATTCGTCTTCAATCGCTGCAGCTCATCTGTTATCGCTTTCTGCCTGGCACAGATACTGAATATCTTCAATTCATCCATGGTTTGGATTTGGGTCGGACTTTAAGGTGATAAGATTGATTTGCAACGAAACGGGTGTTCTCTCCGTGTTGATTGGAATTTCTGGACCTTGGTCGGCAGAACGAGTATTTGGAAGATTCCCAAGTTTCTGGACTCGTGTCTCTGGATCTCTGGAGTCTGGAGTTTGGATCACAAGAACCTTGTGGTGCAGGAACGCAGGAACTCAGGAAGGCAGGACGTCTGGCGCTCAGTAACTTTGGAGCGCAGA
This sequence comes from Melanostoma scalare, assembly GCA_949752695.1. Classification (NCBI taxonomy): domain Eukaryota; kingdom Metazoa; phylum Arthropoda; class Insecta; order Diptera; family Syrphidae; genus Melanostoma; species Melanostoma scalare. The sequence goes on along the minus strand of OX456986.1, from coordinate 113,473,419 downwards.
AACCTTGTGTAGGTCCAAGTGTTGAAGCCCTTGGAACGCTTGATAACGCTTAGGTGCAGGAACGCAGGAACTCAGTAGCTCTAGCCTTTGTGTGGCTTGTGTAAGAACAAGTGTTAAAGCCCTTGGAACGCTTGATACCACTTATGACCAACAGGTTGTACGTGTTCAATCACGTCGGGGTCACCAATGTTAAAGTCGGCAGACCAGACCGAAGAGGGCAATACAAAAGGTTCTTGTACCTTTGTATGCTGGAGTAGATTCGTAGTTGTGATCTATTAATACCTCATTACCACTGGTGGGGTGAAGTAATAATAACAAATGAACACAACAACCTGTTGACCGTAAATGATAATCTTTATTGGCTTACAATACTATTTATACAAAAGAAATGCTTACGATAACTTATTTACAAATGTATGCTAAAGGTATGCTTATGCTGAATGTACACAAAATTTGTATTGATTGAGTTCAAAGGAATTATGTTACAAAAGTGAATTCGGCACTAGTGCTGATTCATTGATAAATGCATGAGAATGCATATGGCAAGCAAGTTAGTATTAATTCAATTATTTACAGTATGTCAAGAAAGAAAGAAAAAGTATGATATGATTTGATTTGAAAGAAGTAACATTAAGTTATGCAGTGAAGCTGCCTAGTAATTGCGAAATTATACAGTTTTCATGGAATGTTTCTACTTTGATTTGTTGTTCAATGACAAATGTTTACAATGTGTCTCATGAATTTATTACTTCGATTAATGAAAGCCAGTCTTTTGCTTTATATAAACCATCAGGTATGGATAGGTCTTTATTTATTTCAATTTGTTTCAGATATGTATATGTATGACTTCCGTTTTCTTTATCTACTGGCAAAAGAATTACAAGATACTAGATTTGGTTTATATTAGTGGAATTTGGACAGATTTAGCTTCTAACATGGAATTGGGAATTTCCTCATCAAATCAACTCCTATTAACCCGTCAAAATATTGATGAAATCTAAATACAACGAAATCAAGTGGTTTGACTGTATTGAGTTTTTTGATCTGATTTATTTTACCTTCTTTGTCTACTATTTGGGTCAACTATTTTATTTGAATGGGTTTTATTTTGGTAATTTCTGATTCATTGATTATTTCCGGATTAATAAATGATCTACTACTCCCTGTATCAATTAAAAACTTTAATGTCTGATTTTTTATACTTTTTATCTGAGTATGAGGTAGTGCCGAAGAGAGAGAAAAAAAAATTATTCATGTCTATATAACCTATTGACGTTCCGAGGCTTGTATGGGAAAATTTTCGTCACTTATTTCGATGATTTCATCGGTGCAGTGCATTAAGGCCCATGGTGCAGTGCATAAGACCCACTTGTCTTATTGCCGCGGGGCTTTTTGCATTGCACCGAATAAACATATAAGTTTATGCTCTGATTGTGGATTAAGTATGACATATCAAAGAGGAACACACGTCCATAAGAAATATCTATGGAACTATGCATCATATAGTGTATGTTTAGTGCGGTCAGTTCTCGCGAATTTCTTAGGTTCAACCACAAGCCCGTATTACCCAGAGGCAAACTTTGTTCGCTTTGCTTTTTACTCACGGATAAAAAAATGAAGCTAAAAGCGAACCACACATCCATACTACCTTGAGAATATTTTTTCCGCTTCGCTTTTAGCTTCATTATTTTATCCGTGAGTAAAAAGCGAATCGAAGCGAACGAAATTTCCCTTCGGGTTGTACGGGCTTGGTGTTGAACATGAAAGATTCACACGAACAGACCAGGAGCAAGTAGCAAAACAAACATTAAGAATGTGGATTCAGTTATTATATGCGCATAAGAAAGTGGACTGAGTTTCCATCATCCTATGTCACGAAGTGGGAGACAACGTGAGCTATGAATTGATATCCATTGACAGCTGAAATAAGTGCCCAAATTTTGGAGCTTTGTTTTTCGGTACTTCAAAATGTTTTTCCTTTAAATAAAGGACTCTAGAATATATACATTTAGCGCATCCACTATGTTCTTAATCCTTTCTAAGAAGGAAAACTAATTTTAAGATCCTATGTGCATCAAACTCATATAAATGCTGTTTCAAAATGGCAACAAAAGACATTGGCCAAAATTCTTTACTTTGGTGGGTCTTATTGCCTCTTCAAAGTGGAAACAAAGCCCGTGGGTGTTATTTCCATTTTTTTAAGCAATAAGGCTCGCGGGTCTTATTGCCGTGGGGCTTATTGCACTGCACCGCCGCGCCGTACATATTTAACGTCTCATTGGCCTCCCCAGTAACTTTATTCCTAACCGCTCTAAATATTTGTTTCCCGTATTTGGTGCATTTCATAATATGAACCTAAAATTTCTTCAACATTTTCGATGAAATCGAAAAGTTTCTTTTTATTATCATCAAAACATGGCAAATCTTTTATTGAATCTGGGATCCTGAGTGAATTAAATAAATTATTTAAATCTTGGGTATTGGAGCCTGAGGCTATTGATTTTCATATAGTTAAAATTTCTAAATTAATTCTTCAGAAATTTCCGAATCAAGGCTATATTTGATTTTTTTATCTCATACTAACTACTCCCACAAATTTTTTTTTTAGGAAATACTGTTTTTTTTTTTTGCAATTCGAGGGAAGTCATGAATATACAATAATAAAATAAAAACAGGTATGTATCTTAATTTTCACTTACCCCACCAACACAATGATTAGCATTTTCCTTGCTTCACTTGTCATTAATTAGATCTATGTGCACTTCGGATGACGATGGATGATGGTAAAGCTGTATTAGATATCTCTATCAGCCAATGGTATGAAATCAGCTCGAAAAATAATAAAAACACTTCAAATTTATTTATTCATGGAGTTTTGCTCTTCGCCTTGATTAATTTCTTTATGTTTTTTTTTTTGTAAATATCAATTGTTTGTTGAATTCTTTTCAAAAGCAATAAATTGTTTTTAACACGATTATCGAAAGTAATTCTTTAAATTTATATTTTGTTCACGACAACAGTTTATGTTTTTTTTTTCTTTTTTTTTCACTCAAGAGTTCACTTCTAATTCAAGTTTCAAGTTTCGACTTACTCTTGACAAAACCGGTTGTGTTTTCTATCTTCTCTGGCCTTTGCCATTCTATCATGGCTTGTAATTGTTATATACATATGTAAATGTTTGAAAGTCATTTCGGACACTTTTTTTCTAAGAAGAGCTAAAATTTTTTGGTTTTCACGATTAATCTACGACAAATTTACGACAATTAATTGCATACTTAGTTTTTTGTTTAAGATCGATTTGACGATTTGACTACACACGGTTGTATTTAAAAAACGAAGAGCGACAAATTTTTTGGTTTCACGACAAATTTACGACAATTAATCCAATTGACAAACTGTGAAAATTTTGAAGTGGTAGTGCTAACTTGACGGACATAAGAAACCGAAAAGCTGTCTGTACTTGATATGTGTGTCAAAGATCTTTGTTGAAATTATCACATATTTGAAGTCGCCAAAAATGCTGCTAAATCAGTGGCGTAGCTAGGAAATTTTGCGGGGGGGGGGGGGGGGGGGGGGGGGGTTACATGTAAATATTTTTACATAAGTAAAAGTCGTCGTTTAATTGTATTGATTAGGTTTTTTCCAATTTATTGATATACAATAATAAAGTGCAGAAAATAAGAACATATGAAAATACACGAAATTATAGATCAATTCTTCTCTGCTTTGCGCGAATCATTCGATAATTTCTTCCACCTTAATGTCAATGTGCCTGTTAATCCGCATAAGAGCAAGCCCATTCAGCCTACTATCTTCGCCTGTAGAATTCCTAATCCAATATTTTAGACGCCTCAACGTGGAAATACTACGCTCGCTGCTAGCAATGGTCGCAGCCAATGTAGCACCTATTTTCAAAAACTTGAAAATGTTTGGAAAAAGTGCATCGTTACAAAGATTTTATGATTCTATAAATGCAAGAACTTTGCAGTATCAATGAAGTATCCACTGAGCCAGGTTCCTCATTCCCCAAAAACAACGAAATGACTTCTGAGCCGTTTTTTGAAGAGGAATCAGTGGTTGAAATTCATGATCACCAAATAATACATTTAGAGATGGTAACTGAAGAGATTTTAATTGAAGAATCAGATCACAAATTCCGATCGGAGACAGAATAAATAAAAACCTGGGCATCTACTTTTTTATTAGGTCTGAGTTCTCCAGATTAGCATATAAGCCTCCTCTTTTAAAAAAAAAAAAAATGCCTTGTGAGGGAATGGAGGGGGCCTACAATTTCCGGTTCCGAACGCAATGAATTTACTATCGGAGGACTTGCCAATTCCTCGCGAAATGCGATATCCGTGGAAAAACTTTTTGCCTCTGCTGGGACTTGAACCTCGAACCTCTGGGTTGGCAGGTGGATATGCTAACCATCACTAACCCAGTAACCCAGGGTCATGGGTCCTTCTTGTTCTTCCGACTACTGCAAGAAATCTTCAAAAAGATAAGAAGCTGAAAGAACTACAATTTTTGAAAATGTTTGGGCGAATCAGTTCACAACTGCGGCTGCGTTGAAAGAAAACTAAAAAACACGACCATATATATTTTCTATCGGATTACATCAGGATTTAAGAAACGGCCAGAAAAAAAATCCCTACGAAGTCATTTCCCTTAAATATAATTTCTTTAAGAACTTTACTGAAAACCTTGTTTATTCATCTATTCGAAAGCAGGGTGACCCAGCAGTTACAGATATAAAAGCAATCTTTCAAATCTTTCTTTCAAAACAGTTTGAATGAGAACTCTTTGTTTAAATCCTTAAGTTTAAGTAAACTTGCTATTCCAAAAAAGAAATGGAATCATCTACAAGAACTTAAGGAGCTCTTTTCTGAAGACTACCGACATTTTTATGAAAACCTGCCATTCAAATAATAAGTCTGCTTAGTGAGCTATTTCTCACTTAATTTTGAAAAATTAATAACATGTTTTTGATTTTTACAATGAATTAATATTTTTATTTATTTGCTCTGTTTTTGTTAACTAAAATTCAATTTATTTTATTATTTGTTAATTTTTCGTTCCTTAATTGGTTCCAATAAACCAATTTATGAATACCTCCTATCAGCATGAAAAGTCTTCTTTTTTATAAATAAATATCTCCTAAGTTCAAACTTCAAATCTACATTTTTTCGTCGTTTTATTTATTTTACATCATAGAGATCCAAAATAGAAAATATTTTGCAAAGTTTCATAGCGACTGGTTCATGCTATGAGAAAATATTCAGTTTTTTGTGTCTCCTGAACATTTTACAAAATGCGACATATGAGATATTTATAGTTAGCCGTCGATATAGAGATTCATTCTTTAGCCGTACTGCATGGATGTGGAATGCTTTACCTGGCTCTGTTTTTCCCTCTCATTGTAATACACAGAAATCTTAAAACAATGTGCATCGGCACCTTCTTTCTAAACCTTTCCTTCTTTCTTAACAGATCGCACTTTGTTAATAACATTATAAAGATATTCATAACCCCTTGATGTGAGCGTATATTATAAAAAAAAAGTTGATTCGGGGCCGACTGAAATAAATAAGATGAGAAATGGATGTGAAAATTTATATAAGTAAAATACCATCTTAAAGCCACGCGCTATTAAGAGATCGTTAAAAAATAGACAAACCATGAGAAAAGCAATCTTCTTACGTCGCATTGCTCATAGCATACACTAGTATAAAATTATAAGAAATATTGCTGATGACTTTTAGTTCATTTCCAATGTTCTTTTTTTTCAGTGTACCATTTGATATGCTAATATGTACTCTACTTTGACATTGATGATACAATAAATGTACTTCAAACGAATCACTTTTTGCTGGCTTTATTCTGATAGCAAAAGCGGGATTATAACAAACGGGATTTTAATAAACGAGATTAAAGGAGGCGGTATTTTGAAATAGCGGGGTTTTTGAAAACGGTATTACAGAAAGCGGAAATATAAAAACCAGTACATGGGAGCGTATCAAAATCACATTTTTCAAAAATCCCGAAAAAAAAGTTTTAAAATCCCATCTACTAAAATACTGTTTTTTACAATCCCATCTTCTAAACTCCCGCTCGATCAAAATCCTTATTTATTCAAATCCCGCTTTTTAAGATCCCACCAATCCCATTTTTATCCATTTTAATATTTTACAAACTACGAAAAAAATTTACAAAAAATGAGTAAAACAGGTTTTTTACGTCGCATTGCTCATAGCATACAATTACACTAATATAAAATTATAAGAAATATTGTTGATGATTATTAGTTCCTTTCCTATGTTCTTTTTTAAGTGTACCATTTGATATGCTAATAATCTATTCTGATAATTTGAATTTTTGTTATTTGCATAGCGCTACAATAAATGTATTCCAAACAAATCATCTGTTGTTTCCTTCATTTTAATTTCCTTATCCCGCTTTTGCAATCAAAACTACATAGTTGTTTTATTTAAAAAAAAAATTGCGTGAATTTTTTAAATAAAACAACTAGTACTGATTGCAAAAGCGGGATTTTAAAAGACGGGATTATTAGAGGCGGGATTTTAAAAGGCGGTATTTAAAAAAACGGTATTCTAGAAAGCGGGATTTAAAAACCGGGATTTTTATAAGCGGGAATATAAAAATTGGAATTTCGAAGCCAACCCTCTGCATATACATATATAAATAAGCCCCTTGCATACATATACATACAAATCGACTTAATTCTTTTACCTACTGATGAAAAACCTCACGTCAATCAACGTTCACCGGCTAAATTATTTGGACATTGTTTTTACAAAAATACTTTTATCTCGACTAAAAAACTGATGTGGGGCAGGAGGGTGAGAAACACTTTACGATTTGCTCTCATTAATTCATTAATTGAACCAAGTGGAGCTCCACCGAAGGAGTGCCATAAACATCGTGATACTTAAATTTAGTGTTTAAAAATACATCAAACCCCATAAAAAAAAATTGTACATACCTCGGCATCGACGTTAGGACTTAGCTCTTGAGGGTCATAATCGTATAACGCCACCATTCGCTTAACAGGCGTGTTGGCATAAATATCACCCCATCGATCTCTGCTAACATTTCGCATGCTTTGGCTAGTAGTTGTTGGCGTCATTGATGTAAGTGCTGGCCCTTGGACAGGTACACCTAGATTTGTTTGTGTTTCATCTACTTCTGTTACCATGTTATGTGGTACATATCCTCGTCTACCTCTCAGCTCGCCCCAGTAAAATCCATCGCCATCCTTATCTCCGTAAACCTGAAAAATTTATGACTGAATTGGATTTACATTTTCTTAGCTTTTGTGATTTGTTAAAACTTTAAAAATCATGCAATTGTAGCGACATCCAAATATTGAACGCGGTACAAAAGTTGTTCACATAGACCCACCCTACAGTCGCCTCAGGTCAGCATCCATTTCCCGTGTTGAAAATCTCTCACGTATTCTTGTCTTCATTCTTTCTTTGTCGACCAATTAAATTGTTGAATAAACTAAATCATTATGGTGAAACTCATCACACTGTTGTTCTATTTTGTATCATTAATCCTAACCCCTACAAATACTATACTATATATTAAAAAATAAAATAAATAGGGTGGCGCAACAGAGAGAGGAGTCCCTGGGCCTAGCCCATTTCTCATAACCATGCCTTGTGAGGGAATGGAGGGGACCTACAATTTTCTTCCGGTTCCGAACGGCTAATTGAGAAAGCGCTTTTCATGGCAATGAATTTACTAACGGAGGACTTGCCAATTCCTCGCGAAAAGCGAAACCCGTGGAAAAACTTTTTGCCTCTGCTGGGACTTGAACCTCGAACCTCTGGGTTAGCAGGTGGACATGCTAACCATCACGCCACGGGTACCACATACTATATTTTATGTTCTATATATACTATGTATACTAAAAAGTAAAAACTATGTACTATGCACTATATAGATACAATATACTATAACTACCGACCCGCCCCGGCTTCTCACGGGTACAGAAAAACTGTGAAAGTTGTATATAAAAACTCAGCGGTCCGCTATGGTTTCGCACGGGTATAAAATATATAGCCTATGTCACTCACTGAAAAAATGATTAAGATCGATCCATTAATTTCGATTTATTCATTACTGCCCGTGGCCTGCACGCGTTAAATTTGGAGTAAAACAATTCCCCTTTCCCTATACCGTGAAGATTTCCTGCTATCTTTGGGATATTCATACACAACATTTTTACTTATTTACTTTTTACATTTCTACCTTGTTTTTACAATTAATATATTACAGAATGTCTTTATATACAACGTTCATAGCACAACGTATCTAATGTATTTAATTGGATAAGGAATGATACTGTATCGTTTAAAATAGCTTGGTAAATAACCCATATTTTTTTTGTAATATGTAAAAGATAAAAATAGTTACTGTTGGTTATCCTTAGGAGATAAGCATATACTGTCGCGAATTTTTTGATTCATCTTTTAAAGATATACCATTCCGTAATACATAAATTTGATCTATCGCGTAAGTTTGCACCGCAGAGAAATATGTATGTTACGACATCATATTATAAATCTTTAAATTTCTCGGCTTTTCTCTACTATAATAAGCATGTATAATACATATAAACCTTCCTCTTGAATTACATTATTCTATTCATTAAAAAAAACCGCATCAAAATATAGCTTAAAGCCATTATTAGTAGATAATAATATATGTGCTGTCCATTGAGACCAAAGTTCAAGTTTGTAATAGGTCTTCCTTTTAAAATTTAACTAAAAACTAATACAATTAAAAGATAACACTAAAATTTTAATAATTATTTATAACTTATATTAAAATTAAGATCACACGAAATTTTTTTTTTAACATCTTTTTATATGCTACTAGCTGAGCCGCCCGGCGTTGCTCGGGTCTGTAGTTTTAAGGTTCCCGTTCTCGTTCCTGTTTTGTTCCTATGGGATTATAGGGATGAAATCTTTGCTTAGTTACTGAGGAATTATGTGGCATCCCAGTGCTGAAAGAATTTTAGAAATCAGTCTAGTAGTCTCTAAGTTTCCGTTCCCAACCCCGTATCTGTGAGAATTTTCCGATCCCATGGATATATGTGAATAAATTATAAGTCTATGTCACTGAGAAATAATGTTACATCCTAGAGTTGAAAGAATTTTTGAAATCGGTCAAGTAACTTTAAAATTCCCGTTTTCGTTCTTGTTTCTGTTCCCGTGGGACTATAGGGATGAAGTCTATGCTAAGTAACTGAGGGATTATGTGGCATCCCAGATCTGAAAGAATTTTAGAAATCTGTCTAGTAGCTCCTAAGTTTCCGTTCCCATCCTTGTTCCTGTGGGATCTTCCGTTCGCATGGAAATATGTGAATGAAATGTAAATCTATGTCACTGAGAGATATTGTAACATCCTAGAGTTGAAAGAATTTTTGAAATCGGTCTAATAACTTTAAGGTTCTTTTGAATTTTAGATGAAACATTTCGGAGGGAACATGTACTATATAACATCCTACTAAAATTATAAACGTGAAAGTTTGTAAGTGTGGATGCATGTTTGTTACTCTTTCACGCAAAAGCTACTGAATGGATTTTACTTAAACTTTCCAATAATATAGCTTATACATCTGAATAACACATAGGCTACAATTTATCCCTAAATTCCCACGGGAACGGGAATGTATACGGGAACTTAGAAACTACAACACCGATTTCAAAAATTTTTCCACTGCTAGAATGCTTCATTATCCCCGAGTAACATAAAAACTAATTCATCCCCATATTCCTACGGTTCCCTATATTCCCACGGGAGCAGGAACGTATACGGGAACTTTGACACTACAGCACCGATTTCAAAAATTCTTTCACCCTTAGAATGCTACACTATCCCCGAGTAACATAAAAACTAATTCATCCCCATATTCCTACGGCTCCCAACATTCCCACGGGAGCAGGAACGTATACGGGAACTTTGACACTACAGCACCGATTTCAAAAATTCTTCCACCGTTGGAATGCTCCATAATCCCGGAGTAACATTAACTTTAACTTATCCACATACTCCCACGAAAACGGTCACCATATTCCCACGGGAACGGGAGTCTTTACTAATATTGAAAATGCGAATGTAGCTATGTCGGTATGTTTTTCGTATGTCTCCCGTTCAAACTGCTAAACAGATTTTATTAAATTAGCTACAGAGATGGTCTAGAACATGCGGAAGGATAAAGACTATATATCTATCCTTATATTCCCACGGGAACGGAAATGGGAATTCAAAAACAACGGTCTCAAAAGTATTTTTAACAGGGCTACAAGGTGTTGAAATAGGGGTTGAATGTTTTTTTTGGAAATACTGCCATTTTTAAGGCTAGAAGTTTTATTTCCTAAAAAGTTAAAAATGCTGCTGAAAGTCACTATTCCACGCGGACGAAGTCGCGGGCCCAGCTAGTGTACTATATTTTATCCGCATATTCCCACGGGAACAGAAGGATGGGAACCTTAAAAATACAGACCTCAACAACGCCGTGAATGTCGAGGGATAAGGGGTATATGAGTATGTTTTAAGCAGCCCATGATGTTGAGCGAAGATCTCCGCTGACTCATTAACTTGCTAATATTTGGACTATGCATGCTTAGTCTGACACGATAAGTCAGCTTTTCTTTTCTTTTTTTTTTATAGAGCAGTGTTTTGTTTATAAGGAAAGCTAACGCTGTGACGATGCGTCACACTTTCTCCAAAACGCCGCATCAAAACACTGCACGTGTTTTGACTCTTTTTCCTTTGAATAGCTCACACGTAATTAAATCACGCAATAAAAGGCTACTCCAAGCCAAATATTATTTACTTCTTCGTTTATGTGCACCTCCTTATGGGGAAATGCATGGGCAATGTCCAGCCGATTTTTGTATGCAATATTGCCATTGCCTTACAATTCACATTTACTTGCTTCAGAAAAAGTTATGAATAGAAGTGATTTAATCACTAAAAAGCAGAAAAGAGGATATACGGGTTTTATACCTTTAACGTATAATTACATTTCCTCCCATCCTGTGGTAGATATTCTTCCTGAGTTTGACTATTTCAGTCTCCGCCGTATAGGAAGTTGCATAGACTGGTGTGTTTCACCGACGTTGCATACTCTTCTGGCCATTTAGCTTCGTCGTATAGGAAGTTACATTGAATTGGTGTGTTTCACCGACGGTGTATTCTCTCCTTGCCACTTAGCCTTGCCGTATAGGAAGTTGCATCGACTTGGTGTGTTTCACCGACGTTGCATACTCTCCTTGCCACTTAGCCTTGTCGTATAGGAAGTTACATTGAATTGGTGTGTTTCACCGACGGTGTATCCTCTCCTTGCCACCTAGCCTTGCCGTATAGGAAGTTGCATCGACTTGGTGTGTTTCACCGACGTTGCATACTCTCCTCGCCATTTAGCTTCGTCGTATAGGAAGTTACATTGAATTGGTGTGTTTCACCGACGGTGTATTCTCTCCTTGCCACTTAGCCTTGCCGTATAGGAAGTTTCATCGACTTGGTGTGTTTCACCGACGTTGTATACTTTCCTCGCCAGTTAGCTTCGTCGTATAGGAAGTTACATTGAATTGGTGTGTTTCACCGACGGTGTATTCTCTCCTTGCCACTTAGCCTTGCCGTATAGGAAGTTGCATCGACTGGGTGTGTTTCACCGACGTTGCATACTCTCCTCGTCATCGTGTTACCTATACTACCCGCAACCGCAGACTTTTGCTTCGAAGTCCGCGGCCGCCGACAGAGTGTTTTGCCTTAAACAAACGCATACACTTCCCACGAGGTCCGCTAACGCCGAAAAATTGCTCTGCCGTTTTACACTACGCAGGTGCTTCCTACGCAGTCCGCCGCCGCCGATAGATCGTTGTGCCTTCCATACAACGCAAACCTTTACCTCGAAATCCGCGGCCGCCGACAGAGTACCCTGCCTGAAGCAGCACCAGCTTAGCATACATCATCGCCGCATAAAAGGACGTAGCAGCCGCAGCATCCCGCTCCCAGGGAAACATCAAGACGCCCACGAGACGTCCTGCCGTGCCGAGGACAGTATCAGAAACCGGATTTAATCACAAACTCATAAAACTCATTGTTATAAAAATTGTAAACATATTTTTGGGAAAAGATCATAGCAATAAAATTAGAATTAATTCAGAAAATACCCGATCGTCTCCGCGTCTTCATTTCATTTTGAGAAGTTGGACCACCGAAGCCCAAGTCTTACGACGCTTCCTTGGGTAGACCCTGGACACCCTGAATCCTACCCCAGCCATTGCAAAAGAAGCATCACAATTGGCGCCCGAGCAGGGACCTGCAGAAAGTTCAACCGTTTACCGTACCTGTCCAGGAACTGACAGAGTCCACCGACCGACACCGAAACCTGACCGACCAGCTTCTAAGATGCCGACCTATACCGACCCCAAAGCACCTGAAGACGATGCCCAGGAACTCGAGGAGAATCCGAGTCCATACCAAAATTTAGGATTCATATACTTCCTGAAGAAGCCTGAATTAATAGCAACACTTACGCAACGAGGACAAGACACCAGCGGGACAGTGCAGGAGTTGCGTCAACGCCTGAGTCGCCACCTGAAGGAAGCAAGCATGCACCGGTCAACGCAGAATTTATGCGCGGAATGGGAAGACAAGGTTGAGGAAAGGAATAATGCTGATCCCTCGGATGAAGAAGACTATGCCACGGCTTCTGGTGCAAATATACCTCCGTCCACAGTGGAACGCAAGCAGCAGAAATTATTCCAGAGCCGACTGCAAGTGCCACTTTTCCAAAATCCAGCCATGACCGCACCCACCTCTTCTCGAGCAGCCAGTTATGTCCCCCCCGCCAGATTCGAACGAGCAGTTTCCGTCTCTCCACAGACCGAACAACAAGACAGTACCCGCACACCCCCAGCCTCAGCCCCATATCCACCACCCGGCCGATTCGGACGCAGTTTCGAAGCCGAATTAATGAATACGGTGCGCAAGTGGGGATTCCGATTCGATGGCTCCGGAAAACCATTGGAATTCTTGGAGAGGATCGAAGACCTGGCGGTGTGTTACGAGATACCATTAAACGGCATGCTCCGGACACTTCCCGAGATTTTCCGCAACACGGCTCTAGAATGGTTCAGGATTAACCGAGACGCCTTAACCACTTGGGCAGTATTTCGCCAGGCCTTCCTTCGTCATTTCTTGCAAGCACGTTATTTCCATAAGCTCGAAGACGAAATAATGCGCAAAAGACAAGGCCCCAAGGAGAAGGCGAAAGACTACGTACGGTCCTCTCAGTACTTGATTCGGCAGCATCCACGCATGACAATCGAGGATAACGTAGATCGCATTTATGATGGATTACGGCCTGAGTACCGCCTTTACATTAAACGTATGGAGTTTACGACCTTGGACGAGTTGATGGATCTCGCGGAAGAATACGAGTTCGTGCGACAAGAAGATCGTAGCCCGCGCTCTGCCCCGAATTACCAGCAATACTCGTAACAAAACACACCCGTTCCTCGACTACAGGTGCAGCCCCCTTCACCTGCTTTTCCGCGTCATTTCGCCGTCATGCCACGAACACCGCTACCGCAACCTACCACCACGTACGACAGAAACACGCACTGCTGGCAAAGCAAGCAGAGGGGGCATAATAAGAAAGATTGCCTACGCCCTTTCAAATTGTTCTGTTCATACTGTGGGGAGGACGGACGCCTCACCAAGGATTGCCCGTGTCACCACAGTTCCAACGCCGTCCTCGGCCAGCCTGGCCCCATCAGTCCCACCGACCCCCGACCGTTCATCCATATCGAGGCTGGCGACCGAACGTACTACGCTTTAGTTGACACCGGGTCTTCACGGTCTTTCATCGGCGGGAAGAATGTTGCCAGCTCGGAGCGACAAGAAGAGATCAACCACACGCTGTACAATTCGCCGACGGTCGAACAGCCGTGACGTCCGAACACTACGTCTTGTCGCTGAATCTGAATGGAAGGATGGTGCAGGGAGAAGCCATCTTCCTACCTACCTTGGCAGAAGACGCTATCCTGGGCATGGACCTTTTAGGGAAGGCCGGATGCTCGCTAAAGATAGGAGGCCAGAAAATTGCCCTGGGACGTCCTTCGAGCCCGCCCGAGGCCACGCAAATACATGCATATCAGACACGGTTACCCGTCACCATGATACAAGGTTGCAAGAGTTTTTAGGAGAAGAGATCCCGAAGTTCGAAGAGATGAGGGGTATATCAACCGTCGCTCCGCATAACATACGCCTGTAAACAACCGATCCTTTTAAACAGCGGTACTATCCGCGTAATCCTGCAATGCAGAAAATTATCGACGATGAAATTGACGACCTACTACAGTTTGGTAAGATCAGTCCTTCAAAAAGCCCGTACAGCTCACCGGTGGTGCTGGTTCGGAAAAAGGAGGGATCCTGGCGCGTATGCATAGACTTTCGACAGCTGAATGAAATCTCATTGAAAGATGCGTATCCTCTTCCGTATATCACCGCCATTTTAGATAAGTTGCGAGGAACCCGTTTTATGTATACCATCGATCTAAAACAAGGCTACTGGCAGATCGCCCTGAAACCTGAGTGCCGCCCGTACACCGCCTTTACCGTGCCCGGCCGTGGTCTTTACGAATGGAATGTCATGCCATGTGGTCTACATTCGGCCGGAGCAACCTTTCAGAGAGCCATGGATGAAGTATTCGGCCCCGACATGCAAGACCACGTTCTGGTATACTTAGACGATATCATCGTTCTGAGTAAAACGTTCGATGACCACCTAGCACATTTGAAGGAAGTGTTCCGCCGCCTTAGAGAAGTAAACCTAAGGATAAATTTGGACAAATGCCACTTTTGCCGGCCCAGCCTGAAGTACCTTGGACATGTGATATCAAAAGAAGGTATCCATACCGACCCGGACAAAGTTGCCGCAGTCCGCGATTTAAGAGCCCCGTCTAGCCTCCGAGAACTCCGAAGAATCCTAGGAATTTGCTCTGGGTACCGCCGTTTTATCCAGGATTTTTCCACCGTGGCCGCTCCTCTGACTCGTCTACTAAAAAAGGCTGTGAAGTGGAACTGGACGCATGAGCAACAAAAGGCATTCGAAACCCTGAAGCAACGTTTGACAGAAGCCCCAGTATTGGCCTGCCCAGATTTTACGCAACAGTTCACGTTGCAAACAGATGCCAGTTAGACGGGACTGGGAGTAGTTTTAACGCAAAACTTGGAAGGGCATGAAAAAGTGATCGCATACGCCAGCCGTACGCTTACGGAACTAGAAGTCAAGTACGCTGCCACTGAGAAAGAGTGCTTGGCGATCTTATGGGGGATCAGGAAGATGAGACCGTATCTGGAAGGGTACCAGTTTAAGGTGGTGACGGACCACCATTCGCTCAAGTGGTTGCATTCATTGGAGAATCCATCAGGGAGGTTGGCCAGATGGGCGTTGGAGCTGCAACAATACGATTTCACTATACAATATCGTAAAGGCGCACTCAACGTCGTAGCCGACGCTCTGTCTCGGGACCCCCTCAGAGCCAGACTGAATCGCCGCCGCCCGCGACGCCAATCCCGATTGGACAATGAGTCAGAAAGAACAAGTACGTCTCACTCCTAACCGGTACCCCGAATACAAAATAGAGAAGGACCTGCTATACCGCCGATTCACCTCCACCAATCCTGCCGCCGATCCGAACACGCTCGAGTGGAAGCTACCGCCGACCGCAACAAGATTTTGTTTGAGAATCACGATGTAGTGACCGCTGGACATCTAGGAGTCGCGAAAACCGCGTATTATGCAGCACTATTACTGGCCGGGCATGTTCCGCGACATCGCTAAATACGTTCAACAATGTAAGGTGTGCATCCAGTTTAAACCCTCGCAGCAGAAACCTAGTGGTATGATGCATACTACTCCGTCCGATTTCCCCTGGGACGTCGTGTGCGCGGACTTCATAGGCCCACTACCACGGTCCGCCAGGGGCTATACGATGCTGTTAGTAATGGTAGACAAATTTTCGAAATGGGTAGAAGCAGTCCCGATGCATGCCGCGACCGCCACTGGGTTGATAAAGGCCGTCCGCGAGCGAATCATCACTCGGTTCGGAGTACCTCGCACCTTCATATCAGACAACGGGAGCCAATTCACGAGCCGTCCGTTCCAGGAATTTCTATCAGAGTTAGGAGTTACCCACCGCTTGACCGCGCCATACACCCCCAAGAAAATTATACCGAACGTGTGAATCGGGTATTAAAAACCATGATCGCCCAATACACGCAAGGCGATCAGAGAAGATGGGACGAGCACCTTCCAGAACTGAAGTATGCACTCAATACCAGCCGCCACGAATCGACTGGATTTTCCCCTGCCTTTTCGGACGAGAGCTACGGGTACCAGGCCACTTACTGTCTGACATAAATACAAATACCCCCCTTGAAGAACCCAATCTTCGCACAGAACGTATGCGAACATTAATTTCATTGGCCAAAATGAATCTCCAGCGCGCCTCCCAAACACAGGCAAAATATTACAATTTACGACACCGCCCCTGGCGCCCATGTATCGGCGAGCGTGTGTATAAAAGAAACCACGTTATATCATCAGCCGCGAAATACTTCACCGAGAAACTAGCACCAAAGTATGAAGGACCATACGAGGTCATTAAATTTGTTTCTCCCGTCATAGTCGTGATACGTAGACTGGGAATTCGCAATCATGCAGCTGCCACGACCCGAGCGCATGTACGAGATTTAAAAGGGATCGCAACAACAGAAAACGCAGGTGGCGGAGATAACGACTGCGCAGTGGATATTGCGCAAATAAATGCAAACAGGGAAAACTTCATTCGACCACCGACCACCGACCACCGAGCAACGCAGACCTCTTTGGAAAAATAAAAAAATTCCTAATTCCAAACAACTGGCCCGATTAAAGAAAATGGACAATAGCAAGCAACCGAGGAAAAGGCCCCCGCCGACTTCACCCGACAATCCGTGCAAAAGGAAGCCAACCCAGCCTTGTCGACCGCACCCTGGAGACCGCCCGGTTGTCTTACAATTGGTGCCAGCTGCGCCAGCCAAAGCGGCTACAACTCGGCGGGTAACTCGTAAACCCACTCACCCGCCAGTCGTACTCATTCGGCCACCGCCTGGCCCTGAAGTACAGATGAGCCAGGTAAAATCGGTGCGAGACAAGGCCAGCACTCTGTGGGACGAGCGCCAGCTAAGAGAGTTGCAGCGAGCAACTCCTAGCGATCTCCCACCGCCGGGAGCAACGCCCAAGTGGCAGCTCCACGAAATTGATTTACCTCCGATGGACGAGGTGCGGCGCTTGATCGTGCGCGACGTACTGGGGGGCCCAGCTGCCAAGCAGCTGCATCGCTTGGATCCCCGGTTATTCCCCACTACCGAAGAGCCCGCGACTACGCTCGGGCCACAGAGCCCTAGCTCTCCAGATGTCGAAGAAGACACAACGTATACCGAAGACGCCAGCATGACGGCGTTAGAAGCAGAGCCAAAGGAATGCTGCCAGTCCCCGCTCAGCAGGACCCAGCGCAGGAGAGCCATCCGACAAAGGACTCCGGCGGAAGACCCATTCCAAGGCATCAACTCAGTGTACCGGGGCGATACCGAGCCGTTTGTCCTACACAAAAGGGACAGGACCATCGTCGTGACCCCTAACAACGCCGGGACCGAGGCGAGGTTGTCATGCCAGGGTAAGGACAAGGTGGTCCCTATGGAGCTGCGGGAGGGTTCGGATACGCGAAGTTTATTTGTTTTTGAGGATGATCGTAGGACGATCGGGTTTTTTTTTGTTAGTGACCGTAGGACGATCGGGTTTTTTTTTGTTAGTGACCGTAGGACGATCGGGTTTTTTTTGTTTTTGATTAACTTATTATGATCGTAGGGCGATCGGTTTTTGTAGGATGTATGCGAGGATTCTTTTGAGTTATTATTAATTATAACGTTTACAAAAAAAAAAAAAAAAAGAGAAAAAAAAACCACAAAAAAAAAAAAAATATATATATATATACAAAAAAAAATATATTTATAGAAGAAAAGAAGGGCAGGATTTAAGTCCCTCACACCGGAAAAACATACACGTGCTCTTCCAGTCAAGGCCGGAGGGTGCTGAGACGAGAGGGTTCTCATCTTTCTAAGAAGGGGGGATCTGTGACGATGCGTCACACTTTCTCCAAAACGCCGCATCAAAACACTGCACGTGTTTTGACTCTTTTTCCTTTGAATAGCTCACACGTAATTAAATCACGCAATAAAAGGCTACTCCAAGGCCAAATATTATTTACTTCTTCGTTTATGTGCACCTCCTTATGGGGAAATGCATGGGCAATGTCCAGCCGATTTTTGTATGCAATATTGTCATTGCCTTACAATTCACATTTACTTGCTTCAGAAAAAGTTATGAATAGAAGTGATTTAATCACTAAAAAGCAGAAAAGAAGATATAAGGGTTTTATACCTTTAACGTATAATTACATTTCCTCCCATCCTGTGGAAGATATTCTTCCTGAGTTTGACTATTTCAGTCTCCGCCGTATAGGAAGTTGCATAGACTGGTGTGTTTCACCGACGTTGCATACTCTTCTGGCCATTTAGCTTCGTCGTATAGGAAGTTACATTGAATTGGTGTGTTTTACCGACGGTGTATTCTCTCCTTGCCACTTAGCCTTGTCGTATAGGAAGTTACATTGAATTGGTGTGTTTCACAGACGGTGTATCCTCTCCTTGCCACTTAGCCTTGCCGTATAGGAAGTTGCATCGACTTGGTGTGTTTCACCGACGTTGCATACTCTCCTTGCCACTTAGCCTTGTCGTATAGGAAGTTACATTGAATTGGTGTGTTTCACCGACGGTGTATCCTCTCCTTGCCACTTAGCCTTGCCGTATAGGAAGTTGCATCGACTTGGTGTGTTTCACCGACGTTGCATACTCTCCTCGCCATTTAGCTTCGTCGTATAGGAAGTTACATTGAATTGGTGTGTTTCACCGACGGTGTATTCTCTCCTTGCCACTTAGCCTTGCCGTATAGGAAGTTTCATCGACTTGGTGTGTTTCACCGACGTTGTATACTTTCCTCGCCAGTTAGCTTCGTCGTATAGGAAGTTACATTGAATTGGTGTGTTTCACCGACGGTGTATTCTCTCCTTGCCACTTAGCCTTGCCGTATAGGAAGTTGCATCGACTGGGTGTGTTTCACCGACGTTGCATACTCTCCTCGTCATCGTGTTACCTATACTACCCGCAACCGCAGACTTTTGCTTCGAAGTCCGCGGCCGCCGACAGAGTGTTTTGCCTTAAACAAACGCATACACTTCCCACGGAGTCCGCTAACGCCGACAAATTGCTCTGCCGTTTTACACTACGCAGGTGCTTCCTACGCAGTCCGCCGCCGCCGATAGATCGTTCTGCCTTCCATACAACGCAAACCTTTACCTCGTAATCCGCGGCCGCCGACAGAGTACCCTGCCTGAAGCAGCACCAGCTTAGCATACATCATCGCCGCATAAAAGGACGCAGCAGCCGCAGCATCCCGCTCCCAGGGAAACATCAAGACGCCCACGAGACGTCCTGCCGTGCCGAGGACAGTACCAGAAACCGGATTTAATCACAAACTCATAAAACTCATTGTTATAAAAATTGTAAACATATTTTTGGGAACAGATCATAGCAATAAAATTAGAATTAATTCAGAAAATACCCGATCGTCTCCGCGTCTTCATTTCATTTTGAGAAGTTGGACCACCGAAGCC
Source organism: Melanostoma scalare (assembly GCA_949752695.1). Lineage (NCBI taxonomy): Eukaryota > Metazoa > Arthropoda > Insecta > Diptera > Syrphidae > Melanostoma > Melanostoma scalare. The sequence goes on along the minus strand of OX456986.1, from coordinate 113,453,596 downwards.
CAAGTCTTACGACGCTTCCTTGGGTAGACCCTGGACACCCTGAGTCCTGCCCCAACCATTGCAAAAGAAGCATCACAACGCATTGCATTGATGTCGTCTCTGTTGCACGCTGGACGCTGCTCTATTAGTATTTGAGTCAATGAAACGATAGTCAATGCCCAATGTCGGTTTTTTTTTACTGCTTACTTTTCCTTTTCTGATTTTAAGCATTCCGTTTACATCTTATGTCTGTGGCGTGATAAAGATGTTTTAGACGGGGTCGTCTCCTTGTCCTTCGAAATTGGTCAAATAGTTATATAAGGTTGCTTTCCCAATCACGTTCGCGTATGATCCTTAATTCGAAAGATATTTTGAAATCGGTCGAGAAGTTTTGAGGTTCATGTCTTCGTTCCCGTAGAAATGTAGGGATGAATTATAATCTTAGTTACTGAAGGATAATGTATCATCCCAGTTCTGAAAGATTTTGTGAAATCTTTCCAGTACTATCTAGGTTTCCGATTCCAATCCTGTTCCTGGATAAAAAAATATATTGCTGAGCCTTCTGGCGTTGCCCGGGTACCGTGGGAATATGAGGATGAAATAATTTATGTAAATGTGGGATATTGATAATGTACCATCTTAAAGTTGAAAACATTTTTGAAATCGGTCATGCGGTTTTAAGGTTCCCGTTCTAGTTCCCGTTTCTGTATATATGGTATATATGGATGAAATATAGTCTATGTTACTGAGGGATAATGTAGCATCCTAGAGCAGAAAGAATTTTTGAAATCTGTCCAGTAGTTTCTAGGTTCCCGTTTACATTCCCGTTTCCATAGGAATATAGTGATAAAAAGATATCCTAAGTCCGTCTCCTGGTCCTAAAGCTACCTCCCCACCAATTTTCAGACAAATCCGTTCAGCCGTTCTTGAGTTATAAATAGTGTAACTAACTTTTATATATATAGATTTGAAACACATTTCATATTTCACTTCCGGGAATAAGGTCAATCAGCGGAAAATGAACGACATTTTGTTTTCTGGAAAAAAGTACCTTTCGTTTTTCTTAAATTTCTCTAAAACCAAAAAAAATAGTTTCGTTCGGTTTTTTTGCTTTTGAGTAAAAATTAATAAAAGCATTAAATATGGAAAGAAAAAATGGCCTTTAGTGGGACAAAATTTAAAAAAAAACACAAATTAGGAAAAAAGTATTTTCTTTTTTCAAAATTTTGACTTTGAAACTTGATCTCTCAAAAACATTTTATTAAGTGAACTCAAATTAAAATTTTTATTAAAAAACAAAGCATTAGCTTTCAAAAACACTAAAGTATGAGAAGGGAAGTAGCTTAGTTGATTTTTAATAGTTTTTTAAAAAATTGAGTAAATTTTTTATAAAATTGCCCCTTGTGCCTACACGGCGGGATATTGTCTTGACCCAACCTGTCTATCCTGAGTCTTTTGCAAACGGTATCTACAACACCCTACACAAATAAAAGAAAATTCTAAAAGTTAATAGTTAATTATAAAAATAAATAAAAATTTGAGAGCGGTGAAAATTTTTTTTTATCTTTTTCTATATACATAGGTACGCTATTAAAAAAGCATTTTCGAAAATTTCACGAAAATCCATGGACTGCCCCTGGATTCCTAGGTTTTGCCATTTTTATATCTAACGCCCCTCCACTAATAAGGCGTGTTTTATCGAAATTCTATGTGCAGTTATGTTCATTTCAGTAAAACATCGCTCATGGGAAAACAACAACTCCTTATGTCAATAGCCTAAATGAACATAAATATCGCAGTTAGCTAACTGCACAACAGGGATGGTTGGTAAATTTCTTTTTTGGCACCCAGAGGTTGGCAGTCTTTGGGTTGTGTTCGTTCATATTTCTGGTTTTCGACAACAGATTGAATAAGCCTGTTTCTTTACTTTTTGTGCACAGAAATTTTTTTTTTAAGGAGTGGTTGTAAAATTCTTTCAGAAACTCTCTGAAAGAGCGTAATTGTCTTAAAAGTAAAGAAACGCCTTGAACAAAACATTCGCAGCAACGCAACGCTTGGAAAAACGTCTGTTTGACAGTTGTGGTATTTGTTTTGGCTGTGCACGATTTCTGTCCACAGAAATTTTGGTGGCGGAAATTCGCAGGACGGGGAAATTTTTTTATTCTCTCGAGAGCAGTCTCTTTTTTGTGCACTGCTACGAAAAATCGGAACGGGATTAGACTGACTTTCGCCGAATTTCGGTGCATTTCGTGCGAATTTTCAGTAAAGAAACACACCTAATAGCTAATAGAAGAGTTTGGTGGTGACTTGGTGGGGACATAAATAGGCACGCAGTTACTAACACACGCACACACACACACACACACACAAACACACACACACACACACACAAGGAAAGTTTCGCAAACGGTCAGAAAAAAAGAACATCAGACAGAACACATAAGAACATCAGAACCAAGGCAACCAAAAACATGAGTCACAAAATGAATCTAATTGAACACAGCCATTGCGAAAAAAAAATTAAAGTGACATTTGTTTGTTTACCTCGAAAGTAAAAAAGTTGGAATGCGGCAAATAAATTGAGAATCGAGAATTAAATAGAGAAAAATAGAAATGGAAAATAAAAGGTATGCATTTATATTCTTCTGAATGCAAATTTTTAATGTTTCTTATCCTTAGAACAAGTGCCAAGGGTACCAACTCTGAAAGTTAAAATTGAAAGTGACGTGCTAAATAAATATAAACCAAAAATCATTTTATCGTAAATGAACATAACTGAATATAGAAAATTTTCGATAAAACGCGGCTATAGTACGAAACAAAGTCGCTTCCCACTGTCGGTCTGTATGCTTATATGTATAATGAAAACTTCGCAACGAAACGACGCATCCAGTCTTTTTTTAATGGATAGAGTGATTCAAGAGGGAGATTTATATATTAAGGTGTGTCATTTTTGGGCAAATTTTTCCTTTCCACAAAAAACAGGCTTAATACTTTCAGGACGGTATAAAAAGAGGTCTCTTAAAATTTGAGCTCTTAATATTAATAGAGCAAGAGCTAACGACCGATTTGCTCACCTCTTTATAGCAAAGCTCAAACTTTGCTCATAGAAAGATTTAGGCCCGACAAGTATAAAAGTGCCCATCTTACACTCCGGTTCCGTACATGAGGCCTGAAGATTAGGGCTTGAAGTTGTAAAAAATAAGTGCCAATTCACCTCATTTTAGCAAGGCTCATCTTTTAATATATTCTTCATTGATTCAATATATGTATACACGAAAATAGCATTGTAAGACGTTTTAGCTGTCCATGACATGCTGTAACATGCTCGTATATATGTAAAAAAAATGACCCCATTCACCTCATTTTAGCAAGTCTGGTATTTAGACACAACTAAGATGACATAAAAACATACACACATTTCAAGTGTTAGGCGTTTATTCGGTCAATAACCCTCCGTAAGACGCTGAAAATTAAATTAAGATAGAAACAATTATAGTCTATTGACTATGTCATTTCTTAAGGAACTTGACATTGAATGAACTTTTATGGCATGAATCTATTAATGGGTTAATTTAAGAGAAAAAACCTAAAAGGCTACTAAATTAGAGGGTGCGAATCGGAAATATGGGTTCTAAACCATCTTCATTCATTTTTTCAATATATCTCGAGAACGAAGCAAAATTTTGATGCAATTGCAAAGACTTTTTTTTTGTAGAGAACAAGTTTTCCCATAGGAATGCATCTTTTTAAAAATTATAAAAAAAATATTTTTTATCCAAAATAATAAAATTCCCTACAGAAAAAAGGCAATTTTTTAAAATTTTAGAGTTTTGTCAGTTTTTTTAATGGTATTTCTTTCTGGTTGCAGATAGGTAAAGGCAATGCTCCATAAAAAAGAAAGTAAAATAAATTTTCTTTAAAATGATTTATTAGAGAACTTTCTATGTTTGAAATTAACCGAAATATTGTGACTAAAATATAGACATTTATCGTTGTTTTTCATCATTTTTATACTGACTGCAGTTTTTTATAATGTAGCAAAGTTGAACCAGACCTAAGCAACTGTAGTTTCCAATATTTTTGCAAATTAGCAAAAAGTACAAATTTTTCGCTGGCAGAAATACCACCAACACGCGATGCTTGAACTTTTTCCGGGTTAGGGTCAAAATATTCTATGGGTTATAATAATGTATCTCAAAATACTGTATTTCAAAACACTGTTTGTACAAAATACTGTATGATCTAAGTACTGTAACTCAAAAAACTATATCTCAAAATTCTGTATTTCAAAATGCTGTATGGGCACCTTTTACATTCTCAAAACAATTTTTACTTTTCAGACCACCTATAGCATTTTGAAATAAAGAATTTTGAGATACCGATATTATTTTGACTTACAGTACAAAGAATTTTGTGATTTCGTTATGTGTGTTTTTTGAGATCTTTCGTTAGTTTGTTTTTGTTGATAAATTTCTCCTTTTTATATTTTACTTATCTTTGACTCATTAATGTATTCTGGTTGTACATTTGTTAAGATTTTCAAAAAATCGAAGTTTAAGAACGGAATTATGCAAAAATACAGTATTCTTACAAACAGATTTTTGAGATACAGAGTTTAGCTCATACAGCATTTTGAGATGAAGAGTTTTGGAATACAGAATTTTGACCTACAGTATTTTGTACATACAGTGTTTTGAAATACAGAATATTACCCTAACAGCATTATGAGCATGCAGTATCAATACAGTATTTTGACCTTACCGTATTTTAAAAAACAGCATTTCGACCCGTTTCCTTTTTTTCCAAATCCAACAGTGGCATGGAAACCACTTATGTAAATCCTCTGAACTGAGGTTGTGGCTTGATTTCTGAATCGCCTAATTGCACCTCCTGCACCAGAGATATAATTGCTTAAAAATAATGGATGTCGTTGCAATACAGGATGCCATGGAATCTTTGGTTTCAGAAAACAACAAATTGCTTGCTCAATATTTTGTAAGGAATGTATGGGAGCTCATCACGATAGTGTGCAAGTAGCCGATATTGCAGAAGAGGACATTTTTAAGATGTTTAGATGTTGATGTCGATATAGACCTTCAAAATGTCATTGAAGAATTACGAGGGCAGTCCGATAAGTACTTAGCTTCTCCGCCCAATAGCGCCACTATCGCATGAGAAACTTAGTATAGTGTAGTACAATTTTTTAGAAGGCTACTGTCGAAATTTCAGCCAAATTGGACTCGTAGTTTTGTTTTGACCGTGTGTGGAAGCAAACGTGTCAGCGGATTTTAGAAAAATGGAAAAACAGCAATATCGCTCAGTGATTCGATTCTTGTTTTTGGAAGTGAAATCACGCAGCGAAATCAAAGAGCGGTTGAATGCTGTGTACGGTGACTCTTCTCCCTCGATGGCGACCGTCAAAAATTGGTTCAACGAATTTCAACGTGGTCCCACGTCGGTTTTTGATGAGCAACGCCCAGGTGCCCCGAAAACGGCTACCGCAGAGGACAATGTGACAAATATCCACGATCTCGTGTTGGCAGACCGCCGATTGAAGGTGCGCGAGATAGATGAGATAGTAGGCATCTTGAAAGACCGCATGGGTCATATTCTGCATGAAATTTTGGGCATGAGAAAGCTGTCGGCGCGATGGATGCCGCGTTTGCTCACTCCAGACAACAAACTCAACTGTGTGACCACTTCAGAGCCGCGGCTAAATTGGTCTAGTTGGGCTATGAACTATTGCCCCATCCACCGTATTCTTCAGATTTGGCCCCGTGCGACTTCTTTTTATTCCCTAACTTGAAAAAATCACTTGCCATGCAAAAATTTGTGTCGAAATTTGAGGTCATCCGACGGAGGCCTACTTTGCAGAACTCGAGAAAAAGTATTTTTCAGATGGGTTAAAGAAGTTGGACCATCGCTGGGTTAAGTGTATCGAACTAAAAGAAGATTATATTGAAAAATAAATCAACACTTTTCCAAAATTTTGGTTTTTCTTTTGTAGGCTAAGTACTTATCGGACTGCCTTCGTATATATGTACTACCAGAATTATAAACTTACATTGTTAAGTAAAAAAAGTCCAATATTAAATATAAAAAATAAAAAACCCTTTTTTGTATAACTTTTTTTTTTCAACAAAACAAAAATAAATGCATTCAGTATAAAAATGATGAAAAACAACGATAAATGTCTATGTTTTAGTTACAATATTTCGGTGAATTTCAAACATAGAAAGTTCTCTGATAGAAAACATTTTTTTTAATTTCTTTTTTATGAAGCATTGCCTATACCTATATGCAACCAGAAAGAAATGCCATTAAAAAAACTGACAAAACTCTAAAATTGGAAAAAATTGCCTTTTTTTCTTTCGGGAATTTTATTATTTCGGATAAAAGATATTTTTTTATAATTTTTAAAAAGATACACTTCTATGGGAAAACTAGTTCTCTACAAAAAACGTCCTTGGAATTGCATCAACATTTTACTTCGTTCTCGAGATATATTGAAAAAATTAATGAAGATGGTTTAGAACCCATATTTCCGATTCGCACCCTCTAATTTAGTAGCACTTTAGGTTTTTTCTCTAAAATTAACCCATTAATCGATTCATGCAATAAAAGTTCATTCAATGTCGAGTTCCTTAAGAAATGACATAGTCAATAGACTATAATTGTTTCTATCTTAATTTAATTTTCAGCGTCTTACGGATATTTACCGAATAAACGTCTTACACTTGAAATGTGTGTATGTTCTTATGTCATCTTAGTTGTGTGTAGGTAAATACCAGCCATGCTAAAATGAGGTGAATAGGCACTTATTTTTTACAATTTCAAGCCCTAATCTTAAGGCCTCATGGACGGAACCGGAGTGCAAGACGGGCACTTTTATACTTGTCGGGCCTAAATCTTTCTATGAGCAAAGTTTGAGCCTTGCTAAAATGAGGTGAGCAAATCGGTCACTAGCTATCCGGCTATAACATTAAGAGGTGCCTGTTCTTAACTTTCAATTTTCCATATAAATAACAAATTTTTTTTTTTTTTTTATTATTTTTGTAGCTTGACATTTGCGCATTGTAAAAATAAATTGACAATATATTCTGGTAGGAAATTGAATGCTCCACCAAAAAGCTAATTGTTATTTTTTTCTTATAGTGAGCCGTTTTGAAGATATTCAAACTCAAATTTGAAAGTGTATGAAATTATGACTTATATTTTATTAAACTCATAAGAATGTCTTTTTTCATGACTTGTTTTTTTTGTGGTAAAGAAAAAGTTGCCCAAAAACGACACACCCTATTATATGTATATATAGTAAGTTAACATCACGTATTCCCATTGGAACATAACGGGATATTAGCCAAAAAGCACGATCCCAATCATCATAAAAATGCAGCAAACGGATTTATGTTACGCGTTAGTCATACACTACATGCTTACACAATGAAGTCATCATGCACCCGCAGAACAAAGGGACACTCCCATAGAACAAAGGAATACTCCAGTATGCTGATGTCATCCACCCCCACCATAGTACCTTCGGGAATGCAGTAAGGTAGTTTTAAGATATTCATGTTCATGTTAAGATCAGTTTTAAATTAGAGATCATTCGACTAAGTTCGAATATTTGTAACTCGGTACTTTTGAATAAAGTTTTTTAAAACTCACTCTATGTCGATAGAGAATTAAGTGGCGACCGTGACAGGACGACTGGCATTTGAAATAAACCAGAAATACAAAGTATGGTAAATGTTAAGTCGTTACGCGAATAAAACGCGATAATTTAAAATAAGTATCCTTCCAAGAAAGGAGAAAAAATTTATGTAAAGTATCCTACCTGATAGGAGAAAGGAAAAGGAAAAGTTTTAACAAAAGTGAAAAAAGGTTTTCAAAGAAAAATAAAGAAATTTTTCTCTAATAAAAAAAGAAAGTGGAAAAAATCAACATACAAAATAAGTGAATCATATAAAAATGTAAATGGCAGAAGGCAGAGTTAAGCCTACAAGCGATAAAATCCTGATCGAAAATATTCGTAAAATTGCAAACGTAATTGCGTCAAACAATCATAGTGCACTAAAAGAAGAGGACATCCAAGTAACCCATGAAAAATTGTTAAAAGGAAAAATAAGAAAAGTCCAAAAAGTGATTAAAGAAACACAAGAGGACATCCTCAATAATAATAATTAAAAAAAAAAAAAAGGAACCGAAAAAGAAACGAAATAACTAAGTGGAAAGGTTGCTATCTAGCCGGAAGTAGATAAACAGTGAAAAAAATTATCTAAAAGAAAAACATTAAGAACAATTGCGAAGCAAAGTGTAGTGAAGGAAAACCAAGGAACATCAACAGCAGCATCAACAGCAGCATCGACAGCAGCATCAACATAACGCCTTATTCCAGAATAATTATAAAATAAAATTTTTATAGAATGGAGGTTTCAACGTTTATTTTACTACTAACGGTAATTTCGACGTCTGCAGACATAGTGGATTACACTAGAGAAAATTATTTACTTATAGAAAATGGCGATACCGCACTTTACGAAAATTATGGAAACATATTCCATATAACGCATCTTTCTTATTTTGAACAAGTATTAAAAGAAACAGAGTCCGAAATTGAAAATAATTATTTAGCTAGCGAAAATACCGCGGAAGACATGCTTAATCCAAGTAAAGATACGGATACAACCGTCATTAAAACACTTTTAGGACAGCTTAGATTAATAAAAAGAAATAAAAGAGGAATTAACGAAATAGGTACAATTTGGAAATGGATTTCAGGATCACCTGACCATGATGATGTAACCCTTATTAATAATAAATTGAATGAATTAGTAAAAAGTAATAACAAGCAGTATGTAACAAATTCTGAAATTTTTGACTCAATAAAGAAATTGTCGGAACATTTACACAAAATAGATAGCGACGGACTATTAAGATTAGCTAGAGAAAGAAATAAATTAATAATACTAGAACTCCAAAATATAGTGCAAACCATTACATTAGCCAAATCAAATATCTTGAACCCGGCTATATTAAATTTAAAAGACATTAAAGAAATAACACAACATGAACATGGAAGTATGACAATAACTGACCTAATGGACGTATCTACATTTAAAATCGTTCAAAACGAACATTTAATTGTCACCCTTATTAAATATCCTATTATCAATAAAAATTGTAAATTATATGAAGCTAGGGCCATAAGCCAACATGATGGAAAATTAGACATCAATAAAGAAATTGCAAAATGCAATGACGAATTCATTAATGTTGAAAATTGTAAAATAGAACTAATATTTAATTTTTGTAAACTATCAGGAAATGAAACATGCCTTTCAAATATATTAAATAATAAAAAAGCAACATGTAGCAAAATTAAAGAAAAAAACAAAGAACTGGAAATAATAAAGGATGGATCGATTCTTGTATCTGGTAAACATACCGTAAATAATACAATTATAAACGGAACATATTTAGTAACTTTTGAGAATACCACTGTAATAGATGGGAAACTGTATGAAAACCCTACATTTACAATACAAGATTATCTAAAAACTTATAATATTGACAAATTTGAAATTAGAAATTACTTTGAATCATTTAACGAAAATTTGAAATTCGATAACATAAATTTGATACAGTCAATTCATGAGGAGGCAATGAAAAACCCAATCATGACAATTTTCGTTTGTATATCCATAACTATCATTGTAACTATAGGTATCATGTATTATTTAAAAATAAGGTCATCCTATCGATCGCGATTACAACATCAGGAAGAGGTCAGATTCAGCACCCTCTTAAAACGGGTAAAAGAACTTACAGAAGAAGCGGGACGTTCTTCTTAAACAAAGAGGGGAGTTAACATCACGTATTCCCATTGGAACATAACGGGATATTAGCCAAAAAGCACGATCCCAATCATCATAAAAATGCAGCAAACGGATTTATGTTACGCGTTAGTCATACACTACATGCTTACACAATGAAGTCATCATGCACCCGCAGAACAAAGGGACACTCCCATAGAACAAAGGAATACTCCAGTATGCTGATGTCATCCACCCCCACCATAGTACCTTCGGGAATGCAGTAAGGTAGTTTTAAGATATTCATGTTCATGTTAAGATCAGTTTTAAATTAGAGATCATTCGACTAAGTTCGAATATTTGTAACTCGGTACTTTTGAATAAAGTTTTTTAAAACTCACTCTATGTCGATAGAGAATTAAGTTAGTATATACTGCCAACCACTAGGATGAGGCCACACATTTTGGGATCGATTTTCGCTTTTTTTAACTGGTGGAAGTTTTGTATCCGGAAAAGTTTATAACCAGTTAATAGATACGTATTTTTCCATAACAAATTCATGAAATTAAAGGGTTAATTCGAAATGTGCCGTTGGAATTTCCGAAGATCAATTAATGAACTACTGAAAATAGGTATAAAAAGGTGCTGCACAATGAAGCCACATGCAAAATTTTAGAAAAAACAAGAAAATGAGTGAAATGTTTACATTTTATGGTTTAATAAAATTTATTAATAACGTTTGTTTAGATTAATAATACATGAGTATGTCCGCCATTTTAGGATATAAGCTCTATTAGACGGTTTAGAATAGAATCATACAGTTTTTTTTAAATAATCATATGAAATTTGGGCCCGGGCCCTACGAATAGCATCAATTAAGGTGTCCTTGTCTTCAAATTGTCTGCCACCTTCATAAACTTTACGAGATAGCCACGACCAAACGTTTACAATAATGTTTAAGTCTGGTGAATATGGCGGCTACGACAAAAGTTCAACTTCTTCTGATTGAATCCAGCTTCTGACAACCCTGCTAGTGTGGATTGGGGCATTATCTTGTTAAAAAATCCAAGTCAGAGGTCCAAAAATGTTTTTCATTTTTGGAAATGACCGTTCCAGCAAACATTTGTAGCTATTTTCGTTCATTGTTGTGGAAAAAAACTCCAACTCTAATTCTACTATTCGAGCCATAGTAGGTAATAGCTCCCCACACCATTATACTGATGTAAGGCTATGATGTCTTGCCAAAATAAGTTCATCCTTTCTAATATCATGGAAATAAAAGTTGTAACCATCAGGGCCGTCAAGGTCAAACTTTTTTTCATCCGAAAAGACAACGCGTTTCCATTCTCTGCTCGAATCAACATGCTGTCTTGCAAAATCCTTACTTATCTTTATGTACTGGTTTTTAGTATCCTCCTTTGAATAGTATCACTTTTTTGTATTATTCTTCGAACCGTTGTTATGCTGGGTGAAACTCCGTTTTTGGCCCTCATAATAGTCGCTGGTATAGTGGAATTTGTGGCAAGTCGTAGAATAAACCGATTTTTTCTTGGTGTTGTGGCTTTTCCCGTGCGTCCTTTTTGATTTTTGCCATAGTTTAAAGGATCAAATTTATTTTATTTATTTATTTATTGAAATAATTTACAAATAAATTTACAAATTATTTTGTTAAGGCATCAGGGCAATAAAAGCCATAAACGATGCCGTCTTTTTAAGATAACATTAATATCAAATATATATGCAAAGATATTGAATATTGAAGACAAAAGAACATTTGTTGATATATACATTTAAAAAGTTTAGATAAGGTATAGGGGAGACTAAAAGTTAAATTTCATCAAATTTGTTGTCAAAGGATCTATGCGGTTTCCATGCCACTGTTGGATTTGGAAAAAAGTTCTTAGGCCATGATGTTTAATGGTGTCACGTGTTGGTGGTATTTGTGCCTGTTTGGAACTGGATGGATACATTTACAAAGAAAATAAACAATACTAAACATACGTTCCACAAATTGTAAACGTAAACAAAAGCATAGAATGTTTATGAAAAAGTAATGAAGTTAATGTACAAAAAGTCATATGACTAAAAGTTGAGAAAAATTAAATTACAACCAATTTGCAAGTTAAAAAGTGAAGTTGTGTGTTTCATTTCAAAATACTTTTTTCCTAGTTTTTTTCAAGTTTAAATTAAAACCTAGTCGGAACAGTGCCAGCGAAAAATTTGCACTTTTTGATAATTTGCAAAAATATTGGAAACGACAGTTGTTTAGGGTCCGGTTCAACCTAGTTCCATACAAAGAAACTGCAGTCAATATAAAAAGGATGAAAAATAACGATAAATGTCTGTGATTAAGTGGTAATATTTCGGTGAATATGAAACGCAGAAAGTTTTCTGATATAGCATTTTAAAGAAAATTTTATTTACTTCCTTTTTTATAAAGCATTGCTTATACCTATCAGCAACCAGAAAGAAATGCCATTAAAAAAAACTGACAAAACTAAAAACTGCAAGAAATTGACTTTTTTTTGTCGGGAATTTTACTAATTTGGATAAAAAATTTTTATTTATAATTTTAAGAAAGATACATTTCGATGGGAAAATTTGCTCTCTACAAAAAACGTCCTTGGAATTGCATGAAAATTTTGCTTCGTTCTCGAGATATATTGAAAAAATGAATGAAGATGGTTTAGAACCCATATCTCCGATTCGCACCCTCTAATTTAATAGGACTTTGGTTTTTTTTTCTAATATTAACCCATTAATCGATTCATGCAATAAAAGTTCATTCAATGTCGAGTACCTTAAGAGATGACATAATCAATAGACTATAATTGTTTCTATCTTAATTTAATTTTCAGCGTCTTACGGAGGGTTATTGACCGAATAAACGTCTTACACTTGAAATGTGTGTTTGTTTTTATGTCATCTTAGTTGTGTGTAAAAACCAGCCTTGGTAAAATGAGGTAAATGGGGTCATTTTTTTTACATATAAACGAGCGTCTTACAGCATGTCATGGACAGCTAAAACGTCTTACAATGCTATTTTCGTGTATATATTGAATCAATGAAGAATATATTAAAAGATGAGCCTTGGTAAAATGAGATAAATGGGGACTTATTTTTTACAACTTCAAGCCCTAATCTTAAGGCCTCATGGACCGAACCGGAGTGTAAGACGGGCACATTTATACTTGTCGGGCCTAAATCCTTCTATGAGCAAAGTTTGAGCCTTGGTAAAATGAGGTAAGCAAATCGGTCGTTAGCTCTTGGTCTAATAGGAGAGGATTTGAAAGGAGACACCGATGCACGTTGCTTTTGAACCTTTGCGAATCGTAATGAAGGGGAAATACAGAGCCAGGTAAAGCATTCCACATTCAGGTGGTGCGACTGAAATACGAATCTCTATACTTGACTGTACGTCCGAAGTTGGGCTCAAGGTAAGACTGATGAACATTCCTAGCGAGGCGGGTGTTGCGGCTAAATTGTTTCAGGGGAGGAATGCAACTGGCTACTTCACTAGTGCACTGCTTGTGAAAAAAGCGATAAAAGAGAGTGAGACAGGCAACGTTTCGACGATGTTCAAGAGAATCAATTGATTCTACTATTGAACTATCACCTATCAATTTTAACGCTCTATTTTGTACCCTATCAAGTAGGCGCAAAGATGTTTGAGAAGCACCTGACCAGATATGAGAGTTATACTCCAGTTTTGGGCGGATGAAGGCCTTATAAATTGTAGCCAGATCAGAAGGGGTGAAGAATTTCCTGCATCGTCTCAAGAAGCCTAAGCATTTAGCAGCGTTTTTGGCGACTTCAAGTATGTGGTCATTCCAACGAAGATCATCGTTTACACACATACCAAGTACTGACAGCTTTTCGGTTTCTTCGATGCTGGTACCGTTCATGGATAATGGCAATGGGGGAATGTTAAGCTTCAACGACAAGAGGCAGCATTGAGTTTTCGAAGCATTGAATTCTACTCGGTTTATAAGACCCCATGCAACAATGCTGTCAAGGTCAGAATTCAATGAGCTTATCATACGCAACCGTTCCAGTTCCACGTCCGAAGAGCAGGGACGTGAATTTGGAAACGAATATGAAAAGCTGAGGGTCGAGTCGTGAGCAAAACAGTTAAGCGGATTAGAAGTTTCAGACAAGAGATCATTAATGAAAATGAGGAAGAGAGTCGGAGACAAAACGGAGCCCTGGGGCACACCAGCATTTATGAAGTGGGTATCAGACTTGAAGTCATCCAACACAACTTGTATTGAACGGTCGGAAAGGTAGTTTCTAATCCAATGAAGAAGAGACTCATCGATACCAAAAGCACGCATTTTCGATAAAAGAGCCTGATGCCAAACTCTATCAAATGCTTTAGAAATATCAAGCGCAATAATCTTACTTTCTCCTAAACAATGTAAAGATTGGTTCCACTTTTCGGTGAGATAAGACATCAAATCATCAGTGGACCGTTTGCTACGAAAGCCGTACTGACGGTCATTAAGAAGCTTTCGTTCTTCAAGATATTTCATAAGTTGACGGTTTATCAACGTTTCCATGACCTTGGAAAGAAGGGACGTAAGTGTAATTGGACGGTAATTGGAAGGGGAGGAAGATTCGCCTTTTTTAGGGACCGGCTGCACAAATGCAGTTTTCCATCTGCTCGGAAAAATCCCAGCAGAATAGGAAAGATGGAAAAGTTTACGCAGTGGTTTTGCCAGCGTAGAAGAACACCTCTTCAGAATAACGGCGGGGATACCATCTGGACCAGCGGATTTATGTATGTTGAGATCTTTGAGGACTCTCGCAACCGAGTGAGTTCGAAAAAATATATTTCACGGCCTGAGAGTCCTATTTCCTTGAAAGCATCTATTTTTGCTCTTTCTGTCACTGTCAAAGTCTTTCCGGAACCCATGTGTGCTTCAAACTGAATAAAACGGTTATTTTTAACACTCTCTTAGATATTTTATACAAGAATTCGCACATGCGCACTCCTGCACGGTAATATTCGCAATGGCCTCATCCTAGTGGAGCACCTTTTTATAGCTTTTTTCAGTAGTTCATTAATTGATCTTGGGAAATTCCAACGGTCGTTTGGAATTAACCCTTTAGTTTTATGAATTTGTTAGGGGAAAATACGTATCTATTAACTGGTAATAAACATTTCCGGGTACAAAACTTACAGCAGGTATAAAAAGCGAAAATCGATCGCAAAATTTTTGGCCTCATCCTAGTGGTTGGCAGTTTATATTTAATCCCCGTACTCCCACGGGAACGGGAACCGGAATACACACGGAAACATACACGTGAATATGCACTGGAACTTATAAACTGTTTGACCGGTTTCAAAATTCTTTAACCGTTAAAGTGTTACTCATTTCCAGATTCCTTCTGGAACGGGAGCGGGAACATAAACGAGAGCTAAGTGTTGGCTGCTAAACTACTAAGCCGATTATAATGAAAATTAGGAACAAAAATGGTTTAGAACCTGAGAAATGACATAGTCTACATTTCCTTTCCATATTCTTTCAGGACCGTAAACGGGAACGGGAACATAACCTTGAATTTGGAAAATACTGGACCGATTCCAACAATTCTTTTACCGTTAGAGTGCTTCATTGCCCTTAAGTAACATATTTAGCTGTATTAGCTACCGGCAGACAACTACGAAAAAGAAAAGGCAGGCGAAAACACTCCTGGTACAAGCAAATGCAAAAACAGCAGCATTTGGTTGGCCTCAGACATGGAACAATCCAAAACCGGGTAGCTTGCCGACGCTTTCTGAGGTCAACGCGGCGTACCCCACAGGCGGATCACTAGTGTGAAGCAGAAAAGTGGGAGAGTTGTGATCGCTTCAAGATCACTACTCGTAACGCCGGAAATGGAAAGAAGAAGCTACCGGCAGACAACTAGCCTTTTTATTCTTCCGACACACTTCCCAAAGTAGAACCTGCTAAGGAAATTTGTTAGTCCAAGATACAATAAAATTGTTGAACTAGATTTGTTCACAAATCAAAAGATGTTTTATTTCTTCTTATAATAAATTTAATATGAAATATTGGTCTTGGGAATATTGATAACTAATGCTGTGCGGCTCCTGATGAATACTGACAACGTGACGATGCTTATTTTCTTCTTTTTCTTTAAACGGCTTCCAATACTCTCCAAAACATGTTGAGTCGTGGCGTTCACTGATTGACCAGTTGCAGGCGGCCTCTATCGATTGTAAATCGATAGTTTGTAGACTTCAGTTTGTCGGTTTTGCGGCGTTGCCAGAAGTGCCGGATAGTTTATAGATTTTGTTGATTTTCGTTTGCAGTTTTTGAAGCGGCCGCCACAGTGGCCCCCCAGAAGACATAACATGCCCTAACGATAGCGCCCAGGAATTTGGACTGGGCGGCCTCTCTGGGTATGGTATAGCTGAGAAGTTTTTTGAGGTGGCGGTTCTACGGCGACTGATGTAGTTGGGGCGGCGGAAGAGTGGTGTTGTCATGATCGGGATCGATGTGCGCTGGCTTCAGGCGGTCTATTGAGATCTTAATTGGCTTCTCTCGAATAGAAAGAGTGAAGAACTTGTCGTAGCGCTGCAAAACTTTAAAGGACCCTTCATATGGTGGAATTATCGATGCTTTGATAGTGTCATTTCGTACGAAAACGTGGGTTGTCGTCTTCAGGTCTCTGTGCACGAACGGTTGTTGTTTTGTGTGACATGCTGTCTGCTGGGGTTTCATTTGGCGCATTGTGTTTCGAAGGACCTTGATGAATTCACACTGTGAACGATCTTCAAGTGTGGGTACCAGTAAATCAGCTGGAAGTCTGAGGAAAGTACCGTACAATAGTTCTGCTGGCGTTGCGTTAATATCCTCTTTTAAGGTTGCCCGAAGGCCTAGAAGAATGAGTGGAAAGCGTTTTACCCATTGCGTGGAGTCACCGCAGTTTATTGCCGCCTTCAATTTTCGGTGAAAACGTTCAACGATTCCTTTGGCTTGCGGGTGATATGCGGTTGTCATTGTGTGGTTAGTTCCCATGCATTTGCAAAGCTCTGCAAAGACCGATGACATAAACTGTCTTCTCTGGTCAGAGGTGATCTGCAGCGGTGGTCCAAAGCGTGAAACCCAGCCTGTGATGAGTGCGTTGGTGCAGTTGATGGCTGACATGTCTGTCATTGCATAGGCTTCCGGCCACCTTGTGTAGCGGTAGATGACGGTTAGGAGGTAGCGATATCCCTCTGAAGGTGGAAAAGGTCCGATGATGTCAATGTTTATGTAGGCAAAGCGCTTGTCGGGCATCGGGAAGTGCTGCAGTTCTGATTTCGAGTGGCGCTGGACTTTTGTTTTTTGACAAGGTATGCATGTTTTTGCGAAGTTCGAACACTGTTGCCTGATCTTTGGCCAGATAAAACGCTCAGTCATGAGTCGAACTGTCGCGCGACGCCCTGGATGCGAAAGATTATACGTTACGTTAAAGAAAAGTTTCCGTAGGTCTTTGGTTATGAAGGGTCGGACCCTATTGTGAGACACATCGCAGTAAATTGGTTGTGCTAGGGGAGGGAAGGAGAACAAAGTTAGTTGCATCGAATGATCAAGTTTACCTTTAAGTAAGTCTTGAAGCTCGCGGTCATTTTCCTGCGATTTGGCAAGTTTTGAGTAAATATCGTCCTTACCTTGAACCATATTGATTCGCGAGAGAAGGTCGGCTGCGTGATTCTCTTCTCCTTTAATGTACCATATATCGCTCGTGAATTCACTTATGAGTGACAGATAGTTGGTTTGTCAGGCTGACGATTTTTCGGGTCGCTGTCGGAGGGCGAAAATTAGAGGTTTGTGGTCCGTTTTTATGTGGAATTTGCGGCCCTCTAACAAATCTCGGAAGTGATTTACGGCTAAGTACATGGCTGTTAGCTCTCTATCGTATGTAGAGTAACTTTGCTGCGTTTTTGAAAATTTTTTGGAGAAAAAACCAAGTGGCTCTGGAACGTCGTCTACCAATTGATGCAAAGCGGCACCAGCTGCTATGTTCGACGCGTCTGTCACTAAGCACAGTTCTGCATCTGGTACCGGGTGTGAAAATTTCACTGCTTTAGCGAGGAGTTGGCGGCAGTTGTTAAAGGCGTCGTTCGTAGATTCGGTCCATTTCAAAAGGGACTTATCGTTTTTGCGGTTTCCTGGAGTCATTGCCAACAGGGGGGCTTGCACCTCTGCTGCATGAGGCTAGAACTTTCTGTAGAAGTTTAATGTCGCAACGAACCTTCTTAGCTCTTTCACCTTCTCTGGGCGGTTAACTCGTGAAATAGCGTCGACGCGAGAGGGGAGCGGTGAGATTCCATCTTTCGTTATCAGGTGTCCGAGAAACTCTAGCTTTGGTTGGCCGAAGACGCATTTTGACATGTTTATTGCCAGGTTGTGGTTAGCCAGTCTTTTTAGCACTTCGCTCAGATACCGGCGATGATCGTTGATGTTTGCTGAGGCGATACATATATCTGTCGGGTTAATCGGTACCTGGTGAAAGGCTTTCTGTAGATCTAGCTGGTGGTGCGAGGCGAGTGATGTTTGGGAAGGTTCGTATGAGGTCGGCGAAGGGCGAGTTTCGATCTATGAGCTGAGTTGGTCCTTGGTGGCTGGTTATAGCGCGCATGCGTTTCGAAATCGAATTGGTGCGAGAGTCTACAGGCGGGACCTTTCATGTCTACCATTAGATCATGGTGTTTGAGGAAATCGGCGCCTATGATCGGAGAGGTGACGTCGGCGACGACGAAGGTCCACGAATGGGCGGTTGAGGCCGAGATCCAGCTCGTGAGTGACCTCTCCGTAAACCTTGATGGTCGAACTGTTCACCGCGAACAACTGTAATGTAGTTGGTCGTAACTTTCTGCTTGATGTAGCAGGTGGTAAACACGAGACTTCCGCACCGGTGTCTATAAGAAACGACAAGTTCGTGTTATTCTCGCGAAAATACAGGCGCCAATAATATCTCATACATAATACCAACGTATTTGAATTGCAGTCACTGGGAAACTCACTTCGATGAACTAACTGATCTGCTTAGTAACCTTGATTCATCGGACATAATGATAATCGGGGATTTCAATGGAAGAATTGGTCTTTCGCAGAACAACTTTACGACCGGATTTTCTCAGGCAACATTTCATGCATAACGTAATTCAAAAGACGAAATATGTGATAGGAAAGGAGGCAAGATTATTGAACTGATGGATGCTTTTGATTGCAGAGCCTTAAATGGAAGCTGCGATGGAGACCCTAATGGTGAATTTACCTTTCTGCGTGGAACGGAGTGTTCTGTGATTGACTATTGCTTTATTGCTGGGACCTGGAATTCACTGATACTAGACTTCAAAATAGGATCACAAACATTTTCCGATCACATGCCCTTAGAAGTCATGGTTAAAGTACCAAACACAGATAATAACATACGAACTGATGAAAATATTCTGAGCTTATTACCCAAAATGTTTTGGAGTGAAAGAAACAGTCACTTATATCGAATTAACTTAAATTCACAACTGGAGATCTTAACTAGAACAAATTCACCCGTAGACACTGAAGTTTTGACAGAAATTATAAAAAAGGCTGCACCTGCAAAACCAAACACAGCAAGCACGACCGGAAGGAACAAGCAAGACTGGTTCGACAATGACTGCAAAAGGGCGAGACAGAAATCGTTTGCACTTCTCAAACTACTCAGGTTACACAACTCTGAATTATTTAAAATTATGTATGCGAAATCAAACAAAGAATACAAAAGGCTTTGCCTCACAAAAAAGACCGAATTCGAGCAACAAAAAATAATTGCGATAAGCTGCGTTAGTTCTTCATCTGACTTTTGGAAGGCTGTAAAACAATTGAATGGGAGGAAACATGTCATTGCTCCGAGTTTAGACGCCCAACAATTGAAACTCCATTTCAGAAACCTGCTTAATACTGAACAAGTATCATTAACTCACCAATACGCTGCTCCTCTATTTCATGATGAAGTCTTAGACGCCCCATTCACATTAGAAGAAGTCAAAAATGCTATTAAATGTTCAAAAGATAACAAAGCCCCAGGAGAAGACCGAGTCCAGTACGAGTTTTACAAAAACTGTACCTCAGAATTTGCGATAGCTCTCACAAATGCGTTCAACAAAATATTCGAAACGGGGAATATACCCATGAGTTTCAAAAAAGCCATATTATTTCCTCTACACAAAAAAAGTGACTATAATGATCCACAGAACTACAGAGGAATATCCTTCCTCAATACAAACGCTAAATTATTTGGTGCCATACTTTATAAACGGCTCACCCGCTGGGTAAATGAGAGGAGGGTACTGCATGAATTTCAAGCTGGGTTTAGAGAAGGTTACTCCACATTCGATCAAATTTTTACGCTTGTGAATATTGCTGAGATATACATGAAAAGGAATAAAAAGTTGTACACTCTGTTTGTAGACTTTCGTGCAGCTTTTGATTCCATACCACGAGAAGCACTTATCTATAAACTATACTCGATCGGAATCTCAAGCAAAATGATCAACATTTCAAAAGGCTTATACGAAGATAACTCAGCTATGGTATGGGATGGAAAAAGAGTCTCAGATGAATTCTCCACCACGATGGGCGTAAAACAAGGATGCATTCTGAGTTCCTTGTTGTTTGTCCTGTTCATCAATGACTTAACTGATAGTATTGGAGAAGGTATCAAAATAGGTACAACAAATATACCTGCATTAATGTTTGCCGATGACATTGCCATTCTTTCTGAAACCGTCAACAACATGCAGCTTAGGTTAAACAGACTAGCACTGTACTGTCGAAAATGGAACTTGTTTGTTAATCTAACAAAAACGAAAATGATGATATTCAGAAATGGTGGCGGGAGACACTCAAGAAATGAACAATGGAATTATGAAGGAGAACCAATAGATGTTGTAAGAGAATATAAGTATCTAGGTATTTTGATCACAGCAAACCTTAATATGAAAAAGCGTTTTGAAACCAAATTATCTGAAGCAAAACGTGCGATTGGCTCAATATGGAATAAATGTATTGGTAATAAATATTTAAACCACTCTTCGAAACAAAAAATCATCCGTGCAACTGCAACATCTATCATGATGTATGGAGCTCAAGTATGGGGATATCGCTCATTTTCTACTGTTGAGATCTTTAATAGATATTGCATCAAAAGAGTCTTCAAACTTCCAAACAGCACACCAAATTACATGATTCACTTGGAGACAGGAAAGCCACCAATCTTTTTGGAGACGCTCAAATTGCATTTCGACTACGTAAATAAAGTTATGGGAATGGATGAGAGAAGACAACCAAAAATCGTACTCTCCTACATACTTACATGGAAAAGTAATTGCGTTAAGGAATGGGAATCCATTGCAAGAAATTGTGGATTGGTTACAAATTTCGAAAACTTCGATCAAGTAACAGTTCGTAAAAATACGTTCTGTAAAATTATCGAAAAAACAGGTAGTCTACTCTACGACTCATTTGTTACCGAAGCTCAGTCATCACAATATCGCATGTACTACAGCAAACTCAAGTACTATCTGCAGGAAAAAACATATTTCGTGAATGCAAATTTCATTGATAAAATAAATGTGCTATTTAAAATACGAGGAGAGCTCACTAACCTGAATTTCATACCACATCGAACTGACCTGCCTATTGAATGTAGCCTTTGCAATCTTAAAGAAAGAGAAGATGTGTTCCATTTCATTGCGAAATGCCCAATTTTTTGTGAGCTAAGAAGGATATACTTTGGAGCAAATACTCTGGAGATGGAAGTGGCGTTGAATATTTTGAATGGTGACCGTGGATGGGATCTGCTTTACAATTTCATCGTAAGCTCATTGCGCTACAGAACCCGTATAATTGAAGGCAATTTAAAAAAAAAAAAATTTACTCGTATTTTGTTGAAATTTAACTTGAAGCTAAATGAATGAACATCAATCTGGTAGACGGCATAACGCCAAACCATTTAGGCTATAAGATATTTCATAAATGTAAATAATTGTTAGAACGAATATTTGGTCAATAAAAAAAAAAAAAAAAAAAAAAAAAAAAAAATACAGGCGCCTAATGGAGTGCGAGAGTTTCTGGTGGTCTGAAGTGGCATCCGAGAGCGTTTTCTGGCGTCATGATTGTTGGTGTAAACTCGATGACCCTGCGCGAGTTGCCTTTGCAACTTTTCCCAAATTTCCTATGGAACCAACAGTCGTCGAACTGTTCTATCGAGGGTGCACGCCTGCGCTGGCTAGGAACTCGAGTTGGCGTGCGATCGCGTCGACTTGACAACCGTTGGCTTTGTGACAGTAGTTTGGAAAATCCTTGAACCAACTGGGCTACATCTGACGAGGATGATTGTACGTCAGTAGCAGGACCTGGCGTTTCACACGGCGTTGGTAACGATGGAGCGGGTGCGATGGCGTTCAGTTGTCGTAATTCGACATTTTCCATAACCGCGTCGGCCACTCTAGTTTTTTCGCTCGCGGTTCCTTGCAGCGTGACCACGACCGCATGTACTGTTTGAGGAAGGCGTGAAGCCCTTAGGTCGAGCAGAACGGCCTCGCTGAGTACGCCTTTAGCGGTTTGGACCATCTCATAAAAGAGCTGGCTTGGTTTCCTGTCACCAAGCGACATTTCATGGAGGACTCGACGTAGTCGTTTTTGCTGGCTGTCGGCAAAATGGTTGGTGAGCTGTGTGCGGATGTAGTTGTATTTTTCGGTGTTAGGAGCGGCTTCTATAAGGGGTCGGAGCTCGGTGAGGCGTGAGATGGGTAGTTGCGCACAAACCGTGTCAAATTTGCGGCTGTCTGGGGCGATGCCGGAGGCGCGGAAGTAGAATTCTAGTAGAAAAAACCAGTTGTCGACATCTGATTCAATGAACGGTGGCATCTGAAGGCGAGCATAGTAATTGGCGGCTAGTTCCGACGGCTGGTTGCTAGCATCTTCGAACCGCTCGCCGTCGAGTTGCACGCCATCATCCGTTTTATTTTCTCCAGATGTAGAAGGGATCACGTCGGGGTCACCACTTTAGCTGTATTAGCTACCGGCAGACAACTAGCCTTTTTATTCTTCCGACACACTTCCCCAAGTAGAACCTGCTAAGGAAATTTGTTAGTCCAAGATACAATAAAATTGTTGAACTAGATTTGTTCACAAATCAAAAGATGTTTTATTTCTTCTTATAATAAATTTAATATGAAATATTGGTCTTGGGAATATTGATAACTAATGCTGTGCGGCTCCTGATGAATACTGACAACGTGACGATGCTTATTTTCTTCTTTTTCTTTAAACGGCTTCCAATACTCTCCAAAACATGTTGAGTCGTGGCGTTCACTGATTGACCAGTTGCAGGCGGCCTCTATCGATTGTAAGTCGATAGTTCGTAGACTTCAGTTTGTCGGTTTTGCGGTGTTGCCAGAAGTTCCGGATAGTTTATAGATTTTGTTGATTTTCGTTTGCAGTTTTTGAAGCGGCCGCCACACATACATATGCTGTATTTCATTCCCATAGAAATGGAAACGGGAACGAAATCAGGAATTCAAAAACCACTGAATCAATTTCAAATTTTTTGAGCTAATATTATTATTGGTTTCCCCAAATAATATAGACTATGTTTTATCCCCATATGCCCGAGGGAACGGGACCATACGGAAACATAGCCTGGAAAACATTGGACCATTCCAAAAATTCTTTCACCATTAGAGTGTTTTATTGCTTTTAAGCTACAAAGACTATATTTTTTCATCCCCACTTCCCCCACTGAAACGTAAACAACTAAACTTAATTTACTGATTTCGAAGACCGTACAGCCCGCGAGCTACGCCGCCGCCGCACTATGGGACGAAATCAGCTTCAGCGTCTCATAAATGGTTTTGAAAAATTTTACAATTCGAAAAATCTAAAGATGAGGCCTTAAACCAGCTCTTTTCGAAAGAGTAACAGCCATATTATTGAGAATTCGTAAAACTAGTAATGAAACTAGTTTCCGGTAAAACTAGTTTCGATTCAAGTTTTGTAAAAATTAATCAGAACTAGTTTAAAAAAAAATTGGTATTGTTGATTTCTGAATAAAAACTAGTTCAAGTTTCGAAAATGGTTTCTCGTTTTGAATATCGAAACCAGTTTCATAGCAAGAGCTGCTTTGATTTTGAAAATAAAATAGAAAATTCAAACAAATTCTGTAACTGCAAACGTTTGATTGTTTGTATAAATATATGCAAATAAAATAAAGGTAAGATTTGAACTTAACATTCTATTTCTCAAGAATAAGAACATATGGGTGGCAGTGGCGTAGAGAGCTTTTCGCAATGGGGGGATATTTCTTGTTCGCTAATTTTTTTGAAAGTTTTAATAACTAAAAACAAAAACAAATAACATGACTTCACTGAATGTATGCAACAAAAAACTATATTTTTTAAAGATAATATATTATACACATTAGTTTGAATATAGACTAAATAAAAAATTGATCTAATAAGTAAAATAATATTAATTTAAAAAGTAAATCACAAAATAAGGTACATTTTCTGTTCTTTTTAGATAAAACTTATGACCTCGCCTGCTGTTATAGGTATTTCGCGATGAATAGCTAGAGCAGCCAAACCTTTCAAATTACTTGTTATATGTAAGTAAACATCCAAATCTTTTCTTCACACTGTCATTATAATAGATGTATTTTTAAGAATCTCTCTTCGTTGATCATGCTTTTGTATTGCCTTTATTCTCTTTAAACTGGAGAAAGTTCTTTCAAGAGTTTAAACCGGCTAATATCTTTAATAAAATATACATTATATATAGTATATTTGTATATATAGTATAGTATATTATAGTATATTAGGAAAGCATTCTTCGGGGCAGCTATCATGCGCTTCCAATGAATTCTTAGAGGAAGTATTATTCCTTCGGATCAAATGTCACTTCCAAGTTGTTAATTCCACAAGAACAGAAGATTTTCCGGCAGCCAAATATGTTTGGTAAAACTCAACTGTTTCAATAAATTTTTTGCTGCTTTGCCTATTTCTGACGAAGAGTCCTTGAAAAGAACCGAAAACCCTTCTAGTGTATTTTCATGGTTTGTAAATTTTTCTCCAAGGTCCGTTACATAGAAATCGAAATTGAAAACAGTAACATGAAAATATTCGTCTGTACTTTGAACCGAAAGGTTCAAACGATTCTTTTGTTGGTTCACAACTCTCTTATGTTTAACGTCAATGTCAAGGACTTCAGCAATTTTTTTGCAGTTTCAAACACTTTCGAAAATGAGTCGTCTTCTGCTCGTTTTGTTTTTAGTCTTAATTCACTCTTTGAAACTCACGACTTAACGGCAACGAGAGTTGGTAAACCATACATAAAACCATTAAGCTAATCAAGAAGAAATCCTAGCGTTTTTTAAGTTCTTTCCAATGTTCTTATTTGGACAAGAGTCTCGAACACAAACACAATTTTTGGCGAATAGTCGTCGCCTGCTCCTTGGCCGATCAAAAAAGAAATGTCCAGATCACAATTTTGAAGATTTTCCACTATAAGCTTTGTAAGAGCATCACCTGGATTGTTAATACAGTAATCTTTGGTAAACTGTTGTATTAGACGTTTTAAGACAAAAGATTTTATTCACACCTGTCGTGGAAAATCGATTTAAAAAAGAAATTGGAAAGATTATAAGGTGATTTCCCGATATAATAATTTCTTTCAGAGGAAGTTGACTTTGTATAATAAAGATATTGCCAGCGCAGTTTCAAAAATACTGCATCTTTGGAGTGACTCCTGCGTCCCCCAAAATTAAAACAAGACCGAGTCCTCTGTTGTGTTTTTTTTTTTTATTCAAAATTCAACATTCTTAAAATAAATTACATACAAATTTTCGGAGCCTGGTCATTCTCTAATTCAAGAGGCAGCTTGAAAATATTTAGAGCGCGAGAACAACAACGAGTCAGGTAGCTGTTAGAGGAAGAGCGACCTTCGCTTCACAATGCCCTCTACTGTTGACCTTTTGTATGGTCAGGTAACTGTTTCGGGACGGGGAATTCTATTGTTTCTTTAGTACGCGCTGGAATCGCCGACTAATTTGTAATTTACTATACAATTAAAAATTTTCTCGTGATGAAACTTGAAACGCAATTACCTCGAAACTACTTTTTCAAAAACTGCTCGTGTATTAGCTCCAAAAGATAGCGACCGATTAAGATGAAATTTTGGGAAATTTCTTTCAGTGATATTATCGAAAGAATAGGTTTACCTAAAGTTTGAAGGCTAGCGTGTAAATAAATAATTTTTCGGGGGTCAAGTACATAATATGTCGAAAAAATTGCAAAAAATTCACATTTTGGAGTAAAAAGGCTTCCAACTGTAGAATTTTGCACTTTTCGTCCATTTTTAGGTATATCCTTCCCCTTAATATGTCAGTAAAACAATGAACTTTGGTAAATCTTTCTCAGATCAACCGAAAAAGAGTTGCAACTGCAGCAGTTTTCTATGTCGCCGGAAACAGGTGTCCGGAAAATTTCAATAACTCCGCCATTTTGTTGGTCATCGAATAGATAAAATAATTTTTTTTTAATACTGGACAGCTCTAATAAACATTTGTCCTGATTTTGAGAATGATTATGCTATTTTATTCCCTCTAAAAAAAAGTCCCTAAAAAACATGTTTTTACGCTCCTGAAGTGGTCTCTCCCCCTCAAACACATTTTCTTAGCTTATATGCTCTTTTTTGTTAATTGTTTGTGGAAGCAACTTATATACCTACATACATATTAATTTACACAAATTGCTACTAGGCAGTGGTTTCGTTTTCTATACAAAGTTAACATTTTTGTAGTGCAGGTTTGTTGTAGTTTTTTTTTTTCAATTTGTTTTCGATATTTTTATTTCTATACTAGCTGTGCCCGCGACTTCGTCCGCGTGGAATAGTGACTTTCGGCACCATTTTTAATTTTTTAGGCTACTTATTTTTCAAATAAGACACATTCATGCGCATTGGTAAACTATTGTCATAAATTATTTTATTTCAGTACATTTTTGCACACGAAGTTCTTATTTTTTCGATCTTTTGTCAAATAAAAAACGTTTTGCGAGTTTGGTACACTCTTTTAAACTAAAATGACATATCAGTGGGAATTAAAGAAATACGGGGAATCAATAGTTTTCTACTTTCGCTGTTCCAGTCATTATTAAAACTTTTATAATGCTGCATCCCAAATGTGTAATTTGTAGCTGTGTACAATTCTAGATTACTCATTATTGGCACTGGAACAGCAACTTGCAGCCACTCCTGATATTTCTAAGGAATTGAGAAACTCTTTAGGGTATGATGTGACTTGATCAGTGTCCATGATATTGTCTACTGATAGATATTCGACAACATCCCCCAATACGTCTAACATAATTTATTAGCTTATATGGTTAACTATCTCATTAGTCGGTGCCGAAATCGACTTTTCACACAGTCATTACCGATTGCCAATATTTATTTGAAGATCAAGATAGACATTTCTTCTCAGGTCAACTGTGTAATCGACAATTTGACAGAAATCACCTCACGGTGAAAGAACTTTTGAAATCGATCCAGTATTTTCAAGGTACCCGTTAACGTTGCCGTTCCCGTAGGAATATTGGGATAAAAAATACAGCCCATGTCCTTTTTCAGGCTCAAGACTATCTCTGCACCAAAATTCATACAAATAGGTTCAATAGTTTGGACGGTAGATGTTAACAAAGAAAAACAGACAGGCGGAGTTTATTTCGGATCTATAATGTTAGTAGGTACTTCCGTTCACATGGGAATATGGGGATAAATTAAAGTTAATGTTACTTTGAGATAGTGTAGCATTCTAACGGGGAAAAATTTTTTGAAATCAGTTTAATAGTTTCTAGGTTCCCGTTTACGTTTGCGTTCTTGTAGGAGTACTGGGATAACATATTATAGCCTTTGTGCATCTTCAGGCTCAAGACTATATCTCTGTACCAAAATTCATATAAATAGTTTTAATAGTTTGGGCGGTTTTTGATAACAAATAATAATAGACACAGATTTATTTTCAGACTTATGATATAAGTAAAGACTCCCATTCCCGTGGAACTGATATAGCCAAAATCAAGAAAGGATTAGATAAACTCTGTAATAATTTTAAAGATGCGGTTTCAAACCTAAATAACTTTTCAGCCCCCATGTTTTCGGTTGACATATCAACCTCAACTGATGATTTGGAAGAGCCGCATTCTGCCAAATGTATCGTCAAAAAAATCGACTTATTAGTGCAATCTGCTTCAGATATTTCTAAACCTAATAAGTCTAAAAATAAAAGGCGAGATACTCACTCTTCCGAAAAACGATTATGTCTTATTAGCTGTATTGGTCCTACAAATAATAACAATGAAAGGACAACTGTCGATTTAGCTGTTGTTTCTAGCAGGCCTTCTAGTGTTGATAATCAAAATACCGAACTACCTCATATCCCCAAACAAGTTGAATTAGTTCCCGAAACCATTAATGTGAATTATCCTCCAACTGAACCATTTCCAATTCCCAAACAAGTAGAATCAGTTCCCAAGGCTAAACAAATTTTCGTATCCCGTCTTAAACCTGATTTAACATCCAATGACATTATCTCCCATCTAACTTTGAACCACAACATATCTAATGACTTAATTATTAGATGTACCAAAATAAGTAAACCTAACAGTTTTGTTTTGTCCTTTAAAATTTTTGTCACTCCGTCACAATTTGATTATCTTTGCAGCCCTAATTTCTGGCCGCCTGAAGAACTCTTTTAGAAGAGTTTGTTGGTTCTTCCAAGAAGAAACATGTTGAAAATAGTACTGTTAATAATTAGACTTTCCCTATTTTACCAGAATGTAAGGGGGCTTCGTAGTAAAACTGATTTTTTTATTAACTCTCAAGCTTTTGCCCATGATATTTTTGTTCTGACAGTTGACAGAGACCTGGCTTCATTCAGGCATTCTGGATACAGAACTTTTTAACTCAAAATTTTAAGTATTTAGAAAAGATCACCATTCTCACGTAGACGCAGACGTAGGAGAGGGTGTTCTGATAGATTGTCGCAATAGTTTTTTGTCCGCTAATATCACTTTTCCTTTTATTTTAACAATAGATCTATTTTGCATTGAAGTTACCTTTGAGTCTAAGACAGTCTATGTAATTGGCACATGCCTTCCCCCAAAAAGTTCTGCCCCTGCTTACAATGAAGTGGTTTTAGTGTTAGATTATTTAAACAATCTTTCTTCTTTAGATATAAATATTTTACTGCTGGGTGACTTTAATCTATCTTATATAGATTGGTCGGTTCTCCTTCAATTGACTGTTCATTTCAGAAAACTTCCTTGACATCCTCTCAACAAGAGCTTATCTTATTGGACTATCTAATTTCTACTGACTTACAACAAGTGAGCTATATTAAAAACTCTTTAAATCGAAATCTCGATTTAGTCTTCACCTCTGACGCTGTTATTACTGTTGATCTTAAATCTAATTCCGGCATTACTAATGTAGAAGACTATCACCCTCCTCTTGACAATTTCCTTGACCTAGGTGGTCACATTCATAGTTAAAGTAATTCATATGACTGCTCGCATATTTTTGACTATCGAAAGACTAACTTTCAAATTCTTTCTGATGAACTAAGTAGATCTTATATTAAAAATATATCAGCTTTCACTAATATTGACGAAGCAGTTAGACATTTTTATTTTATCCTTAGCGACTGCATGTATAAAAAACTATACCCCTAAAAATTTCAAAGAATGTGAGCTCTAATCACCCATGATACACTAAAGAACTAAAAAAGCTTCGCAACAAAAGAAATCGTGCTTGGCGGACCTATATTAACCCTTGTTTACAGCACAAAGAATAATGCAATAACCAAACTTGGGGTTCGCGCGAACCCCAAAATTTGTATTCATATCTAATTTGGGATACTAACAATGGGCATCAATTCTTCGAGCCGTGATGAATTGTACACGTTTTGAACATCTGAATATCTTCCTCCGTTTCGACGATTCAATTGGTCGCTGAGCTCAATTATCAGCAAGGACAAACACTCTAAAGCCTGTTGAAATACTTTTGAACGAATTGAATTGACCGTACCAGATCATATCAGTACTGTCCATTTCATTCATTTTATCTTAAATCGCTATGATGAAAATACGATGAAAAACGTAAAGAAAAATGAAACTCGTTCACGTTTCTACGTAAATGTACTCAAGTTAATTTTAATAATGTTCCAATTAACCTAGAAAGAGTCCTTCACAATATTTCATCTTTGAACGATGATTACTCTGCTGGCCCTGATGGCATCCCTCCAATAATTAAAAAAAATTTTTTAACCCAAATTGCATTTCCCCTTCATTATTTGTTTTCATTGTCGTTACATTCTGGTCGATTCCCAGACCCATATCTAAGCTTTCGTGTATATCCAAATTATTTGAACAGCTTGTTTGTGAAAGCTTAACTTTCGATATTAAAAATATAATTTGCAAACAGCAGCATGGCTTTGTACAGAAAAGATCAACAGTAACAAACCTTGTATATTTCCTTCATAAATGTTCAGGGGCGCTTGAGCGGGCGAGAGTTAAATTGTATATACAGGGTGATTTGCATAAGGTGTGACAAAAAGGTAGGGTGTGTAGGTTGGACCTAGACAAGCAAAAAATCGTATGGGAGGGGGGTCCATTTTCCCCCGTTTGGGAGGGAGGGGCAATTTAAGAAAAAAATCACTAAAAATGGAAAAAATATTATTTAAAAATAACGGTAATACCTACAGAGTTGTGGAATAGCATTTTGAAAAGCCAAAAACCTATACATCAAATAAAATTTAAAAATAAGTTGTTCAAATGAATAGTTTTTGAAATATTCATTTTCAAAGTCAAAATTTTGAAAAAAAAAACAACATTATTTTTTTCTCTTCAAACCATTTTTTTTTCAAAATTTGACGTAATTAAGTAGTATTTTTCTGGCTTATTTTCAATGCTCTTATTTATTTTTGATCAAACACAAAAAACCGGATGCCAAAACAACCTGTAGTTTTTGAGAAAACCAAAAATTACAAAAACGACTTTTTAAAATTTTTTTCTTTTAAAGTTTTTTTTTTTGCATCTCAGAGTCTTAAGCGGTACTGAGCTTAGAGCAAGCTCATATGGACGCACTTATCTACGCTCTTCATCATTAATGCAAGTGTTAGTGGTTAGTAAAAACGCCAACACAAGCACAAAAGAACGTATTCGAACAAGGACATAACATTTAACATAATTAACTTTTACTACATCGATAAAACAAAATCCAACTTCAAAAACATTATTGAAAGTATAAAAAAAAATACAAGTAAAATAAGCTACAATTAACTAATAAATTAAATACAAATTAAATACAAATTAAATATAAATTAAATACAAAACAAAAATCATGCTTGTAGAGCACTGGTTTTTAGTTTTAATTATAAACTACTTTTATTAAGATTGAAATCTGAAGTAAGAGGGTTAGAGTTGTATAACCTACTCATGCGAGCTAATGGCTCATGCATGCCATAGTTAGTTCTGTGGTGGTCGCAATGCAAAAACTCCAGATTTCGTAGCTGGTGAGATCCTCCGCGATAGTTGAATCCTATGTGAGAGAGCAAGTCGGGAGCATCAATTGAACCTGTTATAAGTTGATGGAAAAATACCAAGTCATTGTTGACCCGTCTTTGAGAGAGAGGTTGAAGATTTAAAAGTCTAATACGATTTTCATAAGGGGGGAGATTAAAAGGATCTTTCCAGGGAAGACCTTTGAGGGCAAAACGTATGAATCTGTGTTGAACTGCCTCAATACGAGATTTATGAACCTCATATAGAGGTGACCAAACCTGAGAAGCATACTCGAGATGGGAACGAACATGACAGTTGTATAAGAAAAGTGTAACATAGGGGTCGTTAAATTCTTTTGCCCATCTCTTAATGAACCCAAGCATTGAATTAGCTTTGCTTGTTATGAGGTTGATGAGATATTGAATAATTTGCAATGCAGGGAATCCTTTCGCGTGAGAACGTCATACTTTGACACTTGCAAGGGTTCAAACTAAGACCGTAACAAAACTGTCGATATCTTTTTGTAATAAATTGCGATCTGACGAATTTTCAATACCTAGATTCAAAAATCTTCATGTCGTCAGCAAAAATTAGAATGTCGCTGTATGATATACAAGAAATCACGTCATTAATTGCAATAATGAAAAGCAAAGGACCAAGGTGACTCCCTTGTGGCACACCAGACAAACCATTGAAAGAATTTGACAAGACGTTACGAAATTTGATTTGATAAGACCTATTTTTTAAGTATGAACTTATCCAAACAATAAATACTGGTGGAAATCCAAATGCTTTTAGCTTATATAGTATAATATTATGAGAAAGCTGGTCGAAGGCCTTAGAGAAGTCAGTGTAAATGCATTAGAGCATTTATGGTAAAATGAGAGAAGATTAGTAGCCGTTGATCTTCTTTGCATAAATCCGTGTTGTTGATTACAGATTATATTCCTTGCAAAGAATGATAAACTTTCGCAGACTACTTGTTCAAACAGCTTAGGAATGCATGAAAGCTTTGCAATTGGCCTGTAGTTTTTTATATCTATTTTTTTATCCTTCTTGAAAACAAGGGTACTAAAAGACTTCTTCCACAAACTAGGAAATTTTCCGGACTATAATGAAAGCTTGAAAAGGTATTCGAGAGGGAAGGCTAAGCGTAAAGAACACTTTTTTAAAACTATAGGTGGTATCATATCCGGACCAGATGAAACGTCATCATTTAGAGAAGAAAGGTAATGAATAATTCTATCACTGTGAATGGGGATACTAATAAAACTTACTTGAGAACAGTGAGTTAAATACTCAAAAAAGTTTTCATCAATTTTGAGAAATGTACTACAAAAAGAGCCACAAAAATGATTTGCAAAGGCATTGCATATGTCAGGAGTATACTTCAAAAGATTGGTATTATAAATAAAATTTGCTGGATAGCCGGTCTGGTTTCTTTTTGGAGTTAAAAAAGGACCAAAAGCTTTTTCGGTCATTTTTAACAGAGCAACTCATTTGAGTTACATAGCTGGAGTAAAGATTTTGAGAAAGCGTTCTGAAGTCTTCAAAAAGACTTATGAACACTTGGTGGTCAGTTAGAGAAGGAGTGGTCAAATAAGTTTTCCAGGCCTTGTTTCTTTTATTCCGCAGAACTTTCAGTTCTTTGGTAAACCACGGCTGGCAATAATTTTCTTTTTTAATCAATTTTAGCGGAACTGTTTTATTCATGCAATCTTTAAAGATAGAGTAGAAACAAGTGACTGCTTCGTCAAGATTTGCTATAGTTGATATATTTTCAATACCAGCCCTGCTTAATTCATCCGAAAGCAAATCGAAGTTCGCTTTTCGAAAGTCAAAGGTATATGAACAGTCATATGGACTACTTCTTTCGTCAATCACATTGCAAAGTTCAATAAAGATATCTAAAGGTGGGTGAAAGTAATCTATTCTCGTGATACCAGAATTTGATTGCATTACAACAGTCTTAATAGCGTCCGAAGAAAAGACTAAATCTAACATACGACTTTGATAGTTTCTAATACAGCTTACTTGCCGTAAGTCAGAAGAAATTATGTTGTCTAAACATGAAAGCTCCTGTTGTGGTAAGGACATTGAAGCTTTTTGAAAGGAACCATCATCAGAAGGTAGCCACTGAATGTATGGTAAATTAAAGTCACCCAGTAATAGAATCTGGCTTTCAAGATCGGATATTTCAAAAACATAATCCAAAATAAGGGATAGCTCAGCATAAACTGGTGCTAAGCTTTTAGGGACAATATAAACATTTATGATGAAAATATTTTTGGACAAGGTACAAACTTTCACACAAACAACATCAATAGACAAATCAAACGGAAAGTGTATACGAGATGACAAACGTGTTCCTGGCCGCAATAAGAACACCACCTCCAACAGCTTCAGGTTTATTTATATGCCGATCTTTACGGGGGACGGAAAATTCTTGGCTGAGGATTTCGGTATTCAAATGGCTTGGGTTAAGCCACGTTTCCGTCAAAGCAAACACATCATGTGAGAAAACGAGAGAGATCACGTATAATTTTCGTTATTGGATTCTTAAGTGAATTTACGAAATAAAGGATGCATTTTCTCTTTACTTTTTTTCACTTAAGAATCACTTAAGAATCCAATAACGAAAAAAAAACTTAAAAAAAATCAATCGTTTTTGTAATTTTTGGTTTTCTCAAAAACTGCAGGCTATTTTGGCATCCGGTTTCTTGTGTTTGATCAAAAATAAATAACAGCATTGAAAAAATGCCAGAAAAATACTACTTAATTACGTAAAATTTTGAAAAAAATGGTTTGAAGAAAAAAAATTATGTTTTTTTTTTTCAAAATTTTGACTTTGAAAATGAATATTTCAAAAACTATTTATTTGAACAACTTATTTTTAGATTTTATTTAATGTATAGGTTTTTGGCTTTTCAAAATGTTATACCACGACTCTGTAGGTATTACCGTTATTTTTAAAAAATATTTTTTCTATTTTTAGTGATTTTTTTCTTAAATTGCCCCTCCCGCCTAAACGGGGGAAAATGGACCCCCCCCCTCCCATACGATTTTTTGCTTGTCTAGGTCCAACCTACACACCCTATCTTTTTGTCACACCTTATGCAAATCACACTGTATACTGACTTACCAAAGGCTTTCGATAAACTATCTCACGATATTATATTGTTTAAACTAAATGCATATTGATTCCCTTGGACCTTCGTCGATTGGATCAGATCGTACCTTACTGATAGATCATATGTGCTAAAATTTAGAAGCATGCTTTCAAACTCCTTTAAGGCGCACTCAGGAGTACCACAAGGTAGTAACCTTGGCTCTATCCTATTTATTCTAGCCATTAATGATGTTACTTTTAGCTTGTCATCGAGTGAAATTTTGATCTTCGCGGATGATATGAAAATTTTCAAGAAAGTAGGCTGCGCAGCCGATCGTCTTATTTTACAATCTGATGTTGAAAATTTTGCCACATGGTGCGATAAAAATAGATTGATTCTCAATCCAAGCAAATGTCAAAGTAAAACTTTTTCGAAGAAACGTACACCGGCTTTGCATAATTACTCGATTTCTCATCAAATATTATGCAAGGTGTCCAGTATTAAGGACCTCGGTGTTTACTTTAGTTCCATTTTAGAATTTACATCTCATATCAATTATATTGTTAGTAAAGGAAATTCAATGATAGGCTTTATTAAAAGATGGGCTAGGGAGTTTACGGACCCCTACGTCACTCTTTCGCTGTATAACTGTCATGTTCGACCCCATCTAGAATATGCTTCTCAAATATGGTCTCCTTATTATGCAGTACACAATTCAAGGATAGAAAGTATACAGCGAAGATTTATTAGATTTGCTCTCAACGGACTTCCTTGGATTGATCCTTATGACATTCGACCGTATGAGCATCGTATTCAACTATTGCAGATGCGACTGCCCTCGCATCGGCGAATAAATAATGATTAAGTCTTTATTCACCAACTTATAACAGGACAAATTGATGCTCCTGACTTGCTCTCATGCATAAGCTTTAATTACCGGAGAGGCTCATACCAGCTGCGCAACTTGGAGTTACTTCACTGTCCTTATCATAGAACTAATTATGACATGAATGAGCCTCTTACTCGTATGATAAAAGTTTTGAACCTAAACTCAAATTTAATAGATTTTCACATCAGTAAAACTACGTTAAAGTCTTTGATTCGAACCAGAGCTCGCTCTACTCTCTTGACTCTGTTTTTTTTATGTTTCTTATGTCTTTATAATTGTCATATTAAATAAATAATTTTACGTACATAATGTATGTATCTATCTGATTTGTTTTTGTATCTGTTTATTAATAATTTTGTAATATTTTTTAGTTCTGTTGTCTTGAGTGTGTTTGACTTAATTTTTGCTTACTAACAATTAACACCTCGCTAAATGATGACAGTGACACATATTTCTGAGTACTTAAGGGTGAAAAAACTCTTGAAGAAAAGAAACATTGTTTCACAAGTTTGAAATAAGCTGTTCTGATAGTAAAAATATGGTGACAGTTCCTGTAGGAATATGGGTATGAGTTACAGTTTATAATATTCAGGGATAGTGTAGCATTCTAACGGTGCGGTGGAAGAATTTTTGAAATCGGTGCTATAGTGTCAAAGTTACCGTATGCGTTCTCGTTCCCGTTTGAATATAGAGATTAAATATAAAGCGTATTTCCTTCCTTAAATTTAAGACTATCTCTGTACAAAATTTCATTTAAATCTGCTCATTACTTTGGGCGGGAGATGGTAACATCGAAAGGCGTACAGACAGAGCTACTTTTGCATTTATAATATTAGTGAAAACCGGTTCCCGTGGGAATATTCTAATGAAATGTAACCTATGTCCTTCTTCAGGTTCTAGATCATCTCTGTATAAAATTACATTTAAATCGGTTCTGTAGCTTGGGCGAGGGATGGTAACATAGAAAGACGAACAGACTGAGCTACTTTCGTACTTATTATATTAGTAAGGACTTCCGTTCCCGCAAGAATATGGGGATGAATTAGTGTTTATGTTACTAGGGGATAGTGTAGCATTCTAACGGTGGAAAATTTTCGAAATCGGTGCTGTAGCTTCTAAGTTCCCGTGAGAATTTAGGGATAAACTATATAGCCTATGTCTTTCCTCAGGTTCTTGACCATCTCTGTACAAAATTTCATATCAATCAGTTTAGTAAGTTAGACGGGAGACGGTAACATAGAAAGTCGGACAGACAGAGTTACTTTCACATTTATAATGTTAGTTAGGATTAGAATTTCTTTTATCTCGATAATATGATTTCTTATTTTTTTGTTTTCCAATTTGAAATCTCGGTTGAGCTTTTTTTAGTTTGGTTTTTGCTGGATTCGATTTTGCTTTGGGCTAATACGAAATTCTTGTGGGTTTTGGTTTTGAAAATTTAAGTTCCTTGTTGTTTTTTTTCAAATCTTTTTTTAATTGGTTTCCAGATAGGTTTTCGGTGAAGTTCAGGGTCAAGTATTTTAGAATAAAAATTTTGTGAAAAACTTTCTGCTGTTTTGGGGACATTTTGCTTTTTCATTAAAAGTTTTGAGATGGTGTTTTCTCAATAAAGTTTCGAACAGTTTTTCACTGTTTTTTAAAAAAATTTCGAAAAGTCATGAATATATATAGATAAGCGCAGGACGAGATCTCCTACGAGATTAAATGAAGGGGCTCAGATGTAGGGACAATTGAGGGAATGCTAAGAGGTGCTAGGATGTTTGAGAGAAAAGGTCTTTTGGTGCGAAGAGTAAGTAAGTAAGAGTCGAAAGAGTACTTTAAAGTTTTAACGAAAGTTGAATGGGAAATACTTTGATTAGAAAGGTCTCAACAAGAAGATGAGAGTGAGGAGAAGCGTACCTAAACTAGTCTTGAGGAACAAGCTAGTTATGACTTTAGCAGACTTCGAAGAAATAGAAGACTTACAGGAAAAAGAGTCTCAGTTTTCAACCGATAGACTGAACGCTTCGGTGGCAGGACCAACACCAGCCTCACCAACACCACCAAAGCAGGGCATGTAGTCGTTTTAGCTAAAGCCCCATCTAGAAGTTTAGGGGAGTCTGTGGCTAGGAATTTGGATGGAAGAATACTATAGGGATAGTAATAATTGTAGGGAAAATCATGGATGTGAACATAGCGGTGGGATAGAAAGCTTTGGTTGGGATAGAATTTTCGTAAGTTTCGAAATGGGACGTAATGTTTAATGGAGAACGCTTTGGTTCATCATTGAACGCATTCCTTGATACAGTTGAGGAAATCCGTCTAGCCCGTGGGATGACGGAGGCCCAGCTGTGGACTTATTTGTAGGAAGGACTTTTTTTTGGTATAGTGCCGTTCGTGTCAATTCGTGACAAGAACTTATCAGCAAGTTGAAGCAGGAGTTCCTGCCACCAAATTACGATGATGTGCTGCTAGACGAGATAAGGCGTCGCACGCAAAGCTGCGGTGAGACAATCGGGGTCTATGTGACGATAATGCAGAACATGTTCAGAAGGCTTTCTGAACCGATCTCCGAGTGTAAAACGTTCCCTATGGTTTAAATCTTTAAATGAACCAAACAACATTATACCAGATACCAGACGCAGCTCGGATTTGCTAAACGGACTTGCTAGAGCTGCTAGAGTTTCGGTTGCTGAGGAGAACAACCAGGCTCGTCAGGTTGAAGAAAATCCAAATCAGAACTTTAATTTCAATCCTCTAAGATCGATTGGTAGTAGAGTTTCGGTTATCGAGGACAACAGCGAGCTGCCCTAGCTAGACAAAATTTGAACCCAAACTCAAATTTAAGTTCGGATAGGTCAATTGTTAAGACTCGTGGACCTATTAGAAATTCGAACCCGAATCTGAATGCAAATGTAAACATACGAACTCTGTGGTAAGGTGTTATTATTGCAATGAATTGGGCTAATTATTAAATAGGTCTTCTGCTCCAAGGAATTGTTTTGGATGTGAAAAACATGGGATTACGCGAAGTAATTTTTTTCGGGAAACGTTAGATGCACTCTCGGGTCAGTAGGACGTGAGCGACACGTTGAAGTCTGTGAGGTCGCCCACTGGAAACCAGTCGGTTGATTTTGAAATAGGTTTTGCACTTGAAGAGAATGGTAGGGATAAATGGCCGTATTTACGAGTTAGTGTTTATGAAGCTTGGATGTTAGGGCTTAAGACCCAGCTACTTCACGCTCAATAGTGTGTAGGGAGTGTTAGGAAATTTGGAAAAGCTTTGGTGTTAGATTCGGGGAAAACGAATTTGGAAAAAAAATACACCAGCGGATGGAAAGAGTTTAGAGGTAGAGGGTATTGCATCACTCCGTATTAATATCAACGAAAAATAATACTGAAGGATTGTTTAGTGATTCCGAACATTCCTCAGTTCATGATTTTAAGGGCTGGTTTTTGGGCTCTTTCGGGCATTGTCCCGGATTTGAAATGGAGCAGTGTGTTTTTCCAGCTTCTGTTTCGGAGGCAACATACTTAGCTGACTTAGGAGAGACAAAAAATCAGGGAAGTTTTTGGATAGGATATTTAGTGAGATGCCAGAGGGATTAGGGTGTACACAGTTAGTGGGACTCAAAATTAGGACCGAATCAGAACATTTTCCGGTTTCTATGGCCGTCAAAAAGTTCATTGATTAGGAATGAGGATATGTGTTGAGAGACGGGGTGACCGAGAAATCAGAAACTCAATGGAGTTACAGCTAGGGATGCTTACCCCTTCCTAATATTTCAGCCTTTTTAGATAGGTTAAGCAATTCGAAATTTCGGTCTTCCATGGATATTAAATCTTTTTCTTTTTCTTTTTTTTTCTTTATCTTCACTTCTGGTATTTTTGAGATACGTATTGTAATTTTAATAATGAATGTAAGTGAACCATTGCGGGCGATGATTCGTGTTCTGAGTAATCGAAAAGATGGCCTTAAGGTGTGTTTATTAAATGCACAAAGTTTGCTACCAAAAATTGATGAGTTCCGTGATTTGTTCGAAGGAGCCAATCTTGATGTCATCTGTGTTACGGAAACATGGTTGGTAGAGGGTTTAAAAGATAGTTTATGTAGCTTGAGGGGATATAAAATGTTTCGCGTCGATAGAAAAGGTCGTGTGGGTGGAGGCGTTGCAATTTTTGTCAAGAATGGTATAAAGTGTAAACTTAAGTGGACTTCACCTCCGATGTCCGATATGCTTTTATTGAGATACTAGGAGAAGAGGAAAAGCTTTTGCTGGGTAATGTTTACAGACCAAACAAAAATGTTGATATATCACCTTTCGTATCCTTAATGGAGGATGTATGTCTTTATAGTCCCAATATAATTGTATGTGGTGATTTTAATTCTAATATATTGGAAGATCATTCATTTCTCAATGACTTAATCTCATTTAATTTAAACGCTGTAAACACCTCTAATCCAACGCACTTTTCTAATACAACGTCTACTTTGCTTGATATTTTCTGGGTGAGTGGTTTAGAAAAAGTACTATTATATGATCAGCTTTCAGCTCCTTCCTTCTCGAAGCATGACTTAATCTTTTTAGCATTTGACTATAATCTAACCCCGTTGGTGCAAAATATACAATACAGAGACTTGAAACGCATTAATTTTGTTTTATTAGAAGAAGGAACTAGACAACTAAACTGGAATGTCATAAACTACCTACCTACATCTGATCAGAAAATAAGTTTTTTAAATGAAGCCATTTCAACTCTCTATGACAAACATGTTCCTCTTGTTATCAAAACATCTGCTACGAATGGGAAACCATGGTTTTCTCACCATATTCGGCAGCTTATTTTTAACCGCGATCAAGCTTATAAGCGTTGGAAACGATATAGGTCACAGGACCATTTTAATATGTATCGATGTTATCGCAACCAAGTTGTAGTGGCAATCCGCTCTGAAAAGCGTCAAATGTATGCAGACAAACTTAACCCAACGCTCGACGGACGAAAACTGTGGAATGATCTTCGCCAAATTGGAGTAGTCAAAAGTAAAAACAGATGCACTGGTGACGTCGACTGCAATGAGCTCAACAAAAAGTTCACATCTTTGCTAGCAACAAACCATATCACAACTAACTGTACGCGTCCTACACTTAACAGCGATAGTATGATTGGCTTTGGTTTTAGTTTCAGGTCAGTTGATAGCATTGAGGTAGTTGAAAGTATACTGTCTATCAAATCAAACGCGATTGGCCTCGATGAAATGAACCCTAAATTTTTAAAAATTATACTACCTATAGTACTACCCCTTATAACTCATATTTTTAACGGTGCAATGCAATAAGACCCGCGGCAATAAGACCCGTGGGTTTTATTGCCCAAGGAAATGGAAATAACACCCACGGGCTTTGTTTCCACATTGAAGAAGCAATAAGACCCACCAAAGAAAAGAATTAAGGCCCATGTCTTTTGTTGCCATTTTGAATCAGCATTTATATGAGTCGGATGAACATGGGATCTTAAAATTAGTTTTCTTTCTTAGAATGGATTAAGAACATAGTAGATGCGCTAAGAATATATTCTAGTTTCCTTTTATTTGAAGGAAAAACATTTTGAGGTACCGAAAAACAAAGCTCCAAAATTTCGAAACTTATTTCAGCTTTCCATGGATATGAATTCATAGCTCACGTTGTCTCCCACTTCGTGACATAGGACATAGAATGGTAGCTCTGTCCACTTTCTTTTGCGCACATAACTACTACTTTATTAATGTTTGTTGTGCTTTGAGCTACATTCTCCTGTTCGGTTCGTGTGAATTTTTTATGTTCAACCCCAAGCCCGTACTACTTGAAGGGAAATTTCGTTAGCTTCGCTTTGCTTTTTACTCACGGATAGAATAACGAAGCTAAAAGCGAAGCGGAAAAAATTTTCTCAAGGTAATATGGATGTGTGGTGTAAAAATAATAATTCGCGCGAATTTTTATTTTTACACCACACATCCATATTCCCTTGAGATATTTTTTTCCGCTTCGCTTTTAGCTTCATTATTCTATCCGTGAGTAAAAAGCAAAGCGAATAAAATTTGCCTACGTGTAGTGTAATACGTGCCTGCGGTGGAACTTAAGAAATACGCGCGAATTGACCGCAGTAAACACATAGTATGATTCATAGTTAAATAGATATTTATTATGTACGTGTGTTCCTCTTTGGTATGTCATAACCCACAATCAGAGCATGGACTTATATGTCAAGTGGAGTTACGTCCCTGTGCAAGTTTATTCACATTGAAAATAAGTTTAAGTGCAAACGGTGAGACTTCTTTCCATTACGAAATGGTATTTAAGTTCGCAGAAAAAGGAACTAAGGCCCGCGGCTGTTACTGCCATTTCATCATGGAAATAACCCCCGTGGGCCTTACTTCCAAAACAAAGAGGAAATAAGACCCGCGGGTCTTATTGCCGTGGGCCTTATTGCACTGCACCATTTTTAACACCATATTGACTACAGGGGAATATCCGCTACTGTGGAAGCTTGCAAAAATCATGCCTATTCCTAAAACCTCAAAAAATTATGAGTTCAGACCCATTGCCATCCTGCCATTTCTCTCGAAAGTATTTGAAAGAATTTTGCAAAATCAAATGATTTCATATCTAAGCGGGTCAAATCTTCTAACACCTAAGCAGTCAGGGTTTTGAAAGGGGCATAGTTGTGTATCGACCTTGTTAAAGGTAACGGAAGACATACGACGAGCTTTGGACAAAGAATATATCAGCTTTCTCATCCTTTTGGATTTCTCCAAAGCCTTTGACATGGTCGACCACTCAATTCTATGTGATAAACTTCTTCGTTTCTTCAACTTTCGACTTGTTCTGTTAAACTTCTATCTTCTTATCTGTCCGGATGAAAACAGTGTGTGCAGTTGAACAATGTTCTGTCTGATCTTCTTCCGCTAACGCGTGGTGAACCACAAGGTTCCATTCTTGGTCCCCTCTTGTTCTCTCTTTACGTTAATGATTTACCGTCAATTGTTAAATATTGCTCTTTACAAATGTATGCCGATGACGTACAATTGTATTTTAGTTGTCCTTTAGGGCTCATAGAGACTTACTGTACTTTCCCCCTATAAATCTGCAAAACACACAAGTGACATATGTAGAAACGGCCAGGAATCTCGGTGTGATTTTCAACCGCACTCTTACATGGAATAATCACATTAACTACGTAGTGGGTAAGACTTATGGTATTCTCCGATCATTGTGGGCAACACAGTCTTTTACTCCTCAAAGAGTTCGAATGCTTTTGGTG
Source organism: Melanostoma scalare (assembly GCA_949752695.1). Taxonomy (NCBI): domain Eukaryota; kingdom Metazoa; phylum Arthropoda; class Insecta; order Diptera; family Syrphidae; genus Melanostoma; species Melanostoma scalare. The sequence continues at coordinate 113,410,924 of OX456986.1, read as the reverse complement.
AAAACTCTAATTGTACCAACTCTAATCTATGGTTGTGAAATTTATTCACATTGTGACTCTGCCAGTAAGAGAAAACTAAATGTGACCTTCAATTGTCTAATACGCTACATTTACGGTCTAAGTAAATATGACCATATTTCAAATTACTCCAAAGCCATCCTAAACATGACATTCGAAAATTTTCTTAAGTATCGCGCCCTTATAATGCTCACTAACATACTTCTGTGCAAACAACCCCCTTATCTCAGCAAATTAATATCCTCACATAGAACTAGAATGCTTGTTCAACCCCGCTATGGTTCTCTCACATCCGAACGACAGTTCTTTGTTTACTCCACTCGTCTTTGGAACACTTTGCCTCAAAATATACGAGATATAAATGATGCTGTCAGATTGAAGATAAGGACAAAAACTCACTTTTCTCTTTTATAGACAACATTCAATGTCATTGTATAAAAACCTAACTATGCCTGCCTTACTCTTTTTCTTTCTTTGCTCTCTTTCCTTCTTTTCTTTTTTTCTATGTTATTATTTATAAATTTGAATCTATTTATTATTTTCCATTTTCCTTAAAAAAAATCTTTAATGCATATCTTTTCAATAATTTGAATTATATAAAACTTTCCATTTATGAACTCCTATAAAATTGTTATATCTTTAGCTTTCATATGTATATGTAATAATATTGTTATTAATCTAAGCTTATATCTATCTTATAAGACAATTTGTCTTAATGTGTATAAGCGTTTCATTAAGAAATAAATAAATAAATAAATAAATAAATAAATCTGATAAGATTATTTAATTCTTTTTTAAAATTCTTTATTGAATATTTTTTACTTTTTAATTACAAATGGAGGACTAAATTGAAAAGGTGTCTTGTGTCTTGTCTGCTCGCACGTCTATGTACAATTGTCTTTATTCGTTCGCCATATACTTTACAATCAATTCGCCTATCTTAATTGTAGTTTACATGGGCACTATTAATCTAGTATTACTAAGGGTTTACTTACATAGGTATGAATGGTATAATCTTAAGACGGATACAGAATACACATTTTATTAATAAATTTATATAACATATCCCCTTTCAAATTAAATAGGCAATTTATTTTTAATTCATGAATAACAAATTTTTTTTTGCAGTTAAATTCCAATTTCAGTCGTTTGTGGACCAGAAGGAATTTTAGTTAAATGATTTAACTCAATATCTTTTAATTTCTTTGCCCGATCTTAGTTTCAATGTTTCTTGTTCACTGTCGTGTTCTTCCTGAAAATTACCATGACTTTTATCTTTCATAACATCTCTTCTATTACGTCGATATTGTTTTCCTTTTTCACTGTATATAATTACTGATCTTGGAAACTTTAATACTTTAACTACCTTACCCTTTTCCCATTGACCACATGGTGTGTAATTTCATCTCTTTTTCTAGTAGGTACCTTTATCATAATATTTTTTCATTTTAGATTGGTAATCTTGAACCTGAGATCTGTAAAGATCTTTATAAAAGCTGGATTATGATGTGAATCATGGATTGGAAGTCGAGTCCTTAGTCTTCTCGACATAAGTGGTTCGAAGATTTAAAAGTCCAAGGTATGGATCTTGATTCGTTTCTGAGCATTTGGTCAACATTTTTTGACCGTTTGTATGGTTCTTTCTACTAAGCCATTAGATTTTGGGTAATAGGGACTACTGGTTGAATGGTAAAATATCCATTCGTTTGCAAACTCCTTGAATTCTTTTGAGTTCAATGGTGGGCCATTATCAGACATCACTTCTGATGGTATCCCATGCCTTGCAAAAATTGACTTTAAGTGACTGATAATTTCAGTTGCTTTTGAGGATCGTGTTTTGATTACTTCCATAAACTTTGAGTAATAGTTAATTAAAATGAGATATAAATTTTTTTTCCATTCAAAAAGATCAGTTGCTACTTTTTTAACAGTTAAATTTGGCAAATCAAGTGGTAATAAAGGCATTTTGGTATTTTTGACATGTTTCACAATTTTCGACATAATTTTGAATGTCATTATTCATATTGGGCCAAAATACAGTGCCTCTGAAAATTTTGTTTCTTATTTCTTGAGGAATAACTAATGCATGAGCTTTGAAAATTAGATTAGATTATCAATTTCAGTCAACTCAGATCTGTAATTCCAAAATTTTTGGACATCTACACTAACTTTATTTTTATTTTCTGGCCATTGATCTTTGATATACTCATGCAATTTTTTCAAAGTTTCATATTTGTTGGATGCTTCCAGAATTTCACTGAGTATTGGTTGTGACACGGCTAAACTTGACTTTATAAGACCAACATGAATCGCTATTTCTTTGTCTATCGTATTTTCTTCTTTGTGACATAACGGTGCTCTGGATAACATGTCTGCCATTAACATTTTCTTTCCAGGCTTGAATAAAAAATTTAAGACATAGGCTTGGAGTCGAAGCATCATTCTTTGAAACCTGGCAGCAACATGAACCAAAGCTTTCTTAATCAGAGGTATTAATGGTTTTGGTCTGTTTCAACCAAGACGGTTTGACCATAAATAAATTGATGCCATTTTTTACACCCAAAAAGAATCACTAAAAGTTCTTACTCAATCTGCGCATAGTTCCTTTGACATTCAGTAAGAGTTTTTGAGGCAAATGCTGTAGGACGACTTTCTTGCAAAAGACAACCTCCAACTGCAAACTGTGAAGCATCGACAGACAAGAAAAGTGACTTGGTTGGTTCGACATACGCAAGAACTGGTGGTGCCGACACAAGTGCTTTCAATTTTGTGAAAACACGTTCAAATGACTCATTCCATTGAAATTTAAAATTTTTTTTAAATAGTTGACGCAACGGCTCAGTTTCATTAGAAAGATTAGGGATAAATGTTCCAAAATAGGTTACAGTACCTAAAAAACTTTGAACTTCCTGCACAAATGTTGGTGATTTCATGTTCAAAATCGCCTCTTCTTTTTGACTATCCGTGCTCACACCTAGTTCGTTAAAACCCAAAAGAATTTATTACAGACAATCCAAACCTACATTTTTCTTTGTTGAGCCTTAATCCGACTTTTTCTACACGCTCTAAAATCTGAGCTAACTTCCTATTATGTTCTTGAATGCTTCTCCCATACACCAAAATATCATCTACATATATAAATTATAACATCTAAATCTATAAAGATTTCTGTCATAACACGATGAAAAATTTCCTGTGCTACTTTTACACCATATGGCAGTCTTAAGAACTTAAACCTTCCAGAAGGTGTATTGAATGTGCATAAATCAGAGTTGCTCGATCGAGTTTTAACATCCAATAACCCTTACTTGCATCTGGTGTCGAATAATATTTTGACCCTGCCAGTTTTGACTTTATAACCTCTATATTAGAAATTGGATAATGCTCACAATGAAGTGCTTTGTTGAGATTTTTCGGATCCAGACAAATTCGCAACGAACCATCAGCTTTTTCAACGGTGCAGTGCAATAAGGCCCGCGGCAATAAGACCCGCGGGTCTTATTTCTTCTTTGTTTTGGAAGTAAGGCCCACGGGGGTTATTTCCATGATGAAATGGCAGTAACAGCCGCGGGCCTTAGTTCCTTTTTCTGCGAACTTAAATACCATTTCGTAATGGAAAGAAGTCTCACCGTTTGCACTTAAACTTATTTTCAATGTGAATAAACTTGCACAGGGACGTAACTCCACTAGACATAAGCCCATGCTCTGATTGTGGGTTATGACATACCAAAGAGGAACACACATACATAATAAATATCTATGGAACTATGAATCATACTATGTCTTTAATGCGGTCAATTCGCGCGTTTTTCTTAAGTTAAACCGCAGGCACGTATTACACCACACGTAGGCAAATTTTGTTCGCTTTGCTTTTTACTCACGGATAGAATAATGAAGCTAAAATCGAAGCGGAAAAAGTATTCGCGCGAATTTTTATTTTTACACCACACATCCATATTCCCTTGAGAAAATTTTTTCCGCTTCGCTTTTAGCTTCATTATTCTATCAGTGAGTAAAAAGCAAAGCGAAGCGAACGAAATTTCCTTTCGGGTAGTATGGGCTTGGGGTTGAACATAAAAAATTCACACGAACAGAACAGGAGAATGTAGCTAAGAGGAAAACAAAAACTAAGAAAGTAGATTTAGTTATTATGTGCGCATAAGAAAGTGGATTGAGCTTCCATCCTATGTCCTATGTCACGAAGTGGGAGACAACGTGAGCTATGTATTCATATCCATGGAAAGCTGAAATAAGTTTCGAAATTTTGGAGCTTTCTTTTTCGGTACCTCAAAATGTTGTTTCCTTCAAATAAAAAGAATACATATATGCATCTAGCGCATCCATTCACCCTTTCTAAGAAGGAAAACTAATTTTAAGATCGCATGTTCATCAGACTCATATAAATGCTGCTACAAAATGGCAACAAAAGACATGGGCCTTAATTCTTTTCTTTGGTGGGTCTTGTTGCCTCTTCAAAGTGGAAGCGAAGCCCGTGGGTGTTATTTCCATTTCCTCGGGCAATAAGACCCGTGGGTCTTATTGCCGCGGGTCTTATTGCATTGCACCTTTTTCAACTAACACTATCGAATGAACCCACTGAGTTGCATGTCTGACTTTTTCTATAACATTTTGTTTTTCCATTGGCTTTAATTCCTGCTCTAGTTTGTCATGAAGCTTAAACGGAATTCGTCTAGGTGCATCAATGACAGGAATGACTTGAGGATCAACTTTGAGTTTAAATTCTCCATCTACACAACCTAAGCCCTTAAACAAGTGAGAGTATTTTGGTTCAATATTTTTTATTAAAACATTTGACTGATATTTGATTTCTTTAATATTCGATGACATAGATCTAATTTGCCTGACAAGACCAAGATTTACGCAACCGTTTTTTCCCAAGACTGTGCTGACTTTTTCTTTTAATACGACAAAGTTAATTTTTTCTTGTTTGACCCTATTTTTAGTAATCCAAGCATTGACTCGACATTGACCAAGAACATTGAGTTTAGATCCACCAAATAATGTACTCGAATGTACTCAAGCTCGTCACATTTGCTTCTGCTCCAACTCAATTTCAATTACTTTATCGTCAATCACTAAAAATTCTTTAAAATACATTTCTGAATTCATTTTAATTTCATCATCAAAATCTTTAGACATAAGGGAACCAATAAAATAATCTTCTTCATTACTTACATCTAAATTTACATTGTTATTATTTTTCAAAGAAAATGACTTTATACTTTTGTTCCACTTACAATACTTGGCAAAATGGTTCATGCCTTTACAAATATTACATTTTTGTCCAAGTGCTGGGAATTTGACTCTGTGACTCCAATTACCACATCGCTCACATCGTTTGTTGGACTCGTTCATCTTTCCACTTGAATTAAAGCTGTTTGATGATGATGTAGTTTTGAAGTTTTGTTTCTGCTTCGACTGCTGCTTGTTGAAATTCTTGGTGACTGGTGCTCCATTCGACTTCTGTACATAGTTGATGTGATTCTCAACAAATGTGATTCTCACAAAGGACATACGACTTTGCACGTTTTTCCGTTTCTTCTAACCAAAGATTTTCAATGTCAAGTAATTTGCGTCTCAACCTGTCATCAGTTAACCCAATTATGAAGACATCCCGGACCATCAACTCTTGAAATGTTTCATAAACTCAAGGTACACCTAATTCCTTCAAACGCGTTAAAAAATGATCAACTGTTTCGGCTGTTTTCTGCTTGGCTGACAAAAATTTGTAGCGTTCGAACACAGTATTTTAAACTTGGAAACGTGTTGTAGTTTACACATATGACACCATATTTAATTCTTTTTTAAAATTCTTTATTGAAAACTTTTTACTTTTTAATTACAAATGGAGGATTAAATTGAAAAGGTGTCTTGTGTCTTGTCTGCTCTCACGTCTATGTACAATTGTCTTTAATCGCTTCGCCATATACTTTACAATCAATTCGCCTATCTTAATTGTAGTTTACATGGGCACTATTAGTCTAGTATTACTAAGGGTTTACTTGCATAGGTATGAATGGTGTAATCTTATGTAGGATACAGAATACACATTTTATTAATTCATTTATATAACAAAGATATTGACAGATTCCAATGAAAAAGGATTCCAAGAAATTCACTGCTTTTTATACTTATTTATTTATTTATTTATCTAGCAAGTCTTAAACTTTAATAAATAATAGTAACGATAAGTAACAAAAAATATAATAAAATTTAGTAAAAATAAATAACAATAGTTATAGATATAATACAAATAATCATTCGCATAACACAGAATTCAGTATCAAGCTCTTGCATGTATTTCTACTTAAATTAAAATCAATTATACTTATAAACTTATTAAAATAATACATTGCATTGGTTAAAGGCTCATTCTGGCCATATCTTGTTACATGCCTAGGTAAGTACATGAAGATGTTTTCTCTTGGCCGAAGGGAACGGGCGTGGACTATTTCTTATTAAGGCAGGTTTGAAAGCGGGTTGGGACAAATGTCACCTTTGAAGGCCTTTGTTAAATTTTTGGCTATGTTTTAGACCGCAATGGTATGCACATGGACCCTGAATAAGCTGAAAGCATGTTAGGTATCTCACAACCAAAGAATCTAAAGGACGTTAGGAGCTCTTAAGGAACGGTTTACTCGAATAGGAGATTCATACCAAACTTCGCTAGTTTGGTTAAAACCGTTGTTACAGAAGAGTATGAAAATTGTATGGACTGAGGAATGCGAGGATAGTTTTCGCAGGGCGAAAGAATGTTTGGTGCCGTCCTGACCAGAAAGACTTTAAAAGAGAAAGAGACAAAGAAATTAAAAAGTCAATCCTTAACCATCTTTAGACACGTTTCGGGTACAGGAATCATATTCAAGGACAAAGGAAGTTCATTAAATAAAAAAAAAGCAAGAAATATTATAAAAGTTGCGATAAATAGAAGTATGGAAAATCGGAACAGATACAGAGTAAGAAAAGTTTGAACGCAAATTATAATTTGCAGTGAAATCAAGCGAATTTAGCGATTTCCAGAGTTCATAAAAAGTTAATGAGCATTTTTAAACAATACAAATGGCGAACAGGAAGTATTTTTAAATTTACTAAACAATGAATAACTACGATGTCTGTCACCTTGCAACATATTCTCTGTATAATAACTTACTTACTGTAGAACAAGCAACAGCAAGTAATGCCATATTGTAATTTCGAATGAAAGATACAGCAAGTAACTTCACGTAACAAGAACAAACATTTCATGGGATATAAAAATCTCTCAGTGTGCAACGGAAATACTTTCTCAAAGTTTCTACATGAGACCTGAAATTCATTCTTGAGTCTATAGTAAGACTAAGTTATTTGTAATTTTACGAAATAACTGATAAAACCAAACGCCTGTACAGATTATATACCTTTGGCGTTCAGGACTATGGAAATAAATTTTGAAATTTAATTCAACTGTAGGGGACATGCAAAATATATTACTATTGTCCTTAGGCTCTTTACTAAGTTATAAACTAAGAACCTTACTTACTTACTTAGGTGGGCATTAAAGTTCGGGTACCTCGGCATCAACAAACATCCTTTTATAACAACTTCGATTTCGGGCGAGCTCTCTCCAGCTTTGCACTCTACATCGGCGTCGGTTGAGGTCTTCTTCCACTTGATTGTTCCACCTAAGACGAGGCGACGCGACTTCTCTGCAATGTGCTTTCAAACCCGTGATTTGGTACATCCGCTCTACATGGCCCAACCATCATAGCCTCGCGATGCGTACTCTTCTGGCTATCCCCATGTCGCGGTACTACCCATATAGCTCATTGTTATATCTTGTCCTTCAAACAATGTTTTCGCATACCAAAGATCTTTCGTAGAATTTTTCTTTCGAAATGACCAAGGGTTTCCTCATCCGCTTTCGTTAATGCCCATGCTTCATTGCCGTAAAGCAGGACTGGGATGATCAAGGTCTTATACAGGGTTATCTTGGGTTTTCTGCAGATGGTTTTGATTCTCCATTGCCTTCTTAGCCCAAAGAAGCAACGGTTGGCAAGAGTTATTCTCCGTTTGATCTCCGCACAGATGTTATTCTCCGTGCCTATAGCGGATCCTAGGTAGACGAAGTCCTGTACTACCTCGAAGATATGTCTGTCTATTGTTACGTTTTGTCCAATTCGTCGATGTTCTGTGTCCTTGTTTGATGACAACATATACTTCGTTTTGCCCTCATTAACCATCAAACCCGTTTTTGCCGCTTCTGTTTCAATATTCGCAAAAGCACCTATGACATCACGCTTTTTTCTTCACATTACGTCAATATCGTCTGCGTAGGAGAGTAATTGAACAGACTTCCTCTGGTGTTGACGTTTGAGTTTTGTACAATCTTTTCAAGTATGATGTTAAAGAAATCACATGACAGTTTGTCGCCTTGTCGAAAGCCTTTTTCGACATCAAAGGTCTCGGTGAGTTCTTTACCGACCTTGACGGAGCAGCGTGAATTCTCCAAAGTCATACTGCATAGTCGTACAAGTTTTGAATTGAAGCCGTAACCAGATGTGGTTCTGTACAGCTTGTCTCTGTAAATACTGTCATACGCGGCCTTGAAATCGATAAAAAGATGGTGTATGTCGATATTATATCCTCTGGCTTTTTTTAAAAAGCTCTTCCTTAATGTGAAAATTTGGTCTATTTTTTATTTCTCTGGTCCAAAACCACATTGATAAGGACCTATCAAGTTGTTGACGTGGGGTTTCAGACGTTCACATATTACAGCAGACAAGATCTTATAAGCGACGTTAAGAAGGATTATCCCTCTGTAATTGGCGCAATTGTGAGAGTCACCCTTCCTTAGGATCGGACATACGATACTGAGGTTCCATTCATCGGGCATGCTTTCTTCTGACCATATTAAGCAGATCAGTTGGTGCATGATCCTTTCCAACTGGTCTCCAGCTGCTTTGAAAAGTTCGGCATCAAGGCCATCTGCACCTGCAATCTTATTTGATTTAAGTTTGCATATACCAAGCTTAACTTCTTCTAGGTCGGGAGGACGGCATTCTTGTATATCGTCCAAGCTGAATAGTGCAATCTGCCTGACAGCGGAATTTGTGTCCTCATCGCCGTTAAGCAGTCTGCAGAAGTCATCTTTCAAGATCCTCAGTAGTGACTGTGACTCTACAACTATGTTTCCCTGCTGGTTTTTACAGGCTTGAGTTCAGGGCTTGCCAAACTGGCAGGATCTTTTACCTTTTGGTTATAATCATGCTGTTTCTTTTACATTTTGAGAATTCGGTGTTCTTCCCTTCTTTTTTCCTTGTAAATCTCGCTATAAGCCCTTGTTCGCTTTTGCATCAACACTAGTCGTGCTTTTTGTTTGACTGCATTTGCCTGCCTGCATTCTTCATTGAACTATGGGTTTCGTTTTGGGGGCCGAGTGAATCCCAGAGCCTCAGAGGAAGTAGTTCTGATGGCTTCATGGCATTGCTGCCACTGGTCTTCAATGCTTAATGCTGACGGCATGGGATTCAAAGATAATTGAAGGGACAATCGATTGAAGAAGGGATTGGCAATCTCTTGCGATTGTATCTTTCCTAAGTCATATCTCTTCACAGCGTTAGTTCGTGCGAGTCGTGAACAAGATATCCTCATTCGTTCCTTGGCTACAGCAAGATATTGGCTTGAGTCAAAGTTAGCCCCTTGGAAAGTTCGGCTATCTATCCCACTGGAAAATTGTCTTGCGTCGATCGCAACATGGTCGATCTGGTAGACGCTTTATTGATCTGTGGATCGCGATGTACCTTTATGAATTTTGAGATGCGGGAAGCGTGTACTACTTACAACATGATTTAGCGCCTCAGGAAAATATATTAGCCATAATCCGTTTTCGGAGGTTTTGTTATGAAGGCTGTGCTTACCGATTGTATTTCCAAAGATGCTCCCTTGTTTTGGGTTAAAATCGCCAAGAACAATTTTCACGTCGTGTCTAGGGCACTGCTGTGATGTGCTTTTTTTCAGAGCTGGGGTACGCTCGTCGGGTCCAGGGTCGACCAAAGAAAACACGTAAAAATTCATTTACGAAGGTCCAATCCTTTTATTGGTCTTAAAGCTAGTCTAATATAATATTTATTAATTCTTATCTCTAATGCTGTTGATCGGTGGTTCCAATGCTGGTAAATCCTTAGTCCTATGCTGGCAAAACGGTTATCAAGTACAGGCTTTTAGTCGTTGGTAAATCACTGGCATCAACAGGCAAATCCTGTCATCAACAGTCAAATACTGGCATCAACAGTCTAATACTGGCATCAACAGTCAAATATTGGCACCAACGGTCAAATACTGGCATCAACAGGCAAATCCTGGCATCAACAGGCAAATCCTGGCTTCAACAGTCAAATACTATCATCAATAGTCAAATACTGGCATCAACAGTCAAATACTGGCATCAACAGACAAATCCTAGCATCAACAGTCAAATACTGGTATCAACAGTTGTAGTAGTAGTAGTAGTAGTAGTATTATTTTATTATTTCTAGGTAACAATTCATTTTTATAACAATTTTACAATAAGTATAATAACTCAGAAATAATAGTGACATAAGTATTTCTTTGAAAGAAATAAAAGTAATGCCACATCAAATTAAAAAAAAAAATATTATATATGAATGTAAATAATATCAAATGGGTGGGGTGACCCTTAAATTTATACCATCAAAGTGAAAAACAGATACAATTTTTTAAACTTTTTTTTTTTTTAATAACTTCATTCTTGTTAAATAATTAAAGAAAAAACATCAGTAAACTAAAACAAGTCAAATAAAACCAAAATATCAATGAAGGACATTGAGGATCAATTCAATACTTTTTAAATCATGACTCAAAAGCCAACTTTTCACGGCTTTTACAAAAGAATTAATATTTGTAAGAACTCTTAAATTATATGGAAGCTTGTTGAACAAACGACACGACATGATATCATAGAAATTTCGGAAAGCTGTTGTGCGAAACCTGGGTATAGATACTAAATGAAGAGAATTAGTCCGTAAACAATAATTATTGATGAGTCTGAAATTAAAATTCCCCGACCTTCTAAAGAAAATCTTGAGCACTTTAAAGCAATATAAGTGACGGACTGGAAGAAGTTTCAAATCTTTGAACAGTGGAAAACTAGGGAACAGACGATGCTTCCTACAAATCAATTTTAAAATACGCTTTTGTAATATCAATAGAGGCTGAATTCTATTCAAATATGCTCCTCCCCAACAAGTTATTCCGTATTGCAATTTTGAATGAAAAACACCATAATAGATTTTCATCAACAGCTTTCGAGAGCAAGTATTGCGCAAGAAATAGAAGCTTCGCAGTGTACTACGAAAGTATTTTCTCAAATTTTCAGTATGATTTACAAAGCTCATTCTAGAGTCGATCGTGAGGCCCAAGTATTTAAATTCTTCAACTTTTTCAATTTCGAAACATTTTTCGGTGCAATTGAGACAGCTCCGAAAGGAACAATTGTACAAGCTGTTACTGCAGCTGCAGTGAGATATTTCAAATCTTTGGCAGTCAGAAGCGTGAAAGAATACATCCGCTCCAAAACTATTTTGACCCGCCAAATTAAAAAACATTATCTTTGTTTTTGAGCTAATCAACAATTTATGTTCAGCAAACCGCAATCGCAATAAATAAATGTCAAAATTTATATCCGCGGTGAGATCCAAAACACTCTCCGATCCAAAGGCAAAGCCAACATCATCCGCAAAAGCTGTCAACATTCCCTTGAAGGGCATTTTGAACAGCGAATCTATGTAAATAAGAAAGAGTATGGGACCCAACACTGAGCCCTGAGGAACTCCAATATTAAGGAACCTTACTTCGCTTCTACTGTCGTCAATCTTTACTCTTTGAGACCTATTGGTTAAGTAAGACCTAAACCACTCCAATATAAACCCTCCAAAGCCAGCTTTTTCGAATTAACTAAGCAAAAGTACATGGTTAACCATATCAAAAGCTTTTGTAATATCTACAAACAACCCAGCTGTAAACATCTTTTTATCCAAGCCCATGAAAATTTGAGAGCAAAAATTTAACAACGCATCTTCTGTAGATTTATTTTTTTGAAAACCGAATTGTATTGAACTGAAATATTTAGTCTTATTTAAAAAACTCACTACTCTATTTTTTACCACTTTCTCAAAAATCTTACTTATTGAAGGTAAGAGGGAGATCGGTCTATAGTTACATAATTCATTAATAGAACCTTTTTTAAATAACGGCAGAATATCGGCACATTTCAAAGCATCAGGAAAAACTCCGTCAAAAATACTTTTATTAAAAAGATGCAACAGAATGTCAACTAAAAAACATCCAATGTTTTTAAGTACCTGATTTGACAAACCATCGAACCCAAAAGAACAAGAATTTTTTAGACCACCTATTATTCTTAAAAGTTCTAACCCTGTTATAGGCTCGAATACGAAACTTTTTCTCTGTGAAAGATCACCAAAGCTTAATATAGGACTACACTCGGTGCAAGTGGAGTAAGAGGAGTTCGACACACCTTTGCTTGTTACCGTGAAGAAGTACTCATTGAAAGCGTTAGCTATATTTAGCTTCTCAGTAATTGGGGAACCGTTCGAAACTATGACTGATGGTCTTTTAGCAGTTTTTGTTTGCTTAAGAATATCGTTAACAAACTGCCATTCGAGTCTTATATTTCCTTCAGCTGCGTTAAATTTATTTGTAAAATAATTTTCTCTACAATTAGAGATATCTGCCTTTAATGCAGAACACATAATCTTATATTTTTGATTTAGAAATAAATTACCTGGATTTCGACGACATTTTAAGCGAAGTTTGTTTTTTTTCTTGATTTTATTAAGTAAAATTTTTGTTATCCAAGGCTTGAGCATTTTTTCTGATTTTTTTTGACTGTGTTGGATAGTACAACAAGATATATGCCTACTCAGAGTGCTAACAAACAGATCGTAAGCTTTCGAAACATCAGCTTCATCTAATACAACTTCCCAAAATTCGAAAGATAAGGAAGATTTTAACTTAAGGTAGTCAATTTTTGTAAACTTATTAGGAGTACTTATTACATTTATGTTAACGTTATCACTAATCAAAAGACTTACCAATAACCCTGTCATACAATGATCAGTTATATTGAGATCAAAAACACACTTCTCACAAAAATAAACTGTCGACGAAGAAAAACGACCAAAAATATGATCTAGGCATGTTCCTGATCCAGTTCTAGTAACTTCATTAATGAATGATACTAAGCCATGCGAAGCAAGTAAATCTAAATATGTGGAAGCAATGTCACTATTTTCCAAAATATTAATGTTGATATCACCTAATATTATAACGTTCTTTGATTTTACACTGTCCAAAATGACTGAAAATTCCTCTAAAAATACATTCACACTAAACATATGTAGTCTATAAACGAAAAGCATTATATAAACCTCATTATTTAGCTTAAAAGACAATTTAAGAATGTCGGCACTTAAAATCTCAAATTTAGACACATCAAACACATTGTTATCTGATTTAACGAAACAGCCAACTCCTCCTGCTGCATAAGATTCATTGGTAATAGCATGAAAATTAAACCCAGGTAACTCATAATCACTTTTCTCAAAATCATAAATCCATATTTCCGAAACCACAACAAAATCAGGCAAATGCGCAAAAGAAACAATATGTAATACAAGTGAATTAAAATTCTCCCTCAAGCTTCTAATATTTTGGTGAACAAAAAGAGGAGAGTTTAAATAAAAAGAATGATTCGAATAAATTTCTTCACAATTAGTGTTTTTCAGATCATAGATAGAAAAATCATCATTTAAAATATTTAAATTATTAAAATCCATTTAAAATGTCAATAAAAAAAAAAAAAATAATTGCACTAAATAAGCGCAAGATCATTGAATGACTTTATTTTAATGATTTTTCCACCTTCTATCTTTCTTATTAAAATTTGGTTATTTTTGAACCATAAATACTTTAACCCCATTTGCCTCTTAATCTCCTTCGCCTTCATGAACAATGCTCGTGTGTATTTTGTTAACGCATCATTGATGTAAATGTTTGTACCACTGCTTTTACCGCTACCATCACTGCTGCCACTGCCATCACGAACACGATCACAACCGTTGACTCCTCTGCTTTCCAACACTTTTGATTTTAACAAATTCTTTTTTGTTGCCTTGGCTCTCATAAAACGCTGTTTAAGAGAAGAATCGGTTAGACTCAAGCAAATGATCGAACGTTCACTTGAATAGCTGTCACCCACTTTCTCATTGTTACTCTTAACTTTACGAACAAAGCACTTGTCGATGTTGTTGTCTGTCGGGAACCTCCACAGCTAGAGCATCGTGAAATATTTTCTTGGCTATGTATTTTGCTGTGTTATTGTTGACATTGGGTACCCCAGTTATTTCAATGCAGTTGCTTAGATGAAGTTGCTGCTGCCAATTGAGTTTGTTCTCCAGCATATCAACTTTAGATTTAAGAATCTCGTTATCTTTACGCAATTCGTTCATAGAGTTCAAATATTGTTGATTTATTTTCTCTAGGCTAGTGAGTTTTTCATACACCATTCTCAACGTTAGTAACTCACCACCCTCATCATGCATGTTGTTGTTCTGCGATGTTGTGTGTGCAATGTTTTTGTCGTTTGCTGCCATTGTTACAGTCTCTTTGTTTTTGTTAGTTTTATTGGAGTTTTTTGGAGCTGCAGCCGGTTTGCTGATGTTAGTATTTTTTGTCTGCTCAGGCATATGAAGAGATCTACGTCTTAAAACTGAGCACTTATCACAACGAAAATGTGTACCGCTTGATTCGAAAAAATCGACATCTTCTTGTAGGACATTGACGCAAGGGAGATGAAAAAAGTTTTTGCAGTCACCGCAAGATATTTTTTTAACGGAGCTACGATAAATTTTTTGAGAACAGACAACGCAATTCATATTGAACTCTTAAATGGTTACAATGAGATGTGTACCCCACGACACCTACACTGACACTGAACAGTCAAATACTGGCATCAACAGGCAAATCCTGGCATCAACAGTCAAATACTGGTATCAACAGGCAAATCCTGGCATCAACATTCAAATACTGGCATCAACAGTCTAATCCTGGCATCAACAGGCAAATCCTGGCATCAACAGTCAAATATGGGCATCAACAGTCAAATACTGCCATCAACAGGCAAATCCTGGCATCAACAGGCAAATCCTGGCATCAACAGTCAAATACTATCATCAACAGTCACATACTGGCATCAACAGTCAAATACTGGCATCAACAGGCAAATCCTGGCATGAACAGTCAAATACTGGCATCAACAGTCAAATACTGGCATCAACAGGCAAATCCTGGCATAAACAGTCAAATACTGGCATCAACAGGCAAATCCTGGCATCAACAGTCAAATACCGGCATCAGCAGTCAAATCCTGGCATCGGCAGTCAAATACTGGCAGCAACAGTCAAATACTGGAATCAACAGGCAAATCCTGGCATCAACAGTCAAATCCTGGCATCAACGGCTTAATAGCCGGCAAGATAAAACCCAAAAGTCTTTAAGAGGCTAGTGGGGGATTTGTGCTGGGTACTCTGAGGAGACCTGGCTGAAATTGGGAATCTCTGGGCACACTACGTACCCCTGGTTTTCATCTAGTGGAAGTACCCTGTACTCTGGATTGGTACTCTTCCAACACGGGCCGTCTTATGTTTTCTCGTTTTCGCTTGAGTGAAAAATATCATGTGACAACATTGTTATGTGTATTGACTGGTGGTAGGGCATGTTTTTGTAACTTCGTTACGTCCCCCCCCCCCCCCCTATTCTTCGGTAGACGAATAACTTACTCGTCGAACTACATATAAGGCTTTGTTCGTTTGTTTGTGTGTTTCTTTTTCTTCTTTTTTTGTTTATCATAAAAAAAATCTGTAACTCTTCCATAGGAGCGATGAAACACAAACGTCTGTCTCCTGAGCTTTGGGTTAAAGTTTCGGTGGGTGGTCACATCTATATTGGTAAAGGGGTCTTCAGGCACTGTTCCTGACCTTCTTCCAGCGGTCCGAGTTGGAGCTGCTGCAGTAGTTGTCACCTGGGTGCGAGGTCTGGCAGATCTAGCCTGGCGTGAGGTGCTAGGCGGTTCTATTGGTCTCAGCTGTTGTTGTTGCTGGGGCATGGGTATTGGTACGAAATAGTGGTCTTCTCTAAACTTCTGGGCTGCAGCTTCTCTCTGTCCTCGGATCGCTGCCATCTCTGTTCGAGGGCTAATACTAGGCCTAATTGTGATCGACTCCGTGATGTCGACTGGTGGTCGCTTGCGGTTGACTGGTTTCGGGTTGGTGGGCTGTCTACTGCAGGGGTCTTCGATCACCTTTACTAAGGCAGATTTTATTTTTGAAGTTTTCGCCTTCTCCATGGTTGTCGCAATACTGAGCTCGGTATTTTGTTTATTTTTGGTATATCCCTTTATATCTTTAATATGCACTCGGAAAGTTCCGTTTTCTCTTTGAGTGCTTTTTGTTGTTTTTCTGATTTCAGCTTTTTGTAAATTAAGTGATACTAGCTTGTACTCTTTATCAGAGATATCGTATTCGGTTTCGGCTACGGACGGTAGGAGTAGTATATCACCAACTATCATCTGGAACTTGATCTTCAGCAGAAAGTCCATACCGAGAATTACATCTTAAGCCAACTGCGGTAAATATGTGACCTCCCCGGATACTGGTATGCTTACGAGTTCGAGCTCAACATGATATCTCTCTCGTGCTATTGCTTCCATTTGCCATTTGAATAATATGCTCTTGCAATAGAACTGGTGTTTTAAGTCGGCGTAGGGTTTCTCTTATCTGGTAGTTGATGAATGATCTCGTTGCTCCAGTGTCAACGAGTGCTTTAAAAGGTTTTCCTCCTATTGAGATAGGAAGGAAAATTCTCTAATCCTTTTCCGATTCATTCTGTGATTCTGGGCGGTCATTTTGGATCGTTTCGGGGTAGGTCGGAATGTCGGCACTAGGATTGCCTTGGCACTGTGATGGCTCTCTGACCCTTGAGTTCGTCGCAGTCTTGGGTTGCCTTTTTGATAACATTGCAGAGGTTTTGTGCTGGTGGCATGGGCAGTCTTTTGTTAATCTGCCATCCTCTCCACAGAAGGAACAAAACAAGCGAAACGGCCTATGACAGTTAGATTTGTTATGTCCTCTTTGTTTGCAGTTCCAACAATGGGTTTCTCGGTCGTAAGGAGCTGGAAGGGCTTGGTGAAACGGTTCGGTGGTTCTAGGATGGGGATGCCTGGGCTCTAGTTGTGTCCAGCGAATAGGAGCAGATGATGTCGGGGCAATAGGTGGTCGAGGGTTTCGATCATCATTCCGTATCGCCTCAAATTCCTCTCCTAGGCCTAATAACTCTTCTATAGACTTGAAGTCTCCTCGCCTGATATAATATTTATATTCAAAACGCAGGCTTTGTTGCTAAATCAGGTATTGGGTGGATCTTATATAGTCCTTTACCTTTTCTCGAGGACCTTGCTTTTTCCGAAAAATTTCGTCCTCTTGTTTGTACAATGTACATGTACCGTGCTGGTAAGAAATAATGCAAGAACGTGTCGCGGAATCTAGACCACGTCTGGAGACGGTCTCGACAAATCCGTAACCACTCTAACGCTGTTCCTCGGAAAATTTCGGGTAATGTTTTC